>JAHREE010000238.1:570498-638601 GCA_033628505.1 Tringa tobata
TTTTTTTTTTTCCTTTGCAGACAGCCAAAATGAGACCAAACTTTGCTAAAATGGAAACATTACTCATTACTCATTCAGTAGCTACTTAACAACTCAGGTACTTAGCAGATAGAAACAGCACAGGTGTATGCAAGTGAAAGGAACAACAAAAGAAGCATAAATTCCTATTAGAGCTCAACACAAAGCAAAACTAGTTTTTTTCATAGGAAAATCCATAAAAATACCATAAAGAAATCTTTATATGAAACAGCGAAGTAGCCCTCACTACCATTCATTACGGTCACTTGAAAGGAAAATGACACTTTTAAGAGATAAACTAAGAGATTTGGCAAAAAATGCAGTATAATTTGTTTTTTTCTGAACACCGCTCTGAGCTCCATGTGTCCAATTTTAATTGGCAAAAGCCCCTTCCTGTGCAAGGCCATGTGCTTGTCTCATTCATGTCCTACGGAATCAAAGGAAATTAATTTTTAATGGTTTTCCAAGCAAGAAATAATTTTTCACCCAAGTGCCGCTCAGCTGAAAGTTTATAAAAAGATTACAGCTTCTGCAAGTGCTAATTAGAGACGATTATAGCTTGATTGACCTGTCTTTATGCTAAAATATCTTGTAGCATTTGCACTGCCCCTGCAAAATGGAGATCATCCCTTTTTGCACAGGTTTATATGGAAGTGAGTAAATTTGGATGCAGTCATGAAATGGAGACTAGGCATTTCCATAACCCTCATAGTTGAGAACGAATACGCACCCAGCAAAGCGCTAAGCCAACAGGACAATTTAACACAATTATTAAAATATTTATGGACTGGCTAATGCAAAAAAGGGCATCAAATGAAATGGTTCATCATAATTGCATTTAATTTTCTTCTATCAATATTTAATCTCCTTCCATTAACACAATTTTGCAGGAGCAGTGTGTACGAACAATTAACGGTCTCAGGACTTTTCTCAAGAGTGAAACTTTTGTCATATTTGGAAATATTTATTGTTGAAAACAGCCATCTACCCTTCTGGACCTGCAGCGTGGCTCCTCAGCTGAAACAATGCTTATCTCTAAAAGTTCCTTCTTACATAACGTGAGAGGTGTAATTAATTTATGATAAGGAAAGCCAACAAGGATTTGCCAAGAAAAGACAGGGTAGCTAGTCATCTGTGATCTACCTTGACTTCAGCAAGGCTTTTGAGATGTGCCACATGAGTTCTCCTACACAAGCCAAAGAATATTCATATAACCAAGAAAAAAATACCCTGTACAGCTACTATTCCATCTTACAACTCAAATACCAAGACGTAGGTACCAAGGGATGGTTGTTGAGTTGAGACAGCTCGTTGAGTGAGCACCACATAGCAGGGAGGTGGCACCTGTGCACAATTCTGACTGTTTTCTGGCACTATTCAACATCTATCAGCCACTTCAAATAGAAAAAATAAAATAAAAAATCATTTTAAAAAAGGGAAAAACAAGACAAAATACACTTGAAGAGCTTGAAGGAGACTACAAGGTCTTTAAGAGGAAAGATTACATGTTCTTGCTAAATGGGAAAGACCAAAAAATAAACATAATTGCATTTCTACACAGGAGCAGGATGAAGAGAGTGACCACAAGGCTGAGGGAAAGGCTGCAGACCACACTAGGTATCAATTCAGGAACTGTAAGGAAGAACAAAAGCCCTGCATCAAACTCGGAAATCCACAAGACACAAAGTGTGGGAAGCTTATTGGTTCTGGTATTTATTGAGCTACTTATTTTCCTTAGCTCAAAATATTATTTTATTCTAAAAATAGAAAATAAAAAGAAAAAAAAGGCATTATTCAAAACATTCAAAGGGGAAGGACAGATCTGGATACGGAGCAGGAAAATAAGCAGCTTGATTTCGCTCTTATTATATTGGGTTAAGTCAAGAGTAAACTCATTGAAATCAGTCATTATGATTATGAAAGCCACGCAAAGTGTATTCCAGTTTAATTGGATCCTTCAACAGCCTATGAATAAGCACTCCTAGAAACCTAATTTCCCATTCAACATATATTTTCATCGACTCTCTTAAAAAAGGAGGGTGTTTCCTTACCAGTGCCCCACAGCCAATATCTCATTTTATATTTATTGTACTTTACAAAACTGTATTCTTACTTTCCAAAAAAATTCATATTAAACAACTTGTTCTGTGATTTATTATGTTTACACCACTTGCCTGTTGCTGATCCTAGAGCACCTCAAGGGACATAAACTCACTTCTTTTCTGTCAATTACAAGTTTTCAGTTGATTTTCTGTTATAAATGGAAGTAATATGTCTCTCCTGGGCTTCCTCGTAGCTCTAAGCCTTTGCTTTCCAATGCATTTTTTCCTTATTTGGCAACCATACATGGATAAGGTATTGGAAATTACAGTTATTACTCAATTTTTATTTGTTTACTACATCCTGGTTGGCTTCTCCTCTTTATTTTGCATTATTTGATTATTATTTACTGTGCAGGCTACAAGCCACAACACGCTTAGCATGCTCATACTGTTCTAGGTGCTTTGTGCATCTAAGTGTTCAATTAAAAACAGCTCACAAAATTGCCTGTCACTTTTACACTTAGATTTTTACTACACATCAGTGGAAGACCCTGGGATGAAACCAGGGCAATTTTATTTCTTGTAAACAGATGACAGTAGTGGTGGAAATCCAAAATTATAAATTAATTCAGGAAGCCAGTCAAGCAAAAGTTTAGGAAAAAAAAATAATAAAACAGGGTATATAGACCTATGACAAAAAGGAGGATAACGCATAAAGTTTATTATACACTGTAAAAGGACAAATTCTGAAGGTCTTCTCTGCTCGTTCCCCACTGTCTCTTGCTCATTTTGCTTGGGACCACCACTCCCATACATCTCCACTAGCCCTATAATTCACACCTAACTGAGATTTCTAAATAGCCAAAAGTAAATGATATGAACAATATTGCTCTGAAACAGACTTAAATTTATGTTCAAAACTGACTGAATTTCAACTAGTGAAGCAGATGTTTACAGAGATAAACCTGAAAAGAAATGAAAATACTTGATTTTGAGTACATCAAGCTGACTGAACTTGAATAGTTAGAGGTTTTATGTTGCTTTTGTTGGGGGTTTTTGGTGGGTTGTTTTTTTTTAAATGAAGTTTCGTGTCAATCACTGATACCCCAAATCGACATTACTTCATACAGTTCTCCAATTCAGGTTCTACAATATTCTGTAATAGAAATACAATGGAAAGTTGAAATATCCTGGTATTTCCCTCTTCAACTGGCACTGTGCCTAACCCACAGGATGGTATATGGCTTGTAAAAAACTGTTTGCAAGAAAGTAATCAGACTAAATTTAGCAATGACAGAAACTGTAATTAGAGACAGGGAAATTTGTAGCAACCAGCTATTTTGAATTATCTACCTTAGAGTTAAGAGTAGAAGTAATGGAAAAGTAACACTGATTTTTAGAGGATAATGACAGATTCCATACTTAAGAAACCAATTAGTTCATTTTTTGGCCCAGTTTCAGCTCAAACTGTGAAGAAATGACAAAGTGGAGAAAAGCCTCTCCCTTGATGGATGAGCATCACTCGGGAGGGAGAAGACTCCCAGGACACAGCCCCGAAGCCATCAGGGACAGAAATGTCCCTTTGTCAACAGTTTTAAGGACAGCTCTGTACTGCTGTCTGTACAGGAACCCCTGGGAAAGTGCAAACAAATTATTTAAAAGTACGAAATTAATCTGCATGAGTTTAAGTGAATTAACCTAGACATAAACTGTCCTTAGTTCACGGCAGCCTAATCCCTAGAAGATTGCGCTGCTCTGGGTTTAGGTCACTGTATGTGGGGATGCCAGTGCCCCCGGGGGAAGAAATGCATTTTATCTTAAATACACTACCTTCAAACTTCTCATTAATTATTCTTCTGTTCTTACTTGGGCAAACCCTGGCTACTTTATTCTACTTAGTTCACCACCTTGAGTAGTCCCTCCTTCCTTTGGCCAGCCAGCACAGCCAGCTGCAAGGCTCTTCCTGGTGCCTGGAATTCAGCCAAAATAAAGAGGTAATGCTTTATCTGTGCCATAAAATAAATCATACATTTTTCTTTTTTTTTTCTTGGCAAACATTAAAGGTTGTTTTACTAATAAAAATCTTATGCACTGTAGGCATAAGACAAGGTGTTTATGTATCCCAATATGGGATTCCCCAACTCTACGTAAACTGGGTATTATAACACCTTTAGGTGCTACTGGCAAAAATTATATCATTATTTTATTGGAAATTTTATTGGAAATAAGTTGTAAATCATTACAGAGTTTTAGGATATATTCTTGAGCACATTAAATGCCAAGAAACTAAAAAACTGTCCTAAGTGTGTTCAGCTCAGACTGCATTTTTCTGACAGCATCCTCCTGAATTGTTTGCAAGCAAGTAGTTGTATCACTAATAATGCAAAAGTTTTCAGCTGTTTACAAAAGCTTCAGTTGCACTTCAGAGTACAGTTTATCCAGGCAACCTAGGTTGGTAGTTTACTTTTTGTTAATGTTTTCTATGTAAAAATAATGACAATTCCAAAACCTCTGTAATAGGGCTTGAATCGTGGCCACCAGCATTAAAGTGAGACAACGAGCATCTGGTTAAAATAGTTATATCGTTTTCCCAACTTGGGGAATGCCCTCCGAACTCTTTAAAGTTCCTCCCTTCTTTTGGCTGAAGATATTTTTGTTCATACAAAATGTAAATTGCACAATGGGAATCTGACTCCAGCTACAAAAAGTGAAGAACGAATCCTGAGAAACCTCATTTTATTCCAGAGTATAATGGAAACACCCTGATTTGAAGCTAATGTATACCATTAATCTTGTTGGCATAAAAGGTGAATTATTTTGTAGATAAAATATAAAAGATCAATTTTCAGCATGCTGTGCAGGTAATTAGGCATGGAACTTCTGCGTATGGAATAACCCAAAACAATGAGAGCCGTGCGAGAGACCTATGTAATATTTTGCAATTTCAATCTACACATTTAATGAGAATATTGAAATGTTTTAGCTGAAATCACAAGGTTCGTACTTCAGGCTGACACCTAATTTACTTTTTTAAACAGAATATGGTAAGAGTCCACCCGTATTCTGATTTTGAAATTAGCTTAAAAAAAAAGATACAGTTCTTAAACATAGTCGCCGCATGAATTTTATTTTTCTCTACTGCCCTCCCACCTACACCACAACGACGGACTGGCCGAGTAGAAATTACACACACTTGTGTCACCTTTGTACAGCTGCCACAGGTGACAAAGCCCACTGCAGGTCTGTCTTTTGCTGTACTCGACAATTGGTAGAATTTTTCTAAGTCTTTTAAAGCAGTGTCAAAAGCAAAGCACGTGACTGTAATTAAAATGTAGACATTTCTAAGCTCATCCTTGGGAAACACAGATGTTCGAGACTGGCAGTGTTAATTCTTTATTAATACCACTCATTAAGTGCATTTCTGAAGAGCACACAGAATCACAGAATTGTCTAGGTTGGAAGTGACCTTTCAGATCATCTAGTCCAACCATCAACCTAACTCTGATAAAAACCATCACTGAACTATGTCTCTAAGCACTATGTCAACCCATCTTTTGAACACCTCCAGGGATGGTGCCTCAACCCCTTCCCTGGGCAGCCCATTCCAAGGCTTAATAACCCTTTCAGTGTCAAAATTTTTCCTAATATCCAATCTGAACCTCCCCTGGCGCAACTTGAGGCCATTTCCTCTTGTCCTATCGCCTGTGACTTGGGAGAAGAGACCGACCCCTGCAGCACAGCCTTGCCGTCTGTCTGTCTGTCTTCCCCTCCCCTCTCCTGTCACACTGGGGTTTGACCATTAGTGTTAAGTTTCAAACCAGATGTGACCTCGTAATAGAAAAGTGCTCCTTAACTGGCAGGTTAAATGTTCCCTGGTGCTCCAAAGGAAATCCACATGCTAATGGGAGACTCTTAACAAAACAGCTTTTCTACATTTGGGCTCCTCTGCTGAATAAAAACCCAATTTGGCTTCCCCTGTAGCCAGGCAGGATGATGGATTAGTTTCTCTTTATCACATTTCTGAACTAATTGTTTCAGACTAGCTGTGTCATTCAAACTGTACTGGCTCCGATCAAATCGTTCGTACTCTGGAATAAGCAGAAAAGTAAGAAACTGCTTTAGGAAGCAATATTTAAATACATACCCATTAGCCATATCCATTTCAAATGACAAATTGTTCTTTTAATCACCTCCCCAGAACTTTACATTTAATTGCTCAGAACATTTCTAACAACTCTGTTATGCTTTTTCAATAGTTGAAAGTATTTTAAATTGCTTCCCGCCTATAATAATTTTGAGGATAAAAAGATGATAGTTTAGCTTATTGCTCAACTAAAATACATCTGATTTCTTCTGAATGTTAAACGTTAGGGAGATAAAATATGGGAAACCTATGGAAATACCCAAGAGTAAATTTTCAAAGGAACATAGTAATGTTTATATGTTGAAGTAGTAATTACTGACAAACTTCATTTAGTAGTCTTGCACTCATTTAGGAGAAAGTACTCGGTAAACCTCTGTGAAAAACAAAAATTAATTTCAGTACTCTTGTTAAAAAGCGTAATGATCAGCTATGACTGTGTGCTGGGACTGCAGCCATCCCCCTTCTGCCTCTGCCTAATCAATTATCTTGTTTCCAACAAAAAACTCAAGCATTTTAGTAGCGAAGATAATAAAGACCTGGAGGAGAAAAACCCCACAGTAACAATTTAGGGATAAAAATAATCTTGGTAGACAGCCAAACCCAGTTATTTTCTCCAAGTTTCTCCTTTTCCCAGGGCACACCCCAGATACCTGGGACTACATGAAAAGCCTAGACCTGAACTTTTTTCTTGCAATTTGTTTTTTCCTAATCCGCTTCTCCCTCTTTCTTTCCATCCTCCCCTTCTTCCAGCAAACACCCCACCACCAAGAGGCAGATTCTCCCATTAAAACACTCTTGTCCCTTACTGCTGTCTCTTCCAGTTTATTCCAGTTCAGGAGAGAGGTCTAATGAGAGCAGATACCAGCAATAAAGTGCACATCCCATAGTCTTTCAAGGTCTCCTGGAGTGCCCACATACATTTTGCTGATGAAACTTAGGCAGTATTACTCCCACCAAAGCCTGCTCTGCTCTTTGCTCTCTCCCACAACAGCCCACATTATACATGCTGCTAATTTATGAACTAAAATCTTAACGAATCTTTAGTGGAAACCAAATGTACTGCAGCCAGCAGGAGCCGATCCAATCCAGAACTCCTCCTTGGGCTATAGAAGTAATTGTAGCCCTCCCTGCACAGACTCTAGGTTCTGACATGCTCTCTCACCCCACTAATGAAAAGAATAATCCAGCTTTAAAATACTGACATTTAAAAATACTCTTTTGTTTTCCAATTTGTATACTTGGGAAGCTACTTTTAAAAAATATAAATACATATATATGAATGATTGAAGGCTAGAATCTTTCCTTAAAACAAAAAAAATATAAAAAGCTGCAGTATTCCCAGAATCATTTAGCAAAGGGTATTCAAGATGTGGCGCAAAATTTACAAGAGCTAATTACTCATCATAGATAATTCCAGACTTTATGCTCTACTACCTGGCTATGAACTATCCTTCACCATCTAGATACATCTCTTAAACTAAGACTTACAAAAGGGATGGAAGACCATATATTTAAGAAATAAAGTAAAAGCACTAATATATTAATATGTTCAGGGCTATAGGTATGCATAATGAACCAGGGAGTTAACAAAGGGTTCTGTAAGAATTTGGAGTGATGCTGTGCTTGTCCAGTTTGCCCTTTCCCAAACTGGAATCATGAATCATTTGCTAGAAGTTTCTTAGGGCAGTTAAAACCTCCACAGTAGCTTAAAAACATGTCCTGTAAAGTAGCTGCAGATGTTGCAAAGAAATATAAATAAGGATATACTAATTTTAGTCTGGTTTCCTTCAGCCTGGAACACAGGATTATCAACAGAGAAAAGTGCTTTAGAAAGACTGCATTTGATAAAGTGCAGAATGAAGAGTGTCTCCGTAGCATTGGTTTGTTACTGGTGGTGAAAATAATGCTCTGACAGGCAGAAATCATTGTAAAATCCAGCTGTGAACGTGTATTATTGTCTCTCATATGGACAAATATAAGTGTCTCTCGGGTACCATTTGATTTCAAACTGTCAGCTGAAATTTGTGCAGATGATGATGATGACACCAGCAGGACTATTGCAAAATATATTTTTAAATAAAAATACCATTGCTCCTTGGCAGATTGAGAACAGCTCAAGAACACTATGGAACCATTTTTAAGGCCATTGCCTTTATAATATTCAACATACTATTCTCCTTAGAATGCATTTTTGTGCAAAAACCTCATAATGTGCCTACTGCAAGTGTGATTTATTGCTCACACCCAAATGAGCGTCGTCCACGATTTGCAACAAAAGCAAAAAGTAGAGGTGGAAAAACCAGGATGCTTTCCACCTCCTGCAAACACAGTGATGGGCAGCAGGAAAGAAACCATATTCTGGACTTTTACCATTTTGGTATTGCTCTGTTTTAAGGGTACAACATGCTCCAAAGCCAAATGAGTGAAATTTATTCAGTTTAGTTTTTCAGTTCCCGGAAAAATAGCATGTTGATATTCAAGAGTCGCTGAGAAGAAATAATCAAAGCATCAAAATATTTCTGGCACATGAGATGCTTTCTGTGCCATGTTATCCACGAAGCACAGCCTTGCTGGAACCTACAGGTCTCCAAATGGCAATACAACGAGACATGGGCAAAAATTTGCAAGTCTAAACACTAATTTGCGACCGACATGACATTATTCACCGAATGATTTGTCATACCAAGCAGTGAGCAATAAAACTGGGATCTATTTTTTCATGTTCTAATATCATTTCAAACTAGCACATGACAACTTTAAAATAATATACAATGAGTGAGATTGATCCCTGTCCTTCAAATATGGTCTCATCTATTGATTAAGTCCACATTTATCAGGGCATGAGAATGACATGGAGGGCATATTCTTACTGCTTTTTTTTTTATGTAGAAATATCCTTGCTGTATTGCATGAAATAGGAAAACATATCACAGGAGGCTAATCTTGAATATAAGATAAATAGAATTTCCTTGCAATTTCCAAGCGACAATTTGTGGACTCCACAACATTCTTGCCATTTACTTAAATTCTCATGGGTTATGGTCACATTCCACATACTAACAAGATAACAGGGAGTACATCCACCAACATAAAACTAATGTCTAGTTCTTCCAGGCAAGCCTGAGTTCCCTGAGAAACGCGAATAACCATCAAGCAAATCTTTACTTTTATCGTTAAAAAAAAATAAATCACCTTTTTGTCTGTAAAAGCAGCCCTGAAACCACCAGAGAGAAAAAAGGACTACATCTCATTGCTCTTTCCTCTCCCAAAGAACAGGATATACCTCATAAATTAGTAACATTTCTGAAATCCAAAACCAATGTCAGATTAGAGAAATTGGCTGTAAAAAACAAATATAAATCAAATAGAAATATTAGCCAAAGACAAGCTACATCATAATCAAAATACACATGCAGTAGTAAGAGTAGGTAAAGCCCTAAAGGAACGTGTGGATTTGCTTTACTTGGGGCTTTGTCGCTCCTTAGATACCGATCTTGGAACAAAATCAATAGTAGAGAAAAAATCATTTTTAGATCTCCATATGTCTAGTCTTTTCCATTCTTGGCAGCATGGAAAAAAATTAGCATTGCATGAATGTTTTTTAACCGGCTGCGCATTAAGTGTGTCCAATATTAAGTTGTGTACGTTGAGACGGTTGCTTTATTGACATTCCTTTAAAACCATCGAAGACATAACAGTAACGCAGCGAAAAGTCAAAACAGCTGTGGAGTTCAGTAGAATGTAAAGGTTATAACAACTGAAAAAGATAGCAGGAGATCTACATAAATCAATTTTAGATATCATTTTATCTTTTGATTATGTAGGGCAGATGATTTACTGATTTGTGGAAAAAACAGGGTATTTTAACAGATTCCCTGTAACAGAATTAAAATTATATACAGAAGTATGGTCATGCAGAACGATGACAGATGACCATCTCAATTACCCAAAAATCACTGCTTAATCATAATACAACTTACATTAGCTAACATAAATTAGGAAAATATTTGGGGGGAAGTCTTCACACACGGTCATTTATTGAATCTCCCATTCAGTAAATTTCAAACAAGACTGCTAAAAAAGGGAATGCCAAAAGGGAAAATGCGCTAACTCTAAAGAAAATCTTGGAGTGGTTTGTGATAGGGCTCGCGTTTAATGACAGAAATATAAAACCGATCTTGAGCACCGTCTTCTCCCCCCATACGCCAAAAACCTTCACAGAAACAAAGCTAAAATATAATCTCAGCATATGGGCCGATGTGTGAGAAATTAAATGGAATTTCATTGTTGGTTTAAATGGCAGATGTCCGTACCCTGATGGAACGGGAACCGCAGACTTCAAAAGGACAAAAGTACCATTAAATGCAGGAACTACGTGCTCTCTACTGAAAGGGAATTTTCATATTACTTATGTAAATAGCTGTGGATAAGATAAGTAAAGAAAAAAATATGCAAAACTGCAGAAGGGACGACCTGGTGTTTCTTTTGGGGTGAACACTGGTTTCTATTATAACTGGAATGCTGGATATGAAGGAATAATCACAATTTAATCAACTCTCTTCTTGAAGGTTCCTTACAGAGAATGTAAGAAATAACTGCAAATCCCCATCAAACTAGTAAGAATTTAGAAATTGCAGGACATGGCAGAACGTAAAAGAACAGGACTTTGGGGGCTAAGGGGAAGAGAAAACAAGGTATTTGAGAAGGTTTTTAGAATTAGTGTTGTCCAAAATTATTTGATAGCTCAGTGCAACAAATACAGAACCAAAGGGAAATAAAAAAAGAAGGTAATAAATCAGATCACCAATCTGGAAAGGGCCGAACAGCCTTCAGAGCCCTCAGGCCAGGTCAGCTGTTCGGAAACAACCCTGCTATTCCTAACAAACCGCTTCTGCTTAATGCATGGATATTTTATCTAAGACTTACTGACCCGCATCCTACTGTGCCAGATCTAGAGGCACTATATGCTTGATGTCACTGGGCTATAGGTTTACTTTAGCGTAGAAAGAAGAAAAAGGACTTACTCCACCTTGCTCCATGACTCCTGAAAACTTTAATGGTTAATCCTCTAACTCTCAGACAAATCCAAGGATTTAAAATAATTCCGGTACCAATTCTCAATGCCATTTGATAATTCAGGGAGCCCTCAGATCTCGTTTTTTTGCACAAATAACACAATTAGTGTGGGCGGTGTCAATCATATCCCATCTGCTGACTGCAAAAGAAATTCTCACCTCTTCCACGTGTTGATTTGACCCACTGTTCTTAGCAATATGAGCACGTCTGGTATCGACTCCTGTTTAACACCTCTAACTTAAACATTGCAAGACTCAGCGCAGAGTTGCCGTCAGTTTGGCAACCACCTCTGGCTGCACACCCATGCATAAGATGCGACTACACAAATAGCTGGGGTAATTCAGACTTTGGACTGCATACAGAAGCAAAATTTAATCATTTTAATTCTTATAGATAGCTGGGAGAATGACCCATTTTCTCAGCAGCCGAAAAGACAAAGCTGTTGCAAGGCTATAAAGATGATTTAAGAGTATGTATCAGTTTAGAGAGAAAAATTCTGCAAGCTCAGACAGTTGTAAAATTGCCACTTTACGGCTGCGTCTTCTTGGACTCTGCCAAATTTAAGAGGCCACAATACCTATATTATTGTATTCAACGTTTAGCTTATATTACTTTGTCTTTGCAATCAAATCTAATGCTTAACATCACAGCCCTTCGATAATGAAGCTCCATATCAATTAAAAACAAATAAAACCAGTTACTTTCCAATATTACTTGAGGCTCAATACCAATTAGTCAAAGCCTGAAGATGCAGAACGAACGATAAAACATATTTGCAACTTTTGGTCTACCAAGAATCCATATATCCAGTTTTCTTGCCCCTTTCCAGACAGCAGTGTTTTAAATTACACCAGGATCATTACATTACACTATCAAATGTCTTGATTGCAAGAAAACAGGCATATATGAGCATAACGAATCTGTTCTTTGCAATTGTCTAGTCATTGAGAAAACTAGATTCATTGAGGCCTGGCAATTGGGAAATTGGGCAGAATTTAACTCCAGAAGATACTCAATTAATTACTGGAAATATCATAAAAATCAGACATTTTAAGTGCTAGGAGCTAGAAAGACATTTCAAGATAAAAGTAAATCCTCTTAAGTACTTCCCTTTACCCTGCCCTTTTGTTTTTGGTTTCTTTCTCTCTGTGTTTACTTCAGAAACCAGGTTTCATTCTTGGTCCCTGGGAAGGATCTCTCTGTGCCTTTCCAGGGAGATGTTTCACTCTATGGTCAGTCAGCCCCAGTGGAAGCACAAACCCCCGAAGGTCCCTTACCTCCCACCCGGGGGGGTGGTCCGCAGAGCAGCACGACTCCCTGCCCCTCGCGAACCGACACCGCGCTTCTCATCTTCGCCCGGGAGTTTTCCAGATCTGTTTTTGAAAGAAAAGGCGAGCTGGGTATTAGGAAAAGACTAAATATACAGGGATTTTCAAGTTCTCAAGCCCCGATATCAAACCTCTTAGTACGCAACCAAGTTAAGTAATTTCAGTGAATCAGTAGCAAAAGAATTGGCTGTTCAACATAAGGGAGGATGAAAGATTTAGGACTGAACTAATTTACAAGAACACCATTTAACAGATCCTATGGCTAGTTTTCTTCTTACGCTAGACTTAAGCTACTCTAATTTTGATAACCGAAAAGAAGTCATAAGCATAACTTAAAAATAGGTCTTTAATCCGCTGTTTTCTTCCCAAATGAAGGCTCTAGTGAAAACAGCATCAAGATTCTACTGAGCTCCTCTAACCAACCATAAAACAATGCTAATAACATAGATATTCAGAAAACAGATATGTAACTTTTCAAATAGAAAAGAAACCCCTCAACCATCTCCCTGTGGCAGAATCCCTGGTAACATTGCTAAGTCCTGGTGAAGGCCACCACTTTGCACCTCGGTGTGGTGACCCAGGGCTCTGCTCTACCTGGCTTCAAGTCTTCTGAGATCTTTTAAAGCTATTTAAGAGGGGAAACTAAGGATACAGAGTGAACGTAAATGCAAAATTGCAGAGCAGCAATACTTCATCATAAATTTATATTAACCTTCCCTCTAACTGGTGAGCCAAGTATGGCCTCATTATATCCTGGAATTAAGCTAGATACAACATTCAATACAAACTAAGACTAAGGTTGTGCACTAATAAAGATTTTTCCATGAATAAACTGTGTGTTTTTCCATCATAAAACCAAACAATAACAATTTTTTTAAAAGGTTTGTTTATTACCTTGTAAAGGACACTAACACAGTCTGTAAACTAAGGCTGTCTTTACTACCAAGCATAATAGGAGCAGTAAGTTGACCAATAGTAGCTATTTCCCAAAATATAGTATATTTTAATACTGAAAAGCAACAGCTGTTACAGTCAGAACACTGAGCAAGAGTGATTAGAATTTTCAATGCTTCATTTAAAAAAAAACACACTTATTGCCACACTAAGATACTGTTCTGTTATTCTTTGTTACTGCACATAAATCTCACAGAAAGGTTTCTTAAAAGGACTATTTTCTGCTTTCCAACTGAATTTCCATGCAGATACGTGTCAGGGTCTACATTTTCACTCACACAGTAAGTTTGGGTCTTTCAGCTGGTACTTCAGAGTAGAAGAGACACGCTATTCTGCACTAGAATGAAAACAGCTGTGCAATTTGGATTTTAAATTTACAGCAAAAGAAAGAAAACCTATTTATATATAAAAATTAATTTTGGCCAAATTTTGCCCTCTTGCATCACAACCACCAAGAGCCATAAATCTTATGCAATACCCATCATTTCTGTAATTAAGATGAACTGCTTTATCACTGCTTTCGAAGCACGTACGTTCATTTATTGCACACACACACATTCAGAAACTCTGCTGCCTTTGAGCTGCCCGACACAGTGCACGAGCGGGATGGGACTGGGATGGGAGCACCCAGGGAAGGGAGGTGACCCGTGGGGACACACCAAAGCACGTGCCCATTATCCTGCAGGGACCCAGCGGGGACCCACTGTGGGATAACGTTTGAGCTGTTGCAATGTTTTACTGCAGAAGTTATTAATCACTGATTGCAGATGAAGGCTGCTGTCACAGGGGAGTAGGGGTTTTTTTGGGAAACAAGAAGCAACGCAGAATCCATCAGAAAAATGAAGAACGTAAGTCATACTACAACGAAAGAATAATTTTTCACTAATTAGCAGGAAGTTCTCCATCCTACCTTCTAGAGTGGTTTAAGTACCAGACTAATCACACAGCTGCAGCAATATCATCACTTAATTCATTTATATACTTGTATATTCTCTTTATACGTTGTCTGGCACCACTTTGAAAATAATTAAAAATCACTATGAAAAATAGTAATAGAGTTTTTTATTAGCACAACGCAATGAAGCCCAAACCTCTGACCTTGGAAATACCCGCTGCTTATATACGAACTTCTGCTCTGATTTTATGAGCGTTTAGTCTGATTATCAGGCACCTCTGTAGCATATTCAGTGTGCTGAAGGTCAAAGCCAGTCCTGTTTGGTGGAACATCAGGGCAGGGTGGTTTGGGGTGGGTTTTTTTTTTTACTGGTTTTGTTATAGGTTTTTTTTATTTTTTTTTTATTTTATGAAGCCAGTATTCTAACAGGAATGGCACTAGGGAGTAGTGCTACATCTTCCAAGAAAACTTGCTATTACATGAAATCATTGGGAAGGAACATTAAGTCCTCAGAAAACTGACAGGGTAAATAAAATACTGTAAAAAGGTGGGCAAATAATGGAAAAGAGTGTTTACTTTTACAGATCGATTTGTATCTCTGAAATCAGAGGCTTTTCTCCTGCTGAAATGTCTTAATAGATAAAATATAACTGGAAACGAAGAATGAGGATAAGAACAGGACAGAAGATGGTTTTGAGAAGCGATGAGTCAGAGCAGGACTCGCTTTTTAGCGCCCCATGGGATGACAATATCCCGTTGTTTTGTTTGAAAGAAAAGGGCAGAAACAGATATAAAGTATTTCTGTGTTCTAGCTGTTGATCTATGGCTTGTCTTACTCATCATCAGATTTTTAAAACTTTATCTACTTTCTCAAGCTGGTCACCAAAACAAAGCGTTTTAATTGGTATCTCATCTACAGCTTTTTACTTCTTACATGAATTTATTATGATTCACTACGCCCCACTTTTATTTCATCTGAAATGCTACTACTCCAGTAGGAAATGACCAACTTTATTACTTAACTCCAGCAGGCAAAGTCTCTAACACTGAAAATATTTTGGTAAAAATGTTACAAAAACCTGACTACACAAGGAAAAGAAAAAAAATCCAACTTAAACCCAATCTAGAACGGCGTAATTTGCAAATTAAATGTTTTTATTGCCTGTTTATAGTTTGCTATATATAAGAACGTTTAAAATTAGCAACTGAGGCCTTTCTGACTCCTGAAACAGCATTTTCTTCTCCCTTCCCATGCTAATACATATATCGGCCTCATTGCTTTAGTACCAAGTACATAAAGTTGCATCAACTGAAATGCACATGCCACTGCAATAAAATGGAGCAAGGAAATGTAATTCAGCTTTATTGAAAAGTCTTTTATTCTGCCTGAAAAGAACAATGAAACGTGTTCTTGTGCATACAAACAGCAAGGATATGAAAACCACATATTCCGTTGAGTTTTCTCCTTCCATTTAATAAGCCAAGTTTAAGTCTCAAGCACATTGCAATGAAAGATTTCAAAATATGGAGTTAAAGTAACAAGAGCATAATTTGCACAGCCTCTGCTCTGGAATAACAGTATTACGTGTTTAGAATATAAGCATATAAAAGTTCATGTGATACCCAGTTATTAAAAGACAGATTTGTAATTTCATGGGGGAGGTGGGAGAGAATATGCTCCCTGAAGCATCTGGAGAAGGTAAGACAGACCTTGTTCTCACCTGGTATCAACACGTGAGAAAGAATAAAAAAAAAATAATTTATTTTCATGTGCAGAAGGCACGTCTGTTGGCCACAGTCACTGGGGTTCACTGTGACTGCCTTCTAAAATGTTACTTGTTTCTGTGATCTTGTGTAATCAGCAAAGGTAAGCAAACAGATCAAAGATCAATACCTGACCAAATATTACACCTATGCTTTAGTAAAGGCATAGAAGATCACGTTATGCAAGATGCAGAGAATTTCTCATGACAAAGCTGCTCCAAAGACCACAACTTCCAGCCCATTGGCAGCACTGAGTTGTATCACGTTGTGCCAAGAAACCTGTGGGATTTTTCACCCTGTTCACACGGATCTATACACAGGATCTTCATAAGATTAGCAGAGGCTCCCAGAAACTACACCATCTTCTAATTTTTATTTATTTTTTAAATTAGCACACAGGACACATTCACTCCCTGGAGAGGAGAAGGATGCAGTAGGTTTCCAGCTCCAAGTCCCGGGACATCCAAACATCTTATTACACTTCCATCAAGTGGTATTTATTGTCAACACATGTTTATTAGCAATTCTACCATGTTTTGATAACCGCAGAACAAGGGTTCATGCTCTACAAACATAATCGTCCCTTAAGAGCCACAAAAATATTTATTCCATTACTTCATTAGACTCATTATTATGCAAAGCAGCAGAACTTGTTGAACATACTTTATGTGTAATTCTATACCGATAGGATGTTCAAGGACCTAAATGAGTCAGACAACCAAATCTTAACTGTTTTCTTGAATAGGTAATTCTGAAGTGGGGACTTTGTTTGATGTCAGCACATAATGAAGTACTAATTCACAACCAGCTCACCCTGGTAAAAGTCACATTATTAAAAAAATGAAATACCAGTCTCTCGGCTCTTAGAAAAAAAATAACAGCCTCAGCGTGTTGTAATAGCTATGTTGATGATGACAGCTTCTGGGGAAAACAGAATAAGACAAATTTGTTTCTTTAAAAAGAACAAACTTCACCACCTACATCGCCTACGTGCATAAGCAAAGCTTCCCCTACCCCTCTATACCCCAAACTTGGGTAAACCAAGGCATTTCTGTGACCTTGTGTTTTATACTATCGGCAGATCTCAGACAGTGAATAACGTGACAGAGCTGCACATGGAGCAAGGGAGACTTTCTGCTGCCTTCTCTGGGCTCCCGATCAAGCCTGAGCGAATCATGCTGGGGTGCGAGGGAGGGATGAGACCCAAAATTATCTCCATAATCATAGATTATTGTTGGAGGTAGAAAGGAGAGAGATGAAAAATGTTAACAGTGCAAAAGTGAACAGGATTGGGGTGATTTGTCACTCCAGAAGAGACAAACCGGCTGCTGGGGAACCATCTCCACAGTTTCATTTCTGTCGCGCTGGTGTTACGGGGAAATCATATAATTTCACAGCAACCTCTACCAAAGCTGTTAATGCTGTGACACATTGCTGAACTTTCATTTTATAGTATGACATTTATCTGTTAGCAGTACAGCAGGTTACACACACACACCATAGAGTATTTTTAACAGCCCCGTTTGCCAGCAGAGGAGCAGCTCTGGTGCTGGTGGTGTGTTCCTGCAGCCCAGGACATCGGCGCTGCTCTTCTGGACCGAGACCCAGACCTGATGTCCTGCAGGTACCAGCCCCTCCGCTTAAAGCCAGTGATGCCCTGGGCATTTCATGCCCTGGAGGCTCCAGGACAGGCCAAGCAGAAACAACCTTCCACCCCACCCTCAAGGCGCTTGTTATTCACAACCCAAAGCACTGCTTAAGAAAACTTTTGAGTTTTCACTTTGCAATACTGCTCCCATCTCCACTCATGTTACAATCTGAATGAGACTGATGTATCTTGCATCCATAGAAAAACTGCTAATAAAATGCAGCTAACTTCTACGTTTGAGACCCTGCAGGTTGTTTCCATTGCGTGAAATGTAGAACACCTACTGAGCGAGTCGTGCAGGGGCTAAGGGGCTGCTGGGGCCNTGAAATGTAGAACACCTACTGAGCGAGTCGTGCAGGGGCTAAGGGGCTGCTGGGGCCAGCTACAGTGAACCAACAGCATCAAAAACTTTTTTACAAAACTCTCAAACTCTTCACCTCCCCGTAAATCACTTGGAGCGTAGCAAAAAAGTACACAGGAAAGAATTAAACACTTTCATATCAATTAAACGAGAATCATTTAAAAGTCATACAATAAAATCTGTGTTATATTGACACAAATAGGAAAAGCTAAAAAGAAACTGGCAGGGATCTATTGAGTGCGGTGAATGTGAAATGCCAGCGTGGAAAGAGGGAGTAGAGTCTGCAGTAATGAGGGAGAAGGAGGGACCGAGAGAGATGAGACACTTTTGTGGGCTGTGTGGAACGGAAGGGATAGACCAGAGACAGCAGAATCAAAAAGCAGTAGAGGAACATTAATAGCATAAAAGTTGAGTCAACATCTGATGAGCAGGGATATTATTTTTTTAACATGCTTTGCATTGGCATAAATGCACTGATAGAACCGGAAAAATGGCGTTGTAAGGGAAATGCATGTTTTGACGGAAAGATATTCTCCAATAAATATTTCAAAAACACTCCCATAAATTTGTATTATCTGAGAATAATCACTGAACTCAAGGCAAACACAGCACTGAAAAAGCAATTCAAGTAATTTAAGAACTATCTCAGAAGGGAAGGATGTTTGCCCAAGGAAATTATCCTACAGCCGAGTTCTCAGATGCAACACAAATTTTGTCCTCCTCGAGCTTTCCTAAACCAAACCCTAAAAACATCCTGACAGTCTATAAAGTACCTTCAACAGCTTGTGACCACAAAGCAGGTTTAGTGGTGAACAACACCAGGCTACTCATGTTTTAATAAATAGAGGGATAAACATTTTGCCAGACCTAGGTCTAGTTACCTGAAGTTTATTTAATTAATAAATAGCAAGTTTCCAAGACTACTTTCTTCAATAAAAAAAAAAAAAAAAAAAAGAGAATCATTCCACAACAGCTCATTTTTGAAGCTGGGAACATGCTGATGACAATGGGATTATTTTTTTTCTGCCCCTGACTTCACTCCTTTATCTTTCCAAAGACAGCCACCTTCCTTAAAGAAATGGACTGATTCTCCCACAAATATTACAGAATATATAGCTGGGTTGTCACCAGGAAGTATTGCTAGGAGACGGGTAACCAAAATCTGTCCTCTTTCCCATCTCACTTGCTATGGAGCACCTGGCAAATAGCCCCACTGCTTTGATTAGGGCCATGTGGACTACAACAGATGTAATGATGACAAATAACAGATACAGCAGATGAGTAAGTGTCCTATCAACAGATGTCTTGCCACAGCTGCTGCTTCACACGTAAAAACACACTAACTTGTTAGTCAGCATAAAAATCCAATATTCACAGACCTTCAAAATATTTATAATTCTCGTCCTACCTGGATTAAGCAAAATAATATGAAATGCACAAGTTCATAGAGCTGCAAACCTAATAAGGAATACCGTTAGCTCCAACACAGCTAATTAAAAACACGGCCCCCTGGAGGAAACTGCGCTGTCTTTATGGAGCTGCTCCAGCTCTCCAGAGTGAGTTTCCAGCTCTCCCAGCCTGTGGGCTGCCTCTTTGAGGATCAGGCTCTCAAAGCTCTGCAACAGTGAGACTGCCTTTCTCACTCCGATTAGAACTCGGAAAAGCTTTACCTGTTTCTATCTATCTGTCCCTCTACCACCAGCTTCACAGCACGTGGAATGCAACAAGCCATCTCCCCATCCAGGAGCTACAACATCGGAGTAATTTGCCAGGAAGAAGACAGCAAACCTTAACCCATGACCAATCCTGCCAAAATTAAGCACGCCGTTTTCTTCACCAGAATTGGCCAGGGTTTATCTTTATTTCCAGCTGCTGTTCGGTATTTTTAACTTGATCTGTTGGGGACCCTAAAGAGCTAACACTAACACATTTTTACTTTTTGATTTTATTTTAATAATTTTCCGGAATACTGTTTCTCAACCTAAAACCAGAAGTGAAGTCCATTATACCTCAGCTCTTTAATCTAATAACACAAGTACAACTTAAAGAGGATGACTACTTCTACGTAAGTGATTTCAGTAACCTACAGGGGACGAAATGCAAGAACAGAAATTAATATTGTATCAAGAACAATATTTACAGAGAAATTCAGAGGAAATTAGAACTTTTAATTTCATTATCAGAGTTATTGGTAGATGAAAAATGCAGAAGTAGAAATAAAAGTAACGCATTTTCATGGTAGCACATTTTCCTGGTTCGTGTAGAGGAAGAATGGTTATTTTACTGTATTAACTAGTCACACAGCAATTTTAAGAAAGAGGTATGAGAATTTTCTCATCTGACAAGTAATATTACTCAGACTTACTATCCTGAATATAGCGTATGATTCTGACATTAATTGCCTCTGTGATGTTCCAATCTAACATCTCTGAAACAGGGATATAATACACTCTTCCTTGGGTGCTCCACTACAACCGCAGCAGTATCTGGCTGAGTACAAAGATGTTGCCACCTCGTAAAACAGATTCTGGAAAATTGCTGCAAACATTTATGACTATAAATCTCTTAGGTTACTAGCTGGGATTAGACTACATTAACAGGCTCAGGAGGACAGGATAGATAAGAAAAATTATCTATTTCTATCCAGACACTGTACAGCAACACTGAAGTCGTACCTTAATGGATGTTCAGGAGCACATCAAAGGAAACCAGAAAATATTTTGCTCGTTTCCTTTACAGTAGCTAAATGTGACTAAAGCAGATGGTCTGCAGTTACTTTCTTACAGACACTGAGGAACAGGGATGCAGCAAAATGCATTTCTTGCCATGATGTCATTTGCAGCTGACAAGCAAACGCGGTATATTTTACTATAGATAAGGCATAAAAAATAAAAAAAACCACATTATTTTGATGCTGACAGTGGAGATGCTTAAAACAATAAAATATTGCCATGTTCACATAAAAATGCAAAAAAAATAATATCTAACTTAATCTATAGAAGATATGACATTGTGTGGTGCAAATGGCAGAATCATTTCCTGAATGGTACAATCATTTCCTGAATACTGAAGATGAAAGCCAAATGATGAAAAGTTGCCCATGAAGCCATATCTCCAACCTGTGCACAAGAACAAGTTCTTAAAAAAAAAATTATTTAATCAAAGGCTAAAAAACATTGCATAATCTAATTCGGTTTTCTTGTGCAAATATATTACTCTATAGTCCCTAATAAAATTAAAAGAACATACTGAGGTTGCAAACTATTTGGAGTTAGAAAATGCCAGAATTAAAGTTGCCCAAGATCACAAATATTGGCCCAGAGAAAAAACCCGAAACAGTAAGATTTCAGCTCTAAGGGCTTGGGATGCGAGCGTGCGTTGGGCCTTGTTGACTAGGGACATGCTGCCGCTGGGAAAGGCACTGAGGGACACTTGCCATCAGAAGAGAAGCCACCAGGAAGGTTACAAACACAGGTCCCATGAAGCAGCCACCCAGACTGAAACCCTCAGCTCCAGAGACTCCCAGTCCCAATGCCATGGTCTCTCACAGGATCTGGGATGCTTTGGCTTGAAATACAGTTCCTACACATTTCTGTCATTCCTCACACACCCTTCTCCTCAATAGCTTCTCCTTCAGTCCTTGCTTCCCCACCAGTTCCAGCCTCCTCAGCTCTCACCAGCACTCAGGTGAAGCACGTTCCTCAACTTTTCTTAAAACACCTGTATCTGCAGTCTCATAAAACTCATTCTGCCAATCCCTTACCCTTAATTATGATCATGATATTCATTACAATCAATTGAATTCCTATCTCCTCCCTTTTCTTTTAATCCAGAGGGAATTCCTAGTTTTTGCTGCCAGGGTCTGAACTCAAGACAGACCATCTCCTCTCAAGAGCAATGCCAGGCTCCATTAGGTGAGTGTTACAGAGAAATAACAAGAAATAGCAAGTATGGGGAGCAACCAAGAGTTTGGGTATACTCTTGGTAAGTCTTCACGTGTAGGGGAAGACCTAGAAAGGGATTTTCTTGCCTGTACCTAAGGTACAGGAAGGATATGCTGCGGGAAGCCTCAAGGCACAGAACTTGATGGAGGCGTTTCTTAAACAGCAAAGACAAAGACAAAGAGTGAATTCAACCAAATCAGCCTAAAGGCCATCTCAAGGCCATCGGGACTCATTTTGGAGCTGCTCAGTAGGGGAGCTGCTGATTCATGCAGGAGTTTCCTGCTATTAGAGCAGCCAGCTTCTTGTCTTATCTGGAAACCTCTCCTATCCTCAAGTACTGCTGAGTATATTTAATTAGTTTTCGAGAGTCTGAGTGTGGAAGGTGTCAAATTATTTTGCAACCACGGCGAGCGGGAGCAGGCGTCAAGAGCACGGCAGCTCTCGCTGAGCACGGACTTCACGCTCCTGGTGGCTCGTTTAAGGAAACCTGATGAGCCGAGATCCCTCCAGCTGCCCCAACACGCACAGCGCGACTCGCCGCAGCCGTTCTACTCATCTACACTGAAATACGCTTTCACTGTAAGCAACCTTCTCACACTCGTACCTTCCTATCAAAAGGCTCCCAGCGGTCCATAAAAGAAATAATTTAGAGGGGAGCGAAGGCACACCGGAGGAGTAACCACCACCAGCACTGGCTTTGCAGCAGCTCTCAGCAGCCTGCTGCCCGCTCGCTTTCCTACCGCCTTCTCACAGGAGTTTCTCCTGGTATCGTTTTCTTCTGCAGGACAAACCCAAAGGCTGGAGCCAGGTTTTAATTCTAACTCAAGTTAGAATTAAAACCGCAGACAGTGCAAAAGCAGCAACGAGTTACTGCATACTGGATATGGGTTTAATACCAGGGTTACTGAGTAAAACTCTATTGTGATATCCAGGAGATCAGAATAGATCATCTAACAGTTCCTTCTGATCTGTCATCTTAGAAATACATCAATAACCTATGGCATAGCTTATTTTCTCACATCTAAAGTACTGTAAGCACTACCTTTCATTCTACCAAAGGACTGTTCTGTTCCTGCTCTACCAAAGAACCAGCTACACAAACCCAGGCTAATCAGCCTGACCAGAATCGTGGACAAAGTCTACCCACCACAAAATTAAGCCAAAATTCCATTTGCTCTGTCACACACCTACTTCTGCTCCTCACCTCCTCTAGAAAACCAGAATGGCCTTTTCAGTACAAGTGCCAAAGCTTCAGTCTGGTTACAAAACCTCTCATCCAATATTAATCATTTCTCTGACCCAGATTTTACAGACATTTAAAAAACAAGCAGTATAATCCCCATGCAGATAACAAAAATCCCATGTTTCAGTTTATAAAAGCAGGAACAATAATCGTTACGCAATTAAACAGAGGGGTAAATAAATAAAACTGCATTTGGTCTTGCTCAGAATGAACTGGTATCTGATACCACATCGTCTGGAGGAAGAACAGGAGACCTTTGCAAGCATGACTTGGAATAAATTAAATTCATTACACAAAGCAACGATTTGTGATAAGAACTCACTCTAACTTGATCTGCTTGGACACCTTATATAGCAAAAAATCAATGCAGTTCAGGGTGCGTGGCAGACAAGTACCAAAGTGTTCTTAAGTGTCTTACTTTCAGCTGGAAACAGCTGCAATGCACAGCAGCCCTTTGCCAGCCTCTAGACCAGTGTCCCATGGACACTGGGATGCGAGAGATCGGTTTTACTCTTGCCACGGAATCACTAAATACTGGAGTCTGGAAGCACATTTAGGTCCCACAGTTTAGACATAAAGATCAGATTCTCTAGACAATGTTTTGTTTTTTCAGTAAAGAAGGATTTACTGTGAGCAAAAAGGCTTCTAAAAGAAACAAGATCGTAAATCCCCATCAGAAAAGCTGAGAAAAAGAAAAATACAGGATGGATAAGACAGAACTGGCTTAAAGAGAGGTGATAGTTACTTTTGAATGGACACAAACAACAGAGTTATACACAAAGATGAAAGGGTAAATAAGAGTAGTATATATTAAGAAATAAAAGTGATTAAATACTATGGAGAAAAATCCTAGATTTTGTTAACCAAAGAAGCTGAACTTTCAAAGAAATTCTGAAAAGAAGATGAAACAAAACCAGAAAGAGACATGTATTAAGAAATCAGAGGTTCAAAAACAGGTGAATGCAATGGACTGTGAACAATCAATAAGGAAATGCAAGACACAACTGTAGAATTCAGATTGTTAATAATCAAAAGCATTGTTTCATACAATTCTTTGATAGTCAGGGAGTGAGTGATGGAGCTTACTGGCAAATTGCAAACAGGAGTTCAGAGAGCAGATGAGAAGCTGTGGCAGCACAGAACCAGTCTCGAAACCAAGAAACCAAATAAATCACTGTTCATTTGATTGTTTAACTTCATTACTGGGTAAAATACTAACATACAGTAGAAGTAATCAATATAAAAGCAGTAGGAAAATACAAGTCATTAGGCATTATAATGACAGCAAGTTCATAAAAAGAAACTGCACTCAATGACATGACAGCTGCCACCTTACACACCGGGGGTTTGAATAGATGTCCCCAAACACCAGATTCAGCCCATTATCTACAAGCTTTCCTTCTCTCCATCAGCTCTGCAAGATCACAAGGCTACTCACACTGTCTCCACAGTGCTAATATAATGCAAACATTAATATGAAGTTGAGAGGGGGGAGGTTGTTTGTTTTTTGAAATGGTACCGCTTGTATATGGCAAATGTCTACGGACAAAATGATGATTAAACTGAAGTCTTAAATTATCCCCCTACATCATTATTATTTAAAGATGGTTTAGCTGGTTTTGACTTGCTTAGTTCTCTAGCAAGTGGTATCAGAAACAAAAATATCTGTGTAAGCTTTTAGTAAAAAGCAACAAAAATAGAAGCGCTAAGGAAATAAATGAAGGCATTTGAAATTCAGTTGGTAAAAAGGCCTTCCAGCTAACTGGGGAGTTCACCTTTCCAGTTTGCTCCATCCTCCAAAAGCTAGTGCAAACAGATTATCCAGAGCACTTTCTTCTTTGCTCTTCTTGCAGCAAGAGAGTGGAAAAAGAAAACGCAGGGATCATTTGAGCACATTAACCTTCTTGGAAGAGAAGGGAATGAAACAAGATCTTTAGAGAATTGCATTCTGTCTGCCTGCGCAGTAATGGCATTACACTTGAATGAAAGCAAAATTATGTGGAAGACTGTTAGTTTACTGAAGGGTCAAAGAGATGACAGCTGTGGCAGGCGGCAGTAAACCTTTAATATCCTATGATGTACCAATGTGCACATCCTTCAGTGGGCGAATAAATGTGGCTGAACAAGGGATTACACCTGAACAAGCAACTGCATAGATTAATAAACTCAGCATCAGACCATTCAACAACAGAAGCTGTGGGAGTGGAGAAAAAACAATTGCCCAGAAATACCTACCTCTTCTTCTGCTACTCCATTTATAAAAACAAATGCAATTCCAGTGCTACGGAAGAGAGTTTAATAAATGGAGACTTATGTATAAGGAGAAAACCCCCAAAACACAGTGGGGCCTCAAATCTTTTTGTTGGTATCTAAGCAGAATCGTTAAGTGACAGATGCTCTATGTGCAGATTGATCTCCAGCCGAAGCCAAATTGCTCCGTGTAGGGTGATGTAATCCTCAAAAGTATATTGTTAACTACAATTTAATAAAAAGCCATGGGCTGAAAAAATACAGTTTCATAAAAAAGAAAGAAGATCTCTCACCACTCAGGGCTGAGAGCGGTAATAACAGGAGAATAAAAACCAGGTACTGCATCTCTTCTCGTAAGTAGGGAGAATTTCTGTGGTTATTAAATGAGACTCCCCACAATTCACAGCCTGTGCTCTCTGTCACCGCTCGCTACCACATTCTACTAGAAACACTTAGGTAAATACATTATCGACACCAAAATAAAGACGGAAGAAATGCAGTGTAATAGGAGCAGTTCTGCAAACTCCATCGCTTTAGTATTAAGATCCCCACTTTGCTTAGCAAGTAGCTGTACTGACAATAAACATCAGGAAGCAAAGCAGGCAGGTTGGCAGCAAATCAGAGCCCCAAAAAAGTACATTTAAAGAAACAAGATACACAGTGAAGACATTTAAAACAGCTATTCTCAATCCTGCCTAAATCTGACATTTACTGTGTTGCAGCCACAGTTAAAACTTACAGTTTTAACTTACTTTACAGTTAAAACTTACTATATATTTATATATTCATTGTATTAGTAAAATTCAGTACAGCACAAGACAACCACACGTGTTACACACCTTTTAGCAATGTGATTTTTTCTTGTTTCAGAACCTGTTGCTGTAAAAAGCATTCAGAATTAGTTTTTCAATTCTTAGCTTCAGTTTGAGGAGGCTCCAAGTCCAACAGGTTTATTAGCCATGAAGGGTGAAGTATGACACAGATAACACAGATGTTTTTATGTTGACTGAAAAGTTTTTTTAATGTTTTATTTTGTAAATTGTAAAACTACAGTTGAAAGATAAAAGGATAAAATTCCTACTGAACATTCCTATCAACTTCAATGGGCTTTAGATCAGGGCCTTAATGTGGTATTAATGTAATGTGAATGTTTTTAAGTATTATCTTAATATTATCTGTAGTATGCTAAATGGGCTAACAAGACCCCATTAGGGTAGTTCTGACAAACAAAACAAGGACTGAAATTCTTTCCTTAGCAATGACTTGCTTTGATTTTTTTCAGTGAATACAAGCTCTGTTTTCCTAAATAAGCCATACACTAGAGGTTTAAGAACAGTCCTGAAGTGCAAAAGTCACCACTCGTCTGAAAAAAAAAAAATAAATCTGCAAGAACAAAAACATTTTTTGCTTAGAGCTTTACCAGGCAGGAAGGTGCAGAAAATGCCAAAATAGTTATTTATAAAAATTCTTATACCTACAGAAGTGAAGCTAGTTCTTCAAAAGGCTCCTGTTAAAAGATTACTGAACTTAAGCATAAAGTCTAAGTATCTAAAAATGTAATGGATTTTATTGGTTTAATCTTTTTTAGATTTTATGTTTTTAGAACTTTTATGATTTAAAAGCCTTAAAAAACACCACAAACAACCTCTGAAACCCAAAAACGCTTCCCCCCAAACACCATCACCAAACCCATGGGAAAAAAAAAAAAACAAGTCCTACAATGTAAGAACTAGATACTACATGTGCTAAATAATTACAGCAAACAAATTACTGCTCTCCAAAGAACATCTAAGTTAACGAAACTAATGTTTAAGTCAAAAACAGTTATTGCTAAAAAGTAGATAGCTATTAGAGAAATAAAGAAGGCGGATTATGAGCATGAAATATGAATGGGCTACAATAAACAGCCTATTCCTCACCCACTGACCATAAATATGCTTTGAACACATGCAGAAAGTTTGGGAGCAAAGCTGCTCCCAGCAGGACTCTGGCAGTAACTAGTCAAAGGTGGCAGACAACCAAAACCAGGTGAACAACAAGGTGCACTCAAAACTGCAGTTCCAGAAGATCCTTATTTCTTAGCATCATGACTAACACCGCTGCCACCAGGTTGCATTTCCAGTTCTCAGCATGATACAGTCATCAGGACCAAGGTAGCAGACAGTTAAATTATCCCCATTACAGCTATGGAAGAAAAATTTTGATTCGGACCAATTTACACAACTATCTTCCATTGCATTTCAGTTCAAACACTTATTTAGCAAGTCCAAGCAAGTGAAACATTAAATAGAAGAAAAAGATGTACACAGATGAAGCAGCAGTTCCTTTTTTCAACCTCATTTAATGCCTTAAAATGGCAAGCAGATGCAACTGGGAGAGAGGATGGGAACCATTTTGCAAAAAGTGGTTTAACACTCATCTGGGGCCTAATCCCGGTGATACGGAGGACTCGGAGACCTTCCCCAGGTCTGGGTGTTCCAGCCACGGAGCTGTGGGCCACCGGTTGTGGACCAACAGGCAGAAGGGCTGGACACGAAGCACCAAGCACGCAGCTAAACCTCTGCTTACACCCAACTTCCTTGTAAGAGATTCCAAGTCACATGAGGAGCAAAATGAAGGATAGACTTATCTTAAGACTTTTCTTAAGTTATATGAGCCGTAACTTTGCAGGTCATTAAGTCTATATTTCTGGATGGATGTGTAGGTTGGCTTTCACGCTTTTTCAAAACTTTTTCAAAAAGTTTTGCCCAGACAAGCTATTAAAACAGCATAAAAACTTTAGTCCTCCTGAAAAACCTACACTGAAAAATGATGCAATAAATAGGTTTGAGTAAGAAAAAAGTGTTGTTTTTTTTTTTAAATATATCCAAAATATTCTTTCCCTTATTTCCTATGCCAGAAAGTCTCTGCTCTCTCCCCTTACTGTACTCCTCTCCTTCATAAGCTATTCATGTGAAAGCTTTGAAAGATAGCTTTGAGAGATAGTATGAGACAAACAGATTTACATAAAGAAAAGATAAGGTTGCTATAGGAATAAGATGACAAAAATTGTTACTTAATCCAACATAAAAAGGATGAGAACTGGAGAGAACTCAAATGGAATTGAAACTGTCACCCCAACTGATAAGGTTATGTTCTCCAACAACTGTTTTTTCTCCCTCATTTACTCTATGCTTTTATGTAATTTCATTTTCCCTCCAGATACTATTTACAGAATACGGTAATTCAAGTTAAGATCCAAAAAACTTTAAAAACAGAATTAGAAGTAATATTTTCCAGTATGTTGCTCAGTGCTGTCACTCACTTGTAAACTCTTGCAAAAGCTGAAATATGCCCATTCTGTATCAATGCTATGAATGCAGATCCAGAATTTGACATGACTCTTTACTTTAATATAAAATATATATTAAAAAAAATAGGTTCAGCCATGTAATTTTCTTTCTTTAAACTACTGAATGTGGTCTGCAATCAAGTATTGCATAGGCTTATAGTAAGTAAATTCAGATTTAGTTTTTTTCTGCAATTGAAATCAAAGGCAAATCTTATAAATTTTGAGGGCAGAAAGAACTGTCACACCGTTCCCCCTCTCCAAAAAGTCAAGGCACCATTAATGTCAGTAGTTTATCTTAAAAACCACTGGCTCTTATCAGAGCTTGCTGGAATCGCTTCCCAACTAGCATAAAACATCACAGAGAGGAATGAATCCATCCCATTTTTAAGCCGTTGATACAGAAGTAGTGTTTCTTACATTCTGAAAAATGTAGGGAAAAATGCATTTCCTTACGTTACATCTCCCCAGGGCTGACTCATTAAATAATACGCTATACAATCTCCCTACACGCTGAACCTTAAAAATGAGAAACGTGATGAAACCTTAAACGATTGAATTCATAAAGTCTCTTCCAATGGATGATCTCCAGCAACATAAAGACCAGAAAGTAACCTGTAATGAACTAGCTCAAGGATTTCTTGACCATATTGCAAAGCTTTTAAAGACTGGTTCTTATTTGCACATTAGCTCTTCCAAGCTATGCAAAGACCTCCCAGAAATGACCAAGGAGCAGATTTGAAGCTCCTTGAAGGTGCCATTGCAAGGTTCACGGTAAAGCACAGTCACACCAGTGTGAATCAAATCCTGTGTCTGGTACTAAGGCTGTCGGTGTCACAATTCCCCTGTTATCTGCAATGTAATAAGATTTGCCATTCATCTGTTTACCAATAGCAATACCTTTATCTGCCACCTCTGAAGTACAGGAGAATCCTTTACTGAATCTAGCATTGAACTATTTTGGGGCTTTCTATAGCCCTTTTAGAGTTATAAATAGTTATATGAGGGACCAGGATAAAGCACACACTAATTACCCTTGACTGTGCAAATTAAGCTGTTTTTAATTCAGGTTTAAAACATTTTGAAGTTCTCATTGCACAACAACCGCCAAAGGCAAGTGAACGCCACATTTTCCTTTGCAGCCCTTTGGCTTTCTCTGCAGAGCACCCGAAATTGCACTGAATTATTTTGCAACGTATGCGCCTTGTGTTCCCGGCATGACTAGGAGCTCTCTGGGGACAAGGTGGCACTTGGAGCCTCTCCAGTCTGCAACAGCAGAGGAGTGACACTGGAGTTTGAAATTTTCTGCTTAGTTAAAATAAGCTCCTGACATAATCTATTGCCTCCACTAAACAAAAGTGATGTTAATCGACCGATTCCTCACACTTGGTACTTCCTTAACAAAGTGACACGAGACGGGACCAAACATTGTAGAACAATGCAGAAAGTCTCCAGTTTGTGCCTCTTTTTACATAGACCCTTACATGGGTCATTATACTTGTTCTTGGCAATATAAATGGAAACTAACTCACCTGCACAAGGTGACAGACATCACAACTCAAACCCAGGTCTCCTCAAAACACACAGCCCTTTCCCCTTTGCACTAGGCTATTCCAAGTTTTTCATTTCACACCACTGAAAACACCCAGTTGGCTTCAGTATTTGGCGTTCCTTACTGCGTAACATTGTGTAAAATTACTCCCCTTCTTCACTAAGGCTTTGTCTTCTCCTCTTTCATATTAAAATGCTACAAATACTTCTAGTGGCTGGTTCAAATAAAGTGGTTTCTATGTTCACACATTTCTCCGCTGAGTTTGCAATCCCTGAACATCTGACCCTTAACTATGGACCTAACAGAGAGTAGAGGACAACCAAGCACAAATGCACTCACCTGTCATCTTCTGCTTTCTCTTCCAAGCAAGCAAGTAGCAGTGGTCTAGAAAAAGGCCTGCTTTCCTATTAAGAGGGCCGTGTCTGAAATGGTTTTGACTTTGTTACAAGACTCTTAAAAAGTTGAGAAGACATAACTATTTGTTCCATCCAAGACGAAAAAAAAACATCCTGCGACATTAAACAGCTATATTTTAGTATTCTGTTTATAGTTATGGAAATTTGGTTCATTTTAGCATCAATAAGTTCTGATTGTGCTAATCAGACAAGAATATAAATGAGCTTTTATTTGCTTAGGTTTTCAAAGTGTATAGTGATATGGTTGAGGTTAAGATTTTGCTTTCCAACTTTGTGTTATTTTTTTTTTCCTGAAAACCAAGTGTGAAAATTGTGATAAATACTGGTCATTGAAATCTGAACACTGATATGTACATCCTGTACTGGAAAAGTTAAAAGCTAGTATTAGCTCATTTGTTATTAAACAAGAAACCAAAAGGTTAATTATGGCAAAAATCAAGCTTTTGTCCAAGAGGCTAGCAGCAGCACATTCAGTATTATCAAAAATCAAAAATCCAAAGCATTAATTTTGAACATGATCATTAAGAACAACAAAATCAAAACAGCTTCTTCTGAAAGGGTTTTTTAAATACAAAATAAAGTATTTATTTTCAGTTCTGTTGTTTCCTGAACATCTGCCAAATTATTCAGCTTTAGATTTCATCCAGTGTAACCTCCCTATTTCTCAACTTTAATGTTTTTTTACCCCACGGTGTCCTGGGCTGCCCACATAAGGGGCTGATGGGGCTTATGTGCTGCACAGCAAACTTCTCCCAAAGTCCTCTTCCCTTGTGTTCCCTCCTCAATTTTGCCTTTCTGCTTGCAGACCAAAGGGTTTTTCCTCATCCACCTTGGTACTTCTATAGTATGACTCGACTGCAGATCTCCAACCTTCATAAAGCAATGAGTTCATAAAGCAATGAGCACCACTAATCTGTGCACCACCAACTGTTTGGTTGGTAAGAAACAGAAGATAAAAGGTAGCACCCAAAACCCTGGGAATTACCACATTAGATGAGATTACTCATCCATCTTGGTCATCATTTATTCTTCAGCAACAGCCAATGACAGATACTTCAGAAGGTAGTTTAATCAATGAAGACAGCAGAACAGCAAGCATGGGATGCTTCTGTCCAGTTTGCTATCAAAAGGCAGAAGAAACAATAGGGTGGCTACTCAGGTAACAATCAAAAGCTTAATCTTCATCTCATTACACAGCAGAAGAAAAGCAAAACAGTCGAACTCTAATCTCTTATCTCTTCAGTAGGGACAGCCTGGTAAGTAAAGAAGAATGACTTTAATAGCTGCTGCTGGGGGACAGGGAAGAAAAGATAAGCTGATGCTTTAAGAGAGAAGAAAGAGGGATCCCTGCTTGGGGAGAGCAGATGACAGCCTGTCCTAGAGGCAGCTCCTGGTGTCCCCCATACCACCTCGGGCCAGGAGGGGAGGGCTGCCTGATGCTGGGGTGGAGGCCAGCTGTCCTGCATCAACTTCCAAGACCTCACTGATTCTGAAACTCAGAGTTGCCAATGGTGGATCATACTAGCCCGAGAAGCAGCTGTGCCTTATCACATGTGGCAGGTGTGCTACGTGCTGAGGAACTGCTATGTACCTTCAAAAGGCACTTTCTCCAAGGTGTCTGAAATAGGAGACTGAAATCATACAACAAATAAGTAGCCACATATACTAAAATACCAGGCAATAATCTATCTCCCAAGAAAAATCAGCAAATAGAAGTCCTAAGGCACTGGGAGTTATCACCACTCTTATTGAATAAATATTTAGGCTGTGGATTTGAATAAATGTTCTGTTAGGGATTACTAATCAATGCATCCAAGTTTCATAACCTTTTACAAAAAAAAAACCCCAACATTGGAATTACTTTTGCTATGTAGTATTTTTAACTGCACTAGGCAGGTGTGTATAAATACAGATACTCAGCAATATTTGCAATAAGAAAATTTTAGTGCAGGATAAAACACTTGAAAATTTCTTCCTGGCAATTTAGGTAAAAATTAGAATTGCCACCAGACAAAATTTCTCCATTCGAATGTCATGAAGGCTGCTATAAGTTTAATTAATGAAGATAAAGACAGCTTGTTTAAATGAAGCATTAATTGTTTGGAGGTGAGGATTCAGTTTTAAGATTAGACATTACCTGCAGAAAAAAGGAGCTGCTTTGCAAGGGAAGGTTTTCTTCAGCTTGGAAGATGATGTAGAAACAGATGAGACTCTTCAGAGGTATTTAAGGTCTCTCTTCGAAAAGAGTTTCAGTATCACAGCACTTTCTACACTTAAGGAATTAAATGTTGTAACTGATAGAGCATGCCCGCCATCAAAATGCAGACTCTGTAAATCCAGTGAACTTGGAGAAACTGTTAAGTCAACAAGAGTCTTTTCATTGTCTGGGACCACCTCGGGTTTATATACAGCTAACACGAAAAAACAGGGTATCCAGATGAAGATGACTACATTTATTCCCTGAATTCCAAGTGAACCGATCAGCGTCATTCTCTCTTGCTGCTCATCTTCTTATGGCAATACTGAGGAAAAGTGAAAACAAGCCCTAAGAACCCTCTCTCAAAATGGGGTGTGCTCCACTGGTAGGCTGGGAACAGAAACACTCACAATGCCAAGCACAAGTGTACAAGATGACTGTAGCTGTATTAGGAACAAGAGGAGCAGCAGCAGGAGGGCAGAGGCAAGATGTACACTGGTTCACAGCGAGAGGTGAAACTGGGTCTCCAGTAAGCTACCACCATCTCTCAGCTTACAGGCAGAAGATGCCAGCAGCAGGGCAAGTTCCTTGCCTCCTGGAGGTTACCTACCAGGTTCTTTGCTGTGTCCTTTGTTCACCACAACAGAGGAGCAGTTCGGCTTGAGAATACATTGGTCTTTTCAGACTTACAGCAGCAATTCTGATTTCTGGTAACAGACCTGTATGGAGCACCCATGACATCAAACAACTCATGGAACAGCAGAGCTCTAAGATTTGCTCCTCATTTTGTAATTAATTCAATAAGCAAACAAAATTTTCTACCAGCGTAATGAATCTTGTTACAAACAACCCAAGCTAAACAATTCTGACAGTCACTATCGGCATCGATTCATTTTAACATTACTATACATGTATAATGTACAAAAAGGATATTACTATTAATATGCAAACCCATTATGCATTAAAATAAAGACTGGTTCTGTCTGAATGCTGTAACTCTTAGCGAAAACTGAATTTTAACAAAAGCGGTGTCACAGCAGTAAGGGATGAAAGCCGTTTTGTTTTTTTTCTGTGAGTGGTTTCTCACCCATCCAGAAACTCCTCACCAAAGACTAAATCAAAATTATTGCAAGTTTCTAAGAGGTATATCTGTTTTACACAGAGGAAGGTATTGTTGGGATTCTGCCAGCGTCCAAGAAGCCTATGCTAAGAATTACACATTTATGACTGCAAATATACTCCTACGTGGGATTAATTTCAATGCAAGAGTTCACTAGAAACATGAGTTATTTCCTCATCTACATTAAATCAACAATATGTTGATGTTTGGTACACCCCTTCTTTTGAAGAAATAATGAAGCCAAAAAAATTAAAAGCACTTCAAAAGACGTTTAGCCAACAAGGAAACAGCATCTCTCTATATTAGTGCATACCAAGAGGTAGATCCCAGATGCATCCATGGATGCTGTGTGGGAAACTGAGCTTTTAAACAGACCAGCTGCACATGTAAATGCAAGGTAGCACGGATTGGAACTTAAATCACTGCTGTGGTCAGATCCTACAGCAGTACTCCCCGCCCCCCGCCCCCCCCCCAAAAAAAAAATACTGGCTTTCCAGATCAGCTGGCTAGTAAGGATTTGACAAAAATTCAATCCTGTCTCCAAGTACAGTGCAATGATACTAAGAAGTGGACCCATATCACACTCTGTTTTCAGTAGGATCCTCTTTTTACCCCTCCAAACCAATATGGGACAGAAGATGTGGGGTCAAAGCAGGAGCCTGACTGAGATCCAAGCAAGCCAGTCACCCACCACATCATAAAATGGTATTCCAGGTGTGGAGAGCCAAGCTTTTCCTCTGAAGAGGATACTTCTACTTTCCTTGTGGCATGATTTAATAGCAACAATAAATCAGTAAGAACACAGAAGGTTTGTTTTCATGCTCTTTGGGAAATAAAGAATCATGCCTCCCAATTTCATAAGTCTCCTAAACTTAATACTAATAAAGAGGAGAGCTATGGATCCGATACATGACATTGTTGAGCCTGAGGGTTTAACAGAGTTTTTTCTGTATTAGACTTAGAAAAAAAACAAAATCAAAAAATGAAAATGAAAACAATGAAAACATCTGAATTGACATAAAGAAATACATCTAACAATATAGTTTTAAAATCAAATGGACTACTAAATAAGGAATTAGAAGGAAAATCTCCCTGCTGGCAAATTTCAGTGCAAAGGCAGAGAAGAAAAACCAGGCTTCAATGCCCAAATAGTTTCTGTAGTTTCAGTAGATTGATTGATTGATTTATTTAGCCAAGACTTTCAATGGCTGGAGGAAAAAGTAAGTTTAAGGGTAATTTTTTGTTTTGCACTATTTAAAGTGCCATCAAGATAGTGTTAGGAGACACTGTTTGTGGTGGCAACAAGTTCAAATCTTACCAGAGAGAGTTAGTCCAAGCGGATTCTACGGGTCTTGCCCTGGACATGCTGTTTGAAATGTGCCCTTTCATCTCCCGAAGAACAAAAATTTAATGCATTTACACACACAGTTCTCCTTGTTTCATTTCTTTGAACTTTCTCTTTATTCACAGCCTTCCTTCCCCTTCAAACATCCTTCAAAAGTTGTTTTTCCTCTTAATTCTCAGGAGAAACTTTAATAAGATACCTTTCCAGGAAGAACAGAGCAGTCAGTTTTAGCAGTATAAAAAAAAAAAAAAGCTGAAAATAGTAGAAAATGAGGAGAAAGCAAAAGAAACTAATGCCTGTGTTCGCCCTGGTGCTGCTGTGAAAGGCTGGGTGAGCAAAGGCACAGGCTTGTGCCAGCTGGGGCTGATGAAGGCATCACTCCCCACCGAGCTCACTCCTCTCTCCAGCAGAGCAGGAAAATGAAGCCAAAATTAGCAAGAGTTTTAAGAAAAGCCAGCTGTCGTGGAAACTGCAGAGGAGCAGTTTGTTCACTGAAGTGATAGGTGTTTACCTTAATTATCTTAGATGTTCGCCATATTCAGCGGTCACTGCGACAGCAACACATCAGCCTGAGTTCTGGAAACCTGGAACACTGATCCTCCCGTGCTCTGGAAACCCAGGAACTGCCACCCAGCTCATGGAAAGAGTAACTGAACTCAGGTGGGTCACTCGGGAGGGGTGGGAGTCAATACGAGAGTCAGGTGAAGTTGTAACACAGCTGGAATCAATTCCTGACTTCACCACAGATCACAGCTTAGTTTTGCACTTTTAACTGGTCATGTTGTTTTGCATATTTTATTCATTTTGATCTTTGAAGTTGTTCTCCGGACTAATTTAAACATAGTAATAGTAAAGTATGTGTTTTGAAATTTCTTTCCTAACAAGGTAGGTGTGTTGAAACTCCATGTATGTATATTTAATGCTAAATAATCATCTTTTTGCTCCCTTAGGTAAATGGACAAAAAGACTGCAGGATCATTAGTCATACAGATATCAGCATACATCAATACACAAAAACCCAAGGGCCTTTCATTTTTTTTCATTAGATACTCTTACATCCCTGCTTTGATGAACTGTGAAGATTCACACAGGATAAACAAAAAGCAATTCAATATAGGACACTGCACTAAGGGAGCTAACTTGAAATATATTATCTCTAAGGACAGAGAGTGTCAAGGTTTATAAGCCAAGATCAGCAGCATCTCCATTTCTGTAGCTGTGATGTTATTTCATAACACTGAACTGCAGACAGGTCTCGAAAGAACTGTCTTTTTGCTTATAAGCAGAGCACAAGAAAAATTGTTTTCTATAGAGTCAGAAAACCTGCTGATCTATCTTAATGATAGGTTAAAAGTAATATTCTCAGAACTGTTTAACAACTTGTTTTACATTCACAGTGTGCTCTTACTAAAATCTGTCTTGAAATAAACTCACCTACAGGATTCCCAAGCGGATTTTAGAAGCGCGTGGTTCCAAAGGTCTACTAATAACATTCAAGCAATTGAAGCAAACAGGTAACATTAGCATTAAACACATGCCCAGCATCCAGACAGCAGAAAGGTATGGCAGGATCAAGACCTTCTGCGGAGTTGAATGAGAAGTGTTAGGGCAGCTGGAAATGCTCAATTCAGGATGTTCAGCAAGTTACATCTGGCTCAAACTTCTGTCTCTGCAAGTGCTGACTAACTCCAAGCAACATTCTCAATGACAGCAATATAATAACCTTCAGTCAGGGACACAGATGAATTATGGGTGCTCAAGTCTCCCGAGCAGTCCTGCTCCATCATTGCCTTTTGGCAATGTGAAAAAGAGCTTATTGCTTGAATTCTCACTGGTCCTTCATTCTACCAGCTCCTCGTGGCTACTCAGCTGACATTTGGACATACCCTAATTGAAGGGAGATGAACTGAAACACACGCCAAGAAGGGCCACCAGGATGAACATGGAAAGAGGACAGTCTTACACAACACCAGAATAATTTGCACTTCAAAGTACTAGCAGTATTTTCCTTGTTACCGCAATGGTTATTGGAAATTATGTATTTTACTGGTAATTAGCTGAATAACAAACATTTCTCTATCAGCAAACTCAATGATAATCAATGCCAGCTTCATTATTGAAAATACTTCGAGATGTGAATTGATGAAATCTGCAGCGAACATCAACCCTTTCATATTGTGCCTCTTTCTGTGGTTACATTTGCATAGAAACACACATTTATTACTGGATTTTTTTTTTCCAGCAAGTCATTTGGTAGACCTGGTGTTAATATGGCTTAACATAAGAAACCTTCCCATTCATCCTGAATCCTTAAGGCTACCCTTCTTCAGAGGCAGTAAAAACAAAACCTGCTTTCATCTAAGTTGCTTTTAAATACAACCCAAAAGATGACATGAAATAAAAATGCAAGAAAGATTAAAGGATAAAAAAGTCCTTCAACGGATGGGTGAGAAACCTTTCATCCTTGTAGAAGGAGGTTACGTACTTCTCCACACAAACCACTGCCAAGGTCAAAGTGATCTGAAAGAAGCTTTGAGGGTGCCACACCAATAATTCTACAGATGTTGCAGCTCATACTCAAAGTATTTTGTTTGCAAGGCTTCAACTGGTGATGTTTAGAGTTTTCTCCACATTACCACTCATAACACATCAGTGGTGCCTGAGAGACCAGGAGAACCCTCTGCTATTTGAGTCAGCAACCCTCCTGGGTCTGAATGGTACCTCATGTATTACCTCAAAGGATTTTTTTCTACTTAAAAAAAGAGCATATTTAAATTCAACACATCAATCCAGAAGATTTGCATGCTTTGCAATTAAAAAAGATCCAACTTCAATAAGGGCAAAATGAATGTTGTTTTTCAAAAGAACATTTTACTGCATGTTATCTGTGAATGAAGTATTGGGATGTTTTAGCTTTCTGCTCTTATACTAGACGTATCTCAGATATTTATTATGATTCAAAGGATAAATATTAAATTATATTAATTTAACCAAAAACTAAAGCAAGATAAAGTTATAAATCCTTATCTTTCTTAGCTTATACCAACTGAAAAACCGTATAGGAAGAAATTATTTTAAACAGACTAAAAAATAGGCTTTTTTTTTTTAGCTTCAATATTCATCGAACTCTAACATAACTCTGAACACAATGAAATCAATTCCTTCTATTATGAATAACATGCACAATGCCAGTCACCAAGTGATTTACTGCGTGAAAATTATTCACACACTTTAGTTAAGTATTGCAATATATATAGAACAAAAACAATATCCAGGAGATCAAAAACAGTGGGACTACACAAGACATTTAGGTATCTAAGGATCCTTAATGGTTGAATTTTGCCACTTATTTTCCCACCACAGTATCCTCCATTACATCAACTAAACACCTTTAAAAAATTGTTTGGCTTAGTTTATATTTTAATTAACAAATAATATATCTCCTTTGAATAGCAACTGTTTTGCAGGGTGCTCACAGCTTCACCCTCCTTCACCCTCACACATTTGCTGCTGAAATGGAAAAGCTTGAAATGCAAGAGCAGCATCGAGCAATGCCACAAAACACTACCCCGTAATCCTCCTGCAGGGAAACAGCTCCTGCCGCTTTCTCCCCTCACTGTTTGGGGATTTCCACGGGCTCAAAGGGAGTCACGCTTATTTGCATGGCTTATGCCACACCACTGAGATGGGCCAGACTGACACTGGGAAAGCATGGACCCAGCAGCAAGACAGTATCTACTCAAAGATATTATTAAAAAAAGAAGCTTTTCTCCCAGCAGTTTAAAGGGGAGGAAAGCAAAGCCCCTCTATTTCAACCAATAATTCTACCTAAGTCTTGTATGATTGTTTCAGTGTCAGAAATGCCCAAGACCTCTTTCAGAAAGTAATCTGTAAACTAGTCCCGCAGGAAAAATAATTTCTATTTTTAAGTCTCTTGGGATTTTCTTTTTCTGTAGAAAAACATTTGGATTTGATAGAGACAATATAAGTACCTTTCACTTTACAGACTGGTTTAACAACATGGCTTCCCTTTCTTCAAAGTTTTTGACTAAGCCAAAAGCAAATCCTGGCCTTCTGAGTCCCCATATACAGCTAAATCCATATACCTCACTCACGGCTATTTTTCTGTGCACCTCATGCAGGAATTCAATCCTCCTGATGGCAGGAAGAGCATAAGCACCAGTTACAGGAGGAAGAGGCTGGCACAGCACAGGCTGCAGCATCAGAATTTAGCAATCACAGCTGGGTGACTGCCCAGGCAAACCACAGTATCAAGGTTTCTCTATCCATCCCTGCGTTAGAGCTGTCGCAAAGATAACACATCTCTTCACAACAGACCCAAGCTCTAAACCATTTGATGTACGTGTTTGAACTAAAGCACGTGCACGTACACTATTCTCCTTCCCAAAGTAGTGCTGACCATTCTATAGGACACACATTGGTAATTTGGGCACTATCAGCTAGCTGTTCGTGCTCTTTCCAGCTCTGGTGATGCCAACATGCACCAAAATCAGCAAGAGTCAACCCCTGATGACAGAACAAGGACCTCTTCTACCCCTCAACACCTCACCCTGGCATTATTAGGAATGCTTACGTTGAATGCATGCTGAACAAAGAGATCCCCAAGAAAAGCGACGGACTTCAGCTGCTACGAGCACTGATCTTGATAAAGTAAAGAAAAATGACTCCGAAGAGCTAACATGGCAGGAGAGAGAAGACCTGAAAAGCAGCCAAAGTTCTAAACACCAAGAATTAGCTGGGATATTGTATGGCGGCATAGGAAAAGCAAACCACTGAACTGGTGCGGCGATAACATAGTGCTACCCCTCATGAATAAACCCATTTTAAGTAAACAAAGTTTTGACAAAACCTGTAGCATTCATCCCCAATAACAGCAAGAATTTAAAGTTTCCAGTTAAAGAAAATCATGTATTGCAGCTATGAAATCAGCACACCTATGACACATGCATTACTAACAACATCCTTAATACATTCAAGTAACTTCTGCCTGCTTTGAAAGCAAAGCCCTAAGTAGTAACTTTGGAGGAAAAAAGGTTACTTTCATTCTTTCTCTGTTAGTATTTTGCATTATTTAAGATATGTATTGCATGCTTGTTCCTAAACTTTATGTAACATTTGCATTTTAGAGCCTCTGTGGATCTACTCCTCAAGTGCAGTTCAAATCTGGAATATGGAGACTTATGCGTAGCTCTAAACTGGAAGTTAAGAGATTACTCTATATTGTTACCTGCAAAACAGCCAATAAGTGACACCAGGAACAGCTGTTTCCACAGCAGCAGCATCTTCAGTTGCCTGAATTCAGTAATTCTGGTTCAGTCTCAGGAGAACCGTACGTTTAGTCTTCCAGGTGGCAAGGTTTAACCTGTTAAAAGAACAAACATAAAATTGAATCCTGTGATGATCCCTAAAAACTGGTGTCCTTGTTGACGCAATTTTTAATAAATACAAAGTTGACAGATCCTCTATTGTTCTTCTTTCTTCCTATGACTTACCCCTCAAAAGAGGGGTACATACATGTATCACATTTAGGTACGTGTATGAGCAGTTGCAGCAGGAGCAGAGCTGGCAGATAAGTCGATTTTGTAGTTCCTACTTTTCCCCAACCTCCAGCATCTGTTTATTTGTAAGTAGTTTTAAAGGAAGAGAGATTGCATGAGGTGCAATCATACTCAAAGTAGTTTAATGCATTTGTTATAAAAACAGCTTGCATTGTTGCTAGCGCAGTGTATACAAGGCAAGTGCAATCTCAACATGTGCAAGAACCGATTTAATTAAAGCCATGTCTAACCAACTCCTTTTCTTTTTGTTTTCCGTACTAGATCTGTACTCGATATGCACAACAGCATTGAAGAATCTAAAGAGGAAGACCTAGCAACTGAAAAAGACCACCAGTGAGGACATCACACTCAAGTGCATCAAGTGTAATGACATGCCACAAACTGATTTGCCAGCTTCCATTTCTACCTTTGTTACTGATAAACAGTTTGCCAAGGTCTACTAGCCTATTAAAATGATGTTGTCATTTTACTTCTATTTTTTTCCCTAAGAAAAAGCTTTACAGTAATTTTTCTGACATTGTATGACATCTGTAGCCTTTATATTTTGTCTGTGTCACTTCCACAGCATCCTCTCTTCAGAGGAAGGGCAGCTGGGCAAAATCAGAGGTTCTGCAATACAGAGACCAGACCGAATGGCTCCTTCTGGAATTAGTCTACAGATCAATACCCAGAAATATTAAGGTCAAAAAAGCAACCATTAATTCTGAGGAGCCAAATCTGAGATGTCTGAACTTGGTTTTTTCCACGTGGACTCTATTTCATGTTACAGTTGAAGATTTCTAATACTTCTGTAGATCAGGTGTCTGAATTTCAAGCTAAGCACCCCAGAAAAAGAGCTCATACAGATGCCCCCTCTGATAAATTCCCACCCTGTGATTTGCTTGGAGAATTTAATCTCAAAAAAAAAAAACCCATGGCATGGCCCTTTGCCACAAGACCCATATCTTTTCTCATCCCGCAATCCTGGCTCAGGCAGGGTATCAGCTATCAGCTGACAGCAGCATCCTCTCCTCTGTACCCTCAGAGGCATTGCTTTCTCATTTTTTTTTCCATGTTTTTACAACAGAAAATAAGCAAAACCAGAACCTCACATTTATTATCAAGTAATATGTATTGGTCATTCCCTGCCCTGCGTTTCCAAAGGCCATCTGCAAAGCCTTCCCCTAAGGCAGGTTATCCATGGGCAGCCACAGACCAGAGGAAGGAGAACCAAATCCCCATCCAGGACAGGCTGCTCGAGGACCTGCTGTGCCCATAGCCATCAGAAGCCACAGCTGGGCCAGTGTCACCCCCAGCCTGACACCCCCAGTTTTGGGCTGCAATGCTAAATCCTGCCTAAGCATCACCATCCAAGCCCAGGGAACCCAGTGATGTTACAGCTGTAACGTTTGCCCTGAGAAGTGAGGATGGCTGGGAGGGGAGGAAGGGAAGGAGGCAGAGCAGGAATACTAAAGTAGGTCACTCTCATATGTCAGCTTTCTCGCAGTCTTACAAGGAAGGGGGGGGGGGAAGCTGATGGAAAAGCTAAATTAATTTGATTTTGTTCTTTAAGTGCTCTGGGCAAAGCAGAACACGATAGATCCTTTTCAGGCCAGAAAAAAGTGCTTTGGTGCAAACTAAAAAAAAAAAAAAAATTGAAAAGTTTTATATATGGTATAAAATGATAAAGATACCTCCCAACCTCTGTCTGCATTATATTTTAATAAATTTGAATATCTAAGGGAGAATGGTGGTTACCAGCCATCTAACCTTGTAAGTTTTAAATTACTTTGAATGCTTTATTTTCTCTCTGTTCTGTCAGATTTTACTAATACAGGATTTATTCCTGAATAGTCCAAATTTCATTTTTAAAACATGACACTTAATAGTGTTCAAGTTTACAGCCTGAAGCCAGATAAACACATCCTTATTCTCAATAACAGGTCAGTCTTTTACAAAGGAAGATACAAAGTCATACACACACCAATTTAACACCAAGCAGACACCAATGTACAAAATTCTTGATGTTTTTCCTCAGCTCATTGTTGAGCAACAGCCTTCCCATTAAAGAAAATAATCTAAAAGGAGTTTTTCCCCTGCTGATCCCATCCCACCATGGGCTCCCTGCCCTCCCCATCGGCACTGGGGTCACCTCTGCCAAGTCAGAGGATGGTTTTAGGCTGTTTACAAACCCTCAGTGAATATTTGTTACTGGAGTAAGGTTGTTGCTTTGAAAAGGCTCCAGAAATCAAGTACCGAGTACCACTGCAGCTCAGCTTTACTGAAATATTTATTTAAAAAATTGTATTAATCTGAAAATTAGATCCCCATCACAGGTAACAGACAAAAATCCATTATATTAGACAGGTTGCAGTGAGTTATTTACTGTAATACACATATTCCTATCATTTAGCACATGGAAATAATCTGCAGAGCTACTCACTGCCAATGCAGGGATTCAAAATCAGGTGACAACTTTGAGCATCTTTGTCACCTTAAAATCTAGATAACCCTGGTCGCTTTTCAGATCATCCACATTCAGAAAGAAGAGAGGAAGAGTACGAAAAAAAAAGTTCCCAGCTCCTTGCCATTTGATTGTAATGCTTCAAAAATGTCACATCTTACAAGTGGAGAGTAATGTAATATAAACAGCAAAGAATAAATTTTACCTCCCCCTCCTTTTGCAGAAGCAAAGGGGCAGATCCACAACATCATTTTGGTGCTTTTGGAAATAAATGGACTTAAATTACCTTTACAGAAATTCTGCACTTTATATGTAAAGGCCAGAAAGAATAAAGACAAGCAGCACCTGCTGTGACTGGAAAAGATGGTAATGAAACAAAGCGAGCAATACCTGCAGAATATGTAAAAGGAGATATATTTATATTTTCAAAATTAGAAACCTTCTTAGTTTTAGGCAGCACTCTGGTTTCAGGAGAAGTAGTCATATTTCAAAACAGTAAGAAAGCAAACCTGAGAAGTGATGAAAACACACTAGGAAAAAACAAGAGATATAATTTCTTTATTATACATTTCTTCGACTTTCAGAGATAAGTAAACTCTCATGAGTTCCTCTGAGAAGTCTGAAAAAAACCAGCCAAACAAATTATGTAGGATGAAAGCATACACGTATAAAAAAAATCAACTTGATTTTTCTTCCTTCAAAATTGGCTTTCCAAAACTTATGAACTTTCAGATCATATAATGTAGCAAGTGATGGACAAGAAAGTCTGAAAGAAATAGAAAGTTTGGGAAACGTTCAAGAGCCAGCAATTTTATTCAGTGACCTTAATTTTTACTACCCAGAATCAATTGTAAAAAAAAAAAAAAAAAAGGCAGTTGTTCCCCAAAGGTGGAATTTTTATTTCTATATATAGAAATGGAACTTGTCAGATCTGGCTGACAAGTTCAAGTTAAACCTCGAGTTTGAGCTGGAGGAATTTGTGGCGTCACCAAGCCTAAATTAATCAGGAATTCCTGGAACTCAGGAGACCGAGAACTTATTTTTCTGTATTGATCACAAACCACAAACCAGAAAATAAACCGATGTACTGACACTAGAGGTCACCATATCTTTTCCAAGGGAAAGAATTATTACAATCTCAATGAATTATGAGATTAACACTCTAGTTAATGATAAAGTTGTCTCCACAGGGCATAATAAAAACAAGATACACTGATTAGTGTGGAATATGCCTCAACAACTTCAAGAAGCCCATTTCTAATTTGGGGGGGGAAAGAGATTGAAAATAACCATTCCCTCAAAATGAAATTAATCACTGTGAAAAATTACCTAGTATACCTTATTTCAATGAGAAATACCTACTTGGCGGACTGTTACCTTCCACATCACTAAACCAAGACCCTGTCTCTTATAGTCCATATTCTAAGACTGACGGGAACCAGTGCCATGATGAAAATTTTCTAACTTTGGAAAAATGTGTAGTTACCATACACACGCAGGAAAAAAAAAAAAAGAACCCAAACCCTACAACACAAAAAACCCACCCCAACTTTCAAAGATGCTTTGGAAATTCAAAATATAACAAAAATCTATCAAAGTATTGCTTTTGCACTGAATTTGTAAGCTGGTCTTCCTGCCATACTAGCTAATCTCCAGACTTTGCTTTGATACCAAGATATCCCTGTTCTCTGGGATCTGTCTCTGTTGAGATGAATCCAATTTTAAAGTACCAATTTCAATTCAAAGGCAGATCTACCCAATGCCAGTTGACCTTATATTTTATTATTATCATTAATTTAAAATAAAATTTATATCTGTTATTTGTTCCATTGACACAGACATGGTACCAGCTCAAGATGAGATCTTCGAAGAGATTTCTGTCACTTGAAGTAAATAGTCACTTCAACTCCACCATCAGCCAACAGAAAAATCTACAGATTAAGATATCCGAGTAATTTAACATTAGAGATTGGAAAGGCTTTGAAAAAACAAAACACAGAGGAACGACTGAATATTACAGAGCCAGTGACAGCACCATTATTCTGAAAGAAATGCAAATACATCTAATACACCCGAAAGGCTGCAAATAAATAAGAATTGACCAGTTTAAAAACTAAAGAAGCATGAAAATGAATAGAGTTAAAAACCAGCTAAGCAATACTGGTAGCTTGTTCCAATGAAAAGTTTAAAATGGTGCTCCAAGGAAAATCGTGGTTGCTCTGACTCCTTTGGGGTCTCATTAGATCTTTGTTCCACAGCTGGATGGTAGCACCACTCATCAGGAAGCAGCCTTTGCAGGTAGCAGTTGTGAGGCTGCCTGTGGCTCTTCCTCAGCCTTCCCCCCCTACAGGGACACCAACAATAGACAAATCATCCTGATGAAGCTGGACTGCGAGCAGGAAAGGAGGAAGAAAGTTTTAGAGAAACTCCACCATTATCACGCACTGAGTAGGATTAAAGTAATCTCCAGTGTGTCATTAGCAGAGACTTAGTTAAAAGCATCATCTTAACTGAAATTAATTTATAAAAGTTTAAAATAGAAGAACCAGCAACTTCTGTAGAGAGTTTTATTACAACTTCTCTTGTCTCACTGTATTTATTGAATTGTTTCAGCCACAGTCCCCTGTTTCACCTGCCCATCCATCCTTTGCACTTGATCTAAATCTCTCCGGTGCATGGACCACACAGGAAGTTCTGGTTTCCAGAGCGCCTTCCCCAGCCCTACACCAGTCCCTCCTTCTCCCATCAGAACAAAGAATATTTGCAGTAACCGAATGCCCGCTCTCCCTGTACACTAATCTTTCTACAGTGTCACAGACCATCTCTACTTTATACCTTTTATTCATCACAACATTAAGATCCTCTTTGAATACACCAACAGGTTTACTGACCTCTATATCTGCAGTTCTTCCATTTAAGAGCTATAACCACTACAGAAAGCTAAGACTCAGCAAAGCCTTTTGCCACAGGGAGTTACTCCACGGCAAGAAAAGCAGCAAAGTTGCAAAAAGAAGATAACTAAGGAATGGCATTTATCTTAAAGTCCTCAGGAATCCTACTTTATTTTAAGAGCACCTTCCACAACTCTGTATCAACAAACTAAGAGCCTCTTTAAATGTAGCCAGAGGCCTTTGCTTTGCACCACCCGGGGAGACAGCCCATCTCCATCAGTTTTGGGACACCCATGGGAACACTTGACAAAAGAGCCAGCTTTGCATTTTGCCCTAAGTTTACAGGGGAATGTTTACCAGAATCTCTTTTAACTCTTTAAGTTAATCCACTATGTGAGACAATTTAAAGTTATTAAGCATTATTAAGTAACTCCAGACCCAACGTGCATGGAAGACTTACTCTGAATACGGTGAATCAAGTTTGATGATATGTTTAGTTTCTGTCAACAAAAACTAAGTTATGCCTATTTTTGGTGTTAATATAGTCAAGTGTTTCACTGATTTCAAGGACAATTATTTACTCTTTTTTATGTTACTTAGGAAACATCCACACATTGGTAAATATCAAAGTTCATTAGACAAAGCAGATTTGGACAAAAGGTCACCCTTGAGACCTTAAAAACTTACCTCCATCCTGTTTGCTTTTTCTGTCCAGCAAGTCATGCCATGCGATTACCCAGTTTATGAGAAACAAACAAACAAAAATTGTTTGTTTTTCCTCCATAATATTTTGAAAAGTTTTATAGAAGCTGCTAGTATTAAAAACAAACAAGACCTCTATTCACAGAATATACAGAATTAAGACACCTGTTAGACAAAACATCTGCTATGACAATATTAACCACAGAGGCATCAGCCAAGACATTTGATTTCAAGTGGGAAGAGGGTGGTCCCGACAGGGATGCGGACTTGTAGGTCTGCTGCAGTGTTCATCTGCAAACAGACTGTGTGTGCCCCAGTTACCAGCGACTGCGCTTCCAGCTTCCAAGTAAAATCTTATCTTTAGTGCCTAAATCGTACTTCCAAATCACATGGGAGGAAAGGGCAATTTTTACAGTGTACCAAAGCATTCAGGCTGCAACTTCTTGGTAAAACTTCTTTACCTATAGTAATAAAGAATCTTGTCTCTTTAGTGCAATGAAAAGTTTGAAATTCCCTACAAGTATTAATGCTTAAATATATATAGATTTATATTCACCAGTAATTGCCAAAAGCTAACTTCTGCTGCTACTTTAAATAACTCCATTTATTACCGTTATACAGATCATATCTGTACTTCAGTAGATTATTAACGCGCTCCCAATTCATGCTACAGAACATCAGTGCAACAGCCTCTTGCATTTCAAACCCTATGATTAACGTACTGTAATGTTAAAATTGCAATGCACCCTTGATGACACAGCCCATGCTCTGTACATTAATTCTTCCTTTCTTGAAATAATAATATTTCAAACCAATAACTAACTTCAAAAAGCCTTTTTTTTTTTTTCCAGAAGAGTGACCCGTCACAAATAAAGTATTTCCTCTGTTATTTTCAGGCCCCTATTCCTATAATTTGTATGCCTGAGTCTTCTCCCCTGTAACTCACCAGTTCCAGACACCCTTTTGATAACATGTATGGGTCATCACCTTCAACTAGGCGTTCCAAGACAGGTACTTCCAGGGGTCAGAAATTCTTTGAACCCTTGATGACAAGATGTCAGAAATCACTTCCAAATAATCTAAGGCTCTAGGATTATGAAAAATAAATCAAAGCTATTGGAAAAATCAAATCTGGAGTTGGATGAACTACATCTTGTGTCACTACAGTGCGGGGAGAAAGGGGAAGACCTGACCATCTGATTTGTACTTCCATAGCTCAGATGCCTAGGATGTCTGCATTTGCATTACCAGCTCTCCAGGTCTACCAGGGTACTTGCTGACCATTAGCACAGGGAGCCTTGGGGTGGCAAGAGATGTTCCTGATGAGCCAATATTTAATCTCTGAAAATAAGACTGACTTTTGGTAGTTAGGGTTACTTTTATTAGCCATTCCTCATTCCCACATAAGGAACCTTTGTATTAACATATGGAGAGCAGCCTCTGGTTTCTTTCAAAACACATTTAGTTACATCTCCAGCAAGTCATAACCTCCAAAACTTCTTCTATCCTGCATGGTTGTCTAAATATAACTCATCCCTTTCCATCGCATACATAATCTCACATTGATATTCCCTGGCCAAAACAAAGTTGATCCATCCATCCTGCTTTGTCCCAGCCAGCATTAATTTCCACCCCCCTGCAGGGCATCACCTCACTCGTCCAGGGACCCCCTCGAATGCTGATCAGGGTTTGCTGACCTGGCTCCGAGGGTTTCCTACAGCTATTTGTCAGTAGCTCCTTCTTCATCAAAATTTTAAAGACTGCTGAATTTTCAATAATCCTACTGCCCACAGTAATACCATCTAGTTCAAATGTCATTTTATAAGCAGAACGTGTCATTATCCCTCACGTTTCTCCAAGATAGAAGTGCAGTATCTACATAAAATCAGGGTATAGGACAAGTGACACTCACTCATTCTACCTCTGAATAGGCTTCAAATCCCAGAAACTGGAATTCAGGCAGTTCCAGGGAACAAAGAAATGCTCCAGAGTGATAACGGGCTGTCTTCAAGCAAAAACAAAACAAAAGACTCAACACAAATCCCAAGCATTTCCTAAAGTCCTCCCCCAACACAGAAAGATTAAAAAAATTGAACAGAACAAACACCCTCACCACAGACAGACCACTAAACGCCACCAGACAAAACAACGATGTAATCACTCCACTTAAAAAGAGTTGACAATACATTACTCTGTTAGGGTATAGCAACTCAAAAACATACAAAACTCAACACAGAAATACTCTCAACACCAGACCAAAAGTTTGCACCAGCAGGCCCCTGTGTTTAACTACCTGGAACAGATTTTCAACATTTTCCTGATAAAGAAGTTACTCTGACTTACAAAGCTTCCTATAACAAATATTGCTGCTCTTAGTCCCCAAAATATTCATTAAAATGTACTTCCTAGTCTTTCTAGTCTCTCTCACTACAGGAGACTGTGCAGAAACTCATCATTTCAATCCCATTACACCGAGAATTTATACTGCAACATATGAGAAAAATCATGGAATCACTTAGGTTGGAAAATACCATAAAGCATTTTATGTCTAATAACCTTATAGCTGACAAATTAAACAGTCAGTACACTTTGGGTTTGGAAAACGCAATTATAGATTTTATAGATTAAACAGTAAAATACATCGCCAGCTGTGTACATCTACACACATATACATACACACAAACATTTACAGCTAGCTATATATACACATATCTAAAAACCAGTTATATGTAACAATCTAATAATGATTATTAAACAGACAATTGTAGAAAAATCCCTTCACTCTCATCCTCTCCTTCCTCCCTCCAGAAGTCTCATATTAATACTCAAGTACCTACAGGAAACAATGTTAAAATTTTAATGGCATTTTTGTTAGATTCATAATTCAAATAATACGGGCAAGAAACCCTCAACGTACAACCATATCTTCTTTAGTCACCTAAAAGACCCAACCAAAACTTAAAACACACCCTGTGTATTGCATTAATCAAGCACCTTCCAGAAAGAGCAATACAGTTTTTTCCAATGCACAAGGAAAAAAAATCCCAAGAGATGTGAGAAGAGCCTTCAAGTGTCTGGACTTCACCTGAACCTCTCCCATCCAAAGGCCACCGCAGGCTTGCAGCTTCCCGCAACCGCTTGGGCTCAATTTTGCTTTTAAATGGAAAAAGCCTCTAAGACTTCATATTTTAAAGGCTTTAAAATACAGTTTAATGCAGGCTTTCCTAGTGAGAAAGGGCAGCCTTTCCCACAGTACACTTTGGAGGTCTGAAGGCCAGGTTTACTGAGTGAGTCTGTTTGCTTTTTAACCACTAATTCAGCTTTTTACATAACTTAACAGGGAGTCATTACAAAACATAACACATCAAAACTCCAAACAATTGTATTATACGACTCTAAGGCAGATGACAGCACCCTACACGGGTCCTCAGGCACATTCCTACACTTACACATAGGTGTGAATTTAATATTTTATTTTTACACTATACATTTGTTTCTTCTTGACTGATATCACCAAGAGAGACTCCCTAGACCAAAACTGACATAAAATTGATGGTAACTTGGTGAGACACATTGCTCCACATGAGCAGTGATGAAAAATTTCTCTTCTCTCCATAAGCCTCACACACAGGTTTCTTTTTTCCTCCCCCCAGGCAGAAGCAAACCAAGGGGAAGAGATGACCCACAGGCAAACTGACCTGAGACAGACCCCCCCACAGGCTTGTTTTCTGCCTCACGGCCAGATAAAGCAGAGGAAGAAGCCTTTAGGTGAACACAGAGGATCCTTTGTTGTTTCGCCTTTAGCTATCAGACATCTACAGTTTTTGCCATGGTAGGCAAGGGTGAGGTGTCACATCTATCACTGAACCAGCATCAAATCCTTGGTTTTAAGGTCAGCAACACATCTCTGAGTACAACAGGCATTACAACAATATGCACAAGGTAGCCAGCATTCAGTTGCTTTTTCAATAAGATTCAAGAAATAGAGGAGTTTGGGTGGGGAAACCAACAGCAAGAGGCTCCTCTGGAGAGCCTTCTGCTCCAAAGCTCAGTGCATCCTTCAAACTGCCCCCAGTGATGGAGAAGGTCAGCGTGAGACTGGGCCACGCAAGGTGCTCTACGTCAAGGCTCATAGGGAATAACTCACATCAACCCATCTCACATGGTTGAAGATAACAGACAAAAACAGCACTGGGAGAACGTGCTGTTGGAATCCCAGGTAGAGACCTCACCCAGTGAGCTGAAGGACCAGCCCCATTTCCCCACATGCTCCAGCCCCAGCTGAAGATGTACTGCTTCTGTTTAATTGGCAAAGAAAAATTAATCCCCAACAAGTAAGACACCAAGAGGGCAAAATGGCATAAAGGTTTCAAGTATATAGGTAAACGAAGAGAGACAAAAAAAAACCAGTACCAAGTGTGAAATTTACATTTTATATATAGTCTCACCAGCCTTTTCTCATTCTTTTGCAATATCTATAGCCTGGGAATGGTGGGGCTAGATAGATGAATTCACCAATTTTAGCAAGGAACTGAGCTTCCGGAGATATGGCCACAGGTACCCTTAATCTGTCCTGTCATTGATTATCTCACTCGAAGTCACACGCAAGAAAATAATCCCCCGCAGCACAGAACACTGATGTGAAAGGAAAAGAAAAGCTCAAAGTCACAGCTGAATGGTTATAGCTGAACCCATTTCAGTACTTTTTTTTCCCCTTCTATTTCTTACTTGAGACCAAGGCAGCCTAATCTGCATTGATGTCTATGAAGTTTCACTTTAAAAGTTATTCAGCCCGAGAGACTTTCCTCTCTTGTGAATAGAAATAAAATGCTCAAATATTGTTATGCAAAGTTTTCCTTTTTTTTTTTTAAAGAGAGAATGAGATATTGCCTGAAAACTCGAATACTGCATTTCAGCCAAATTTTAAACTGCAGAGACAGACTTTTAAAAGCAGAGACATTAATCCCAAAGTGAGATCATAACAGAAAAAACACTTAAACTGAACTAACAAGCAGAATAACACCCGTTAAAGAATATGATAAAGTCATTACAGATATTCAGTCGATTAGTTTAGCTGATTTACTTGCACATGACAGTGCACTGTTTAACAGAATCAAACAATTTTATAGTTACTATTAAGATCACTTTTTTTAATTATTACTTTTGTTTTACTCTAACACTCCCCCACCTCTTCCCACTCCTCATTTTCTCTGTTTCGCCCCACACCCCTGCTCCCCTTCATTACTGCAAAATTAATTCCAGAATTAGTTTAGATACACATTTGCTTCATTAATTCGCCACTGGAAGAAGACAGTACCCAGATCCCTACGATGGAAAGTAGAGGGGGAGAAGGAGAAAACAAGATGAACAATGAAATGACAGCAGGTGATCTCAGTTCGGCATAATTTAGAGATTATAAGTATTTGAGTATCCTTGTTACTCATGTCTCCAGACAGGAAACTCAGTCTTAGCATAAAACCATAATTTGAAAAAAGCAGATTGCTAGAGGTTAAATTTTAACTGATCATTCCATTGATACTAAAAGAGGAATATTAAGGTCTATCCCAAAATTAATGCATGCAACCACAGGTGATCTATGGCCGCAAAAAACAGTAAAGAAAGTACTAGACTTACTTATTTATCTTTCCCACATAATAAGGCCTCATTTTCAGGCTAAAGAAAAAAAAAAGGGCTTGACAAAAAGCAGTGTTTAAATTACTTAGCAAGATCTCTTTAAGTATCAGTAGAAGGTTAGATGTGATAAAGACTACATTGGCTCTGCTGGATAAGTTTGATAGGTTTGGTTAAAAACAAAACAAAACAAAAAACCAAAAACAAAACAGAACCGGAAGGAACAGAGAGCTACAATGAGATAACATTCAGTGGCAATGAACCCAAGAATATCTAAAGTACTGAAAAGTCAATTGCTTGACTTAGGAACTAAATTCCAATTAGGAAATCTCTGCCTGAGAAAGGTTCGAAAACCACGGGAAGGAAAAGAAGATGGGGAGGGAGGTTAATTGGTTTGTAATGTATTAAAGAGTACCTTGATACAAAATGCTCTGGCAGGAAAACAAACCTGCAGAAGAGTCACACAGAGAGAGCACATGGAGCTTGTGGCAGTAGGGGGGGGATGCAGAAACAAACCCACATTTAATTTTTGAGGTTCAGGAGTTTTATTTTATGCTAAAAAGTAATCTTGTTCTGAAATCATTCATGGCAACAAAGCAAGTTTGAAATACAGATTCAAGAGCGCTGCTAACCAAAAATCTCCACTTCCCGCATACCACTTTACCTCTTCTTCAGAGAAGAATAGTTCTTTTCTGCTGTGCCTAACAGGAAAGTAGCAACAAGTCCCAGACCCCAGAAGATATTGTTTTTCTTTCAGATCTCCAAGGCTCACTTCATGTCTTAATGCACTTGGTGTTGCTCTCACAATTAGTCATGTGCTGCAGACCAAGAGAAAGCACTTCTCCAGAAATGACCTCAAACTAAATAAATTCATAATTCTTTAAGAACCAATAAACCCACCGAACCAGAAAGCTCAGCCCTTCTCCAGTGGGCTACAAGCAGCCAAGCTGCTTTACTGCCTTTAGCAAGATTCACAGCCACCTTTCCTTTAAAGCACCAAGTGGAAACTGTTTATACAGTTTAACAACATATCTGTGTTTTGAGCCAGGAAAGGAAGGAAGAGGCCAGAAGACAACAGAAACCCTTTTTGAACAGCTACAGCAGAGACACACTACACAACTTCCATCTGTCACTGGGTTTGTATTTTCCTGTGCTACAGTCAAAGGCTCCTGGACAGTCCTACCTAATAGTTTTTCCTAATCCTTTAAGAGCTTGGGGAGCATCCCTTAGCACTTTCTGAATGTTCCCACAGAAATTGAGACTTTCTGCATTACATTTTTCTGGAGTTACCCTCATCAAGAGGGAAGATCCTCTATGAAAAATGGGCATGTGTGTCCCTCAACACATGTATCAGATGGGTTCTTACTCGTCTTCACAGCAAGAGATTGTTCTAAGTTGAATATGGAATTTGAATAGTCAAATTTATGACACGGCATGAAAGATGCTGCAATTACTAAAATATTTATGACACTTCTGCATCCTTCATTGTACAGGAGAGGGGAGGTAAAAAATGGAAATTTACACTGTAACAGCATTAAAGAGTATCGTATGTCTGGCTTTAAGTGGTATTAGAGCAAAACCACAATGCATAAACTCATCTAGAAAGAACCTTGTACAGCAGTACTTGAAGCTCTGCCTACAATGCATATGTGCAAGTCGTAAAAAGTAATTTTAATTCTACAAAGACTTTTGAAGCTTCTTTTTTTTTAACTAACAAGACCATTAAATTCACCTGGCCACACACAAAGACTCCAGGAAGCAGGATTTTTCAAAGCCTAATGTTAAAGGGGGCTTTCAAGACTTCTTTCACATGCCTGAAATATTAATTGGATCTACATATATTTAACTTAGTGGAAAGGAAGAATACCATAATAGAACTTTGTCAACTGACGATAAAGCCTTGCTGGGATTTTGTTTCTAGAAATACCAGCCTCTTTTAGTTAGAAAAGTCTAAGGTATGTAAAATATATCCCAGTGAAACAAAGAAGGATTTTATTTTTCAGAAGTTCTCCACACAATACAGAGAAAACTTGTGGAATGTACCAGAATAATACATCACTGAGGACTCAGGGGATTTCACAAGGGAACTGGATAAATAACACAAATAACAAGCACGCCCAGAATTACAGTTGCCTGCATTTATAAAATAAACAGAGGTTGGAGCCAGCGCAGCAGGATATGGTTTGTAGCTGCTGGAGGCAGGGGGAGGAACCAGCTCCACCCAGACATGGACCACATCGGGTTTTTCACAGCCTCCTCCAGGTAACCGGGGTTGACCATTTCCTCTGAGTATTCACCCAAATATCAGGTGTGACTTTGCACGGTAACCCTGAGACTTCAATAGTGAGCAATCGCAAAAGGCGGTTCTAAGATGACTGGGAAGAAATTACAGGGAAGTAATTTCTGCTGCCAAAGTAAAACATGACATAATTAAGGACAAAAAGATAAGAAAAAATATGCGATACACACTAGCACTTTTTCCTACCCCTCATTTCAGTGTAACACGTCACATTTCCATTAGTTCACTATGGGATTCGTTAAATTTAACATATATAAAGTATGAATGTGTGTTACATCACTGCAATATTAACATTCTTTTTATGCAAATAAAAAATACACTTGCAATACATGTTGTACCTCAGACAACTTCCTTTCACATTTAGCTAATTCAAATCACTCTGTAATGCTACTTCCCAGGAAGTATACAGATAAATTAACCTGAGAATGATATGTTCATTACCACCTTAATTAGGCTTATTGGACAAGTTGCTGAGTCTTTCGGAAAGCAAAAATGTGGATCCTGACAAATTTAGAATTCAAGGAAATTTAAGTTAGAATTGCAGACCATTAACTGTTTGCAGTGCTTATTCCCCAGACCGATTCACTTGAAATTTTTCTGGAAATATGATGGAAATGCTGATCCTTCCCTCCCTGCTGGAGAGGGACAAGGTCTGGGAGAAGATTCCCTTTGTTACAATATTTTAAAGGGCCACAAGGAAAACAGAGATTATTTTCTTCTGCTTATTTTGCTAAGATACCTGAAGAAAAAAATGTGATTTTCCCCTTCCGGATGATGTTGTATGCATCAACTAAAAATCCCAAGCCTGGTTCAGTTAAAAATGTCACTGTAGACTGATCTGCTGGAAAGACAGCATCCTTGGACACAAAAGTACAACTATGTTATTAGTGATGTATATGTTTGAGGTTTACATGCAATTCTTCACACAGTATAGTGTAGAAAGCTTCAGGGAGCAGCTGGAAACTTCTACCATGACAGTATCTGAAGTTCCCAGAAAGGCACAGACACCTGATGAGGAGTTTAAGGGGATCAAATGACTCAGACCAGAACTCACGCCTACTCTGCGTTAAGCAATTGAGAGTCCATCTCAGAACCAAAGCAGGCTGGAGAAAACCTCAGGTTTAATCTCAACAAACCTTATTACTGTTTTCTATCAGTTTCACACGTTTTACTGATTTTTTTTAAAATTTATTTTTAGGTCTGGGAGCTTTTTGTTCTCTCAGGATAACACACAGGCACGAGCAGTTAACTATGCAAGTTATCAAAATCTCTAACATTAGGATGTTCAGATGCTGGGGAAGAGAAGATTGTATGTTAAAATAGCTTAACAGCAGGAACCACGAGGTGGTGGAGCTTTGCAACTTCCTTAAGCTGCTTAACTTCAGATAAGGAGCTTATGCAACTTTTGTAATTCTGGAGTACATTCACCAAGTGATATCAAACCAGTTTTCAAGTTAAGATACACTTGGGACAGATGCCTCTCGAGTACTGTCATTCTGCCCTCTTACCAATGCAAAAAAAAACCAGAAAAAAAGCCAACCTCCCTCAGAAAAACCCCACCCACCTCCTAAAAGCTGGGTACGCTTTAGTGGAGGAGGCAAGTGCCATACTTGTTTTCCTTGATGTTTCCCTTGCATGACATGGGACATCTGCACAGTAAGCCCAGCTTCTGAGCTTTGCCAGCATAAGCAGGAGACTGTTTCTAAGTGGAGCCTGACTACGAAGAAGCTGCTTCGCAATCATCTGGAAATACTTGTAGAAATGAGTAAAAGTACTGCAGTTATTCCACTCAGAAAACAGACTCAGGATAAACTGTTAGGATTTTTCATCTGAAAAGAAACCAATCAACCCACAATGGATCTAGTCAAGAATCTTCTTGGACATGATACAGACAAGGTCAGAACCTTAAAGTCTTACAACCAGTCTTGATTAAGTTGCATCAAAGTTGAGACTTGAATGAATAATGAGCATGAAAGAGACACTACACTCCTCTTCAAAGCTGTTGAAGAAAACATGGAAAAAGGTGAGAAAAGTCTACAATCCTTTTCTGGACACCAGCACCTTATGGACTGGCACCAAATGCCACCATCGCCACTTCCAGAGGAAACAACAGTGGTGTCAAACACCAGGTCAGGGCACAGGACTCACCATGGTGGACACAAAGGGGCCAGTTCTCAGAGAGGCTGGGACCTCTCACCTGTCCGACCAGGGGCACCTGGGGGCTGTGCTTTTGAAGAAGGTGGTGTGTTTCTTGCTGAAGATTCACTTATTTCAGCTGTTTTGTAAAAGGACAGATCTGCAGAAGGGCTTTCTGGTCTACAAGTGCACCTGATGAAATATTGGAACTTTCTAGTGTGTGGATTTTGGTGTGCGAACCACAGTTACATGGCAGGGAAGAACTTCATACAAAACAAAGTGCAAAGCAAAACCAAAATCTTTCATTATTCTCTAAAGGAGAAAACGGGAGGAAGCCCTACTTGTTCTCCATGTGAAGAATAGCACGGTTAGACGGAACAACACTTCTGTTTGCATTTTAAGCTTATCAAAGAAAAAAGATGCTCAAGTAGATGGCCTAAACTACAGCTTTTAAAGCATTAGAAACACAGCTCTTTACCAAAGCCATACAGATTTTTATTTTCTCTAGCAATACAATAGCAAAGATAGTCAACATGAGATTTGAAGCCCAATAGTTACAACAATTATAGCAAGAAATTGATAAACTGCAAGATCTATAAACACATTAAGCTAAACATACAAAAGGAAAAACTACCGTATATATGCAACTGCTTCAGTAATTGTATTTGATTCCACAAATCATTTGCTGGTTCTCTGTAAGGCTTCATTGCCTTTTCCACTACAATGTCAACAGAATTTTCAGAACAGGAAAGATACGAGACAAGAGGAACAGCACTCTGTGAGAAGGCAGACCCTCAAAAGCAGGGAGGGAGAAGAGGAAAATAACTCCAGCTTACATTAATTTGGCTACTTCTGGGACAAAAGCAAACTCTTGCTTAGTCAAGAGTAGAAAATAAACAAACAAGTAAACGTCCAAGAATGGGAAAAGCTTTACACATGAGCAGCTGCTGCCCTTTATCTTGTCAAGAAGACAGACATTTAAGCACGCTTCCATTGCAGCCAGGCAATGATGGCAACAGAGCTCAGCCGAGCTACACGCCGCAGCACCAGGCGCCACAGCTTCTGCAGGCTCCAGCACCGGTGAAGCACAGGTCCAGGTAAACTCTCATCCAACCCACCCCTAACAGTAAGATCTTTAGTCTACAACAAACAAACAAAAAAAAAGTATTTTTCGCTGGTGGAAGGAGCTCAGTATACAAATAGAGGCTTTTTGTACACCACTAATAATGTGCCCACAAACCTAACAAATACCTAGAACATCTCTGTAGAATCAATAAATCTATCCGGAGGCAGTGCACGTTGCTAAAAACATACACTTAAACGCTCCAACAGATGCCAGGAACTGCACAGTTGGAGACCTCTCATGAAGGTCTACAAACTTTGGGAACTTGACTTCTGGTTTTCCCCCAAAAAAGAATTAATCACTTTGAAATTTGTGGGTTCAGCAACACAGATGCTTTTTCAGCAGCAGTGCTGATTTAGCCTGTACTGGTGCCTATTTATTCCCTTCTTAGGTGATGCCAGCACAGCCATTTGTCAGCCCTGGAATGAACAAATGCAAAGAGCTGATGCAGGCTAAATTAAAGCTTTATTAGGGGGATAGGTGACTTGATCCTCTGTATGTCTCCCTTAACTTAAGGACTATAGCTTGGAGACAGCTAAGTCACTTAGGCACCTCTAACTTTTTACTCATCATCCCCAAATCTTTCAAACCTAGAAGGGATTAAACAATTTATTTAAATTACCTCTACTCTTAACCATATTTCCTTCTTTCCTGGCTGCTAAATGATTTTTGTTTACTCTCCTCCTCTTCTGCAAGCTTTAGCTTTGCTTTTTATCCTGTAAACCAATGACTGCACGTAAAGGAGACTTAAAAACTTATTTCTTGTGCATCGCTTGGAAGTGGGGAAAAACTCCAACACACTTGTGGTGGAAAATAAGCATTGCCACAACTCAGCCTCAACTAATGGATTTTGCAAATTTTTAGGTGGAATTCTCATTTCTACTGTAAACTCTTCCCCCTCCCCTTTTTAATATTGCAGCATCTGCAACCTCCTGACCTCAGCAGCTTGCTTCAGAATTTAATGGAAAAAGAGGTAAGAAAAATCTTAAAGATGAAATGTGAGAGATAAAAACTGATACATTAAAAAGCCAGCTTGCCATATGGCTGATAAACATAAAACCTCTCCCTGTTAAAGTTGTTTGAGTTTGTCTGTTTTAAATCAGGTTGAGGAACAGATAAAACAAAGAAATCAATTCACTTTCAGCGAAGAATCAAACACGTCTTAGTTTTAATGTTCTCAGGCTTCATCAGAAAAAAAAAAAAAAGGGGAAAAAAAGAAAAATCCCAGCAGATGGTTCAGCAGAGAGGCTTAGCTTTGTGTTGTACCTCTCCACCAGAGGAGACCAAAGAGCCAAGACCATGTCCACCCTCCTCAACTCTTCCTCCATCTGCAGGGAAGCACAGATGTCCTGCCAGGTGACTAGAGGTGTCTGGCCAGAGGATAAGAGGGTACAAGAAGAGTCGGCACTAAAATGAAGTGCTGCAGTGGTCCCTGTTCTATCTAGAGATACCAACTCATAATCACAGAAGTAATTAATACACCATTTCCCCCCATGTAGGCAGGATGGGTGACAAGGCGCAGCAAACCTCAGGAACTTACTACACCACGGATCATCGTTGCCTTCCTTCACCTCTCCAAGTCTTCCTCTTTGCAGAGATGAAAAAACAACCAGAACAGCTCTTCACAAAGTTTATGAGCTACATGTGAGTTCTTCTAAAAGGGTTAAAAATTCACAGTCATCATTGTAGATCTTAATGTGTTTGAAGCGATTTTCATAAGTAGCATTACACAGACCACAAGATAAACATTTACCAAGCCTATACAGCCAATTTGCACGCTGCCAACATTTTTGCATATTTCAGCACTCAACATTTAAAGGGATTCTAAGCATTTAGTTCTTCATATTTGCTCATTTGCATCATCTTTTAAGCATTCATTTCATCCACAAACACAGTGACACAGTTTTCTCCCCCAGTGCCATTCACTGGTACTCCCTCCCACTCCAGTAGTTACACTCAACTTAATATTCAGGATCTCATTTTCAGGGAAGAGCAAATATTACCCCAATCATACCCCAAATCATACCCTCTCCATTCAACACATATCTACCTGAAGAGCTGGACTGGGATACTTTGCAAATTGTCTCCACGAAGATCCCAAAATATCTGAGTCATCATCTTTAACTTCTAGAGCTTTCCAATTACATAAACTAAAAAGACGTTGGCCACAGAAGACAATGCAAGGAACGACACAATCAAGGACATGGATTGTATTCTGCATGACTTTCAGCAGAGCTTCCATAAAACATAACCTTTTATCTACAGTTAATCCACACATTAGTTACTAAGGCAAGTATTTCTGCTCACAAATGGGAGAACAAACATGAGAAATATCAAATTAGGAGTCAGGAATCAACATAGCTGCTGATTCCCTTCCCTCTGCCTACTACTTAACTTACTACTTAACTACTAACACCCTCCAGTGAGGCTCCCACTGAACTTTCTGGAAGTACTGCTCAGCAGCATTTGCCATCGATTTAAACCACTATATACAGTGTCCAGTCCATAAGACCTACACACAGCAAAGACTGTTTGGAAACGATAGTCTGAGATTAATGTTCGCCTATTGGCTTGATCTGTGGTCTGGGAAAAGGCTTCAGTTCTCCATATCTTGTGGCTTCAGCTTCATCAGAAAGACAGTTACATGAAAGCACTTAGAAACCCTGAATAAATTACACCCATTACTCTTTAGAAGCCATGATGCTAACAGACGATTCGATTCAGGTATTTACCTGCACCCTCAAAAGAGAGGGGAGAAAGTTACAAAACCAGTCCTTTCCACCCAGACCCCCCAAAGCAGATACTCATTTTCATACATTTATCTGTACAGTCAAAAAACACACTCGATGTATTTAGACAACACAAGCAAAAACTAGGACAGATGGAAAGAGAAGAGCTGGAGCCAGCACTAGCGTATAACAAATGCCAATTCATGTACAAAAACATTAGGAGTTTTCCTAAAAAGCCAGGTACAAACCTGAATGGTCCAGAAGCCAGTAACAATCCTCAAAACTAGGGCCTACTTAACAGGCAACTTCCAAAGGTGACAAGGCTACTCTCTTCTTGTAACTTCAATCAATCAATGTTTAAATATATCTCCCTGTGACGTGGCACAAATGTTTTCAATGCAAATGTTTTCAATTGCCTTTTAATAACTCTAAGGGAATATATTCTTAAATCTCAAGGTTAAAAGGAGACCACTGATATCATTAACAATTCCACTGTAAGGACCAATGAAGTGAAACTTAAATCCAGTACAGATGAACGTGACAGAGAAGTTGTTAGCGCTTAATAAGTTCACGTATGTTTCAAGGGCAAGTATTTATAATAATGTGCCCTTGTAATTCAAAGTGGGAACAGTGGCCTACCAATTATTCAGGCACATACTCCACTGTAAGAAAAATTTCATGAGCCACAACAAAAAAAACCAACACACACCATAAAGGTTAAATAAAGGCTGATTCCAGCCTGAACTCAGCTCTGCTGCTTCCCTCCAGTCTCTCAGTTCCACTCAAGTAGACCTGACCACATGGCTTGGAATGGGGCATCCCACCACCACGCTGGACCGGCAACGGGCTCTTTTTACATCATTCTGGATGTTCAGGGCAGTCAAAAGGCTGTGACGAAGGGCTGTCTTCACAGGAACAGCCTCCCTTCTGTGACCATGCCCTTGACTCGCCCTTCTCACCAGCCACAGTCGGCAGCAGGAGAAGAAACGAAGAGCACCAGCTGTTCCTTTTAAGACACTTCTGGTTTCTCTGCAACTATCATCTCCTTTAGTATTCAAAGTGACCGAATTTTAGAGGGGAGGGCATGGAGAAGAGTGGATGGAGGGACTTAACAGCCAAAGCGTGTTCCACCACCTCAATAAATGCTAATGGTTAATATAGTATTGACCTCTTTAATAGAGGCTGTTTTAAGGAAGCCCTATTTTCTGCTAGATAAGCAACAATAAGAAACCGTACAATGTGATTTAATTGCTTTACAGCAAGAGAGAAGTGCTCTTAGTACAGCCCTAAGATCCTGTCCCACCTGCAGATGTGAGGTTTCCTCCTGACATCACTGCAAAGCATCATCCAGGGCTTGAACTACATCACAGCCCAGAGAACCCTCCTCACCAGCTAAACATAAGCTTCCAGAAAGAAACATATGGTCAAGGAGACAACAGCTGGCAATGGGAGTTAGGGAAGATCCTTACTTAACACAGCTCTCCCCCACAACTGTGGAAATGCCAGGAAAAAAACCCACCTTCAAACCTGAAGTATTTCAATTATATGCAATAATTACCTATATAATAATTATCCTACACTACTCATACCATTACATTTATAAATTCTGCTGGTTTTAAATTGTATATCGATTGCAGCAATTATTTAGAATTATTAAAAAACACCCTTTGGTCTGTCTTATTGCTATGAACAATACAATTTCCTGCAACAAAATATTTAACTGCAGACAGAAAACTCAACAGAATAACCTAAAAGAAAAAAAAAAAATGTATTTTTCCTTGATGCTTTTGAAGGACTGAGTTAACATTCACCATTATTTTCCACATCCAGCATTTGGATGCTTAGATTTGAATTACTAAAGGCAAGAACATAAAGCATCTTCTACTAATCTTAATATTGGAAGGAAAGGACTTGAAGTGCATGCACATATGTGACCGTGCATATGCTAATAGCTCTTGATCACTCTGCTAGGTTTCTTTCAAGTATTTATTTTCAGAAGTGAAACAAACATTTTACTGTTATTATTTAACTGTCTAGCAGCATGTTCCCAGAGCACAACACATTTCAGTGGGAAAGAGATACTGGTGGTCAAGCAGTGACCTAGCAGAAATGTGACCAACATCTACTCCCATTTATAAATTACCCTAGTAAAACATACATGCACATACAGCCTTTTCTTTTTATTGTCATTTACAACCTACATCAACACGCTTGGCTGAGATGTTAAATAACCCAGGATGCTGAAGAGAGCTTTCCTCCCATTCAGCTTTGCCCACACAACGACCTGCACTACTGCAGCAGCAAAAGCACCCCAAAAACTTACCATTTAAATACAGGGGAAAAAAAGGTCATCGCAGAAAATGCTAACATTTTAGTCATGAGTTTTTGATGTAAAACTGCACATCATCCTGCACATGTATGTTTTACCAACACACAGTCCCACCACCCAGAGGAGCGTTACGGTCCTGCACCCACAAGACCAGGACCACCAAGGGTTACTACCTGCTCCAGCATCTAATCAACATCAAGGTCACTGCTTGTCCTCCCCCCTCAGTGAGAGCACCAGTAAGTGGATATGTAGCAGCAAAAAAAAAAAAAAAAAAAAAAAAAACACAAACAAAACAACACAACACCACAAAACCTGTTTTCATGTTTTTAGAAACTGACTATCTTGACCAGCAGGACAGACATCCAGGTAACTGCAATAAGCCTTAAAAAACCAGGATGAAATCATAACATTTGATTTAAGAAATTAAATGATGGTTTCTGCATCAACCATATGAGTCCGATTTGCCGATTTCTCCATTTAAAATATCTCCGTAATAATATGCCACTAAAATAGCATTTTTCATCTCATATATTTTACTGGGAATGCCAAGAGACACCCGACTTCAACAAATGGAGCATCTTCAAAGGCAGAGATGCATGATTCTTCTGTAAATGAACTGTGAAAATCAGTATGCTTGCAAGCTAAACAAAATTTATCATTTGCTGACCCGCTCTGGACTGGATTAGACAGGATTGCTCCTTATGTAGTCAAGTAGCGCAATACACCGAAAATGATTGCCCTGACCTCAGTACAAGCAAAAGGGATGCTGGCCATGCTTTACATTAAGTCAGATTGTGGAAAACCAGTTGATTTTCCCCACCAATTTACTCCAGAGAGAGGTTTACAGCTACAAACAGCTGTAATTTATTATATTTTAAATTTCATAAAAGACCTAAATATGTTGAGCGATAACACTCTTCAGAATTGTCAAGGCCTATTGAGCTGAAACACGCTCCCCAAATTACAAACATGGCACTGTTATTTCATCAGAGCTAGAGAAATAGTATGATTTTTACTTTTTTTTAAATGAGACAGTACACAAGAAACAGAAATAGGGAGAAAAGCACTTTTTTCAAGCAACACCAGGGTGGCCCATTACTGTTTGGGTTAAAATGTAGAAGGCAAAGTAATCTGGATTTAACCATAAATTTTCAAGGAAGCTCAAACTCCTGTTTTAAAACTACATCAAAATTCAAGATTCCTCACTTCTCCATTATAATTGAATGTACAAGTGCGTCTTTCCTCAACTATACAGCTCAAAAACAAAGAAACAGCATATAGGAATACATCTATAGTAAGAGATGCAAAACCTACCCATACTGGATGTCTCTGGTGCCTCTTGCGCTGTGTCCACCAGACCTCATTCCAGGTCTTCACTCCACAGCTTCCCTAGCACTAGGCTACACAAGTGACTTAGGATGGAAAAAAAAAAAAAAGCTTTATTTAATTTTCTTCATTTAAACACAGTATGGAGGAGCTAATTTGTAACAGCTGGACCAGCTTAATCATTCTGGACATTTGCTGCAAATAAGCTGCAATCAGAAAAGCAGAGACACCTGGCACCACCAGACACACACCTGTGGTGAGGTGGAGCACAGGAGCCTTGCTCCATCCTCAGCTGCTGGAATTGCGACATACTCAGCAGCACATGGGCCTCTGGGACAACAGGGAGGTTGGGGGCACTGCCTTAAAAGGCAGATTTAACTTGCACTGAGATTTTATAAGCTCCTTCATGCTCACGCTTATTAACTCCTTTTCATCACAATATGTGTTTTTCCCCTCAAACTGCAGGTCAGAAATTTAGATAATAAGCACTGTATTACAAAGACCTTCATGCCCGCCCTCTTCCCATCACAGCAGCACACCAGAAGGAATGAGCCTTTTTTGTTTGGTTGGTTGTTTTTTGGCTTGGAGTGTGCTGGTTTTGGGGGGAGGGGGGAGTTCTTCAGTGTTTGGGTTCAGAACAAGGCTTCCAGACACAAGAAATAAAGCAGATAAGAGCTCCGGAAAAAAAAATGACATAACAGCCAACTGTTAAATTTCAAAATCATGCTCTTCATAACCATAACTGTCAGGCTGACTGTCTAGAATTAGTCTCTCTGACAACAACTTGCTGATTTCCAATATTTTAAGAAAAACAAAAAAAAAACCCACAGTCTAACCTATTGCTGTGAGAGCACCTCAGAGCAAACCAGTTAAAAGAAACACTTGCCTGAGTTGGGTGCAGTGGGATGCGAGTTTGCAATATAACTCTCTCATGGGGAAAAAAAATAAAAATTGAGGTTTACTCCTGTATTTTTCAGCACCCAATAACCGAGTGATCAATAAGAACCTCCCAGACAAGCCTGGTCATCTCTGCTCAAGTCTTTTACAGCCCACGTTGCTGCATCTCATTTTCTAGGTGCTCACCATATGGGTAACTCTGCAGTACGTATTTTAAATGCTTCATGATTCACAGTCAAATACAGGCAAGCTTCTCCGGCATGCAATCAGGATTAACAAAATACTAAAATAAATGTCCTGGTTTCAAATATCATCCATTCTCACTAGGCAAGTTTCTCTAGGAGAGGCCAAGCCGGCTGCAGATGTGATTGTTCGGGTCTGAGAACAGCTTCAGTAGCTCTGAGCCCTCTTTTGCTCAGCTGGAAATGCAGCAACTTTGCCAGTTAATTATTTGTTTTACATGGATCATCAGATATATTTTTCAAGAGAAATCTACCTTAAAGTTATAGTTTGGGAAAAACTCCCACATCAGCTATGCAAAATGAAAGTATCATTGATTTTAAGGAACAATATTATACTTTATTACATTTAAAATGTTAAACTTTTAAGAGTACAAAACTACTCTTTCAAATACAGCCAACGCTGTATACATTATGAGCTGCATTTTAATTGATGACCAAATGTCAACATACATGTTTTAGCTTGACACAAAATCAGACCAACAATCTGCATTACATCACCAGCTGCCACCACCTTCTTTCTTCATTCAACCAAGGACGAGACTGAGAATTCATAAGATTTTTTTGAACTCCTGCCACTTCCCTTTATTCTGTATTAGCTCAGGACACTAAAAAAACCACCTATGTATAGTAAATTTAAGTTGGCTGCAGTCAAATGTTTTTGTTTGTGGGGTTTTTTTTCCTCCCTGCTCCCATTTTTGTTATCTAAACAGTACCCTGCTGGATATACTTTCGTTTACAAGGCGATCAACTTTGTATCTGTTTTTCATCTGAGAACTGAGAGAACTGTGGCCTTTTGAGCACCTGTGAATAGGAAAGTACTTCTCAGTCTATGCAAACCTGCAGCTCTTACCTAATCCCTCCCTGTGTTAAGGCACATTACAAGGTATCACTGATTATTTTTATTTTCTTTCTCTAATGCATTCTCCTACACCACGTGCTATAAAACATGGATATCCAAATCTAGATTGAGACATTAGGGCTATGACTCTAAATAGCTTCACTAAATCAAAGGTGGAGATGTTAGCATAAGAGAAGACTGCAGCTCTATCAACTTCATGTTTCTGCATTTTAATTGCTTTTAATTGGGATAATCACTGACTGATCTTTCCCTGTTTTGGCTGAAAGAGGCTGTCTCTGAGGGAAATTTAAATTGTTGAGCTGGAGAGGTGGGAGGGAGGAACACCAACCAAAAAAATCCCCAACACTCCCAAAAGAAAACCTGGAAAAGGACTTACTGTCACTGCAGATATGTTTTGTTAAGAATAGCAGCAACAGAGCAATCATTTCAGAGCATGAGCATCAAATCAAGTCTTCTGCTCCTCCATTTCCAGAGACCATTTCTGTGCCACATTCAGTCTCGAAGAACCAAAATAATAAGTCTCTAAACTTCTTTAAACAAAAGTTGACTTCAAAGCATCTTGCTGTTTAATCCATCCTGACATCATCCATGTACAACATAAGCTTAAGCAATGCATTCGTCACAGCAGTCCCCTGAATAAGGCATTTCCCATCACTTGTAGCGTTAGTGGTGTTCAACTTTAACGCGTGCATCTCAAGATGACTATCCTCTAGTGTTAACTAGTTCCCAAACACAAGCTAGAAGGTTATATATTTGATACCAGAACAAGACAGACCTGGCTGCCAAAGTCAGCACCAAGAAGGATGAAAACTAATATACACAAAAAGTAACTTTACAGATGAAAAGACTTCTCATTTTCGTTGCATTTTCTAGTAAAACAAGCCCCATAACGTAATTATTTCTCAAGTCATCCGATGTCTTTATACTGAGGAGAGATACTCACCACCAGCCATAGTCATTCCTCATCACTAATAACTTCTCCCTTCTCTGCTGGCTCCTCACAGACAGCAGCATCACACAATCTTTGCATTTAGTTGTTCCAAATGAGTGAAAAATCTTGTTTGCAGACTGCAGCTAAGCTGCATTTTCTAGTATCAAAGTAAACCCTGATAAGCACTTACATTCATATAAACCCCCTGGCTTATGTCACTTGCAAGAATCAGTCTCTTCCAGGAAGAAGAGTGAAAAGATTGAACCTATTTACAGAAATTCCTTATAACAATACCAAAGAACATAAAGTTGTGGTACGTAAATGAAAGACAATTCAAGAAAAACCCCAAAACCAAAACCCA
>JAHREE010000238.1:638674-898621 GCA_033628505.1 Tringa tobata
GCGGGCAGGGCCCGGCCTCCTCACCGCCCACGCGCTCCCTCAGCCACCGGGGGCCGCGCGTGGCCCGGCCCGGCCCAGCCCAGCCCGGCCTGACCGGGGATGGCGGCGGACCCCCTGCGAGCCCCGGGGAGCTCCTCTAGATTTTCCCCGGGGCGATGTGAAGCCCCCGGGGAGGGGGAGAAGCGGGTAAAAGGCGCTGCCGCAGCGAGGGGCTGCCCCGTCCCGCTGAGGCTGGGCCGGCTCCGTGTGTGGAAGGAGGGAGCTGACGCCTGAGAGTTTAAATAAAAACTGCCATCTAATTTCTGGGCTGGAAGCCCAGGAAAAGAGTCAGGTTCACGTAGGTCTCTGCGCAAGGAGCCGGATGGAGGCTTTATTGAATCTGGCTCCGGCTGATGACAGTGTTAAAGCTGTGCTGCTGTAATTAAGGCAGAGCAGAATTCTATTAGTCTTTTTTTTTTTTTTTTTTTTTTTTTTAAAGCAGGTTATATAACAAATAGTAATAAGTTCCCTGAAACCTCTATTATCTTTCAGGATCCCAAAGCACAGCGAAGTATACCTTGTAATAAAGTGCACATTAGCCTGCTCTGCCTCCCTGGAGGTCCCTGGAATAACACCAAGGATGGACTTGGTTTTGGGGCCACAGCGAAGCCCTTGGTGGAGAAGGGAAGGGCTTGGTGACTGTCCTCTGCTGCCCACAGGGCTCTTGGGCGTGCTGGTGAGGCATTGCTCTCTGGGCAATTTTCTGCTTCGAGAAGAAAACAGTTTCCTTCCCCAATGAGTAAGATTTAAGTTGCTGCCACCTCCGTTTCCCTTTCTGCCTGTTTTTGTAGTGAATTACTGAAATGCATGGGCTGGGAAATGATGGCATCTTCTCCAAGGACTGGTGGAAACTCAGCACAGCATCCGTTGACCCAGACTTAGTTTAGGAGCCCTGACCTGAGGAGACAATCTTTACTTTCCTCTGCACATGCGAGTCTATAATTAAGGCGTGTCCAGCACTGAAATGTACGTAATGAGCTTCTGCAATGAAATGTGGCACTGGTCTGAGGAAGGGATGTCAAAAAATAAATTGTCTCAGAAAAACAAGATGCATTTTTAATTGGGAGAGCGCGATCACATAGGACTCATAGAGATGATAGAATAACCGTGATTTAACGAGTTACCGTTGATGAGTTGAACACTGAGATTCATACTAATATGTTTCAGCTCAGCTTTGGCATGGAGCAGGAGCATGTGCTCAGCCTGTTACTGTAGCTCAGCTGATTTATTATAGTGTGGTAACTCCATCACATCTCTAAAACCACTTTGGGTTATTAATATTAACTTTCTGTTATTATTTCACAGTTTTATGATAGGACTAGGGTCAAACCTTAGTTTTACAGCAAATTCTAGCACAGGTAGGGGCATGGCAGCTGTGGACACCTCTGCGGGGTCTGAGCACGGACCCAGGAGCAAAGCCCAAAATGCAGATTTGGCTTCCTCAGTGGTCTGCTGTTCACATATTCCCTCCACCTGATTCACTGGGGCTTATGTGAGCTGACAAGGTCATGGACCTATGGCACAGTTCTCCACTTGGAAATATTAACTTTAGCTGTGCAAGACCAGCATGAGAAGGATAGCCGGGGTTTTTTATGCTTGACTGATCACAGGAGCTGTTAAAATTTTGAAAATGCATTCTGCAGTTTGACTTCCCTGATGTCCTTGGTCACCTCCAGCCCAACCCCACATTTTCAGTGCTTTGGCCAACTAATATATTTTTCCAGTTTCAGTTAAGGAGTTCAAATTCCTATCGCAGGCATCAAGTTACACCGTGTAAAAGATGCAGGTTTTTTTAAGCTTATCAGAGAGGCACTTCATGAGATTGTGAGATCAAAAAATTACTCTAACCTTTGGGATGACAAGTAAAAAGGGATAAAAAGCACTCTTTCTCTCACTTGTTTTATAGCAACCCAGGCATGTAGCAACGGTGGGGTTTTAAGTGCTTTTCCTGTATTCATTTCAGAAAATACAGCAAACATGCAGTATCATTGTACACTTACTGAAGATAATCAATTTGTAGACGGTAAACTCTCTGAGGCTAGATGGCATGTTTTCACACAGTACCTGATACTGTGATGCCCTTCTGCCATCTAGGGCTTCTGGACCTACTGGAATATACATGTTCAATAATAACAACTTAATTGCAAGTCTCACGCTACTTCCAGCTTAATAATTTTTTCATTTCCACTTGTCATTCAAACATCACTGTCGACACATCTCAGAAATTATGCGAGAAGAACAGGGATGCTTCTACTCTAGTGTTGTCTAATTAATGCTTCCTGAGGATTAAAGTGGAAAAAAAAACCCCACTTTAATTTACAAGCATGAACATGGGTGGAAGCAGGTAAATGAATATGCTATTTAAACTTCTCAATTAATAAATAATTTGGTTGGAAGACCCAACTTAACCCTGTCCACCTTGATGCCAGCTGGTGTAGAACTAAAATATCAACTGAGCGCTTGCTCCCATTAACTGGACCCCCTTCCTTGCTCTCTGCCAACTGCCGTATTTGCTGTATCTATTTTTAAGTAATATACCTCTTGCCATGTTCACCTTTTCAGCACATGGATTGCCTATGTGTTTTGTGCGCTGCTGTTGTCCCCTTTCTGCTTTGACAAACCTTGTTTTCTCAAATTTTAGATGGGAATTTAGCCACCAGTAACAAGTAGACTCAAATCCACCATAATTTCCTGCAGAAAAATCAATCACTACTCATCTCCTAGATGCTTTAGCTTTCGAAGACTTTCTCTTACCACCGGCAGAAATACCAACTAACTCACCTCAAGCTTAAATTGAACTCATTTTGCAAAAGACCTCTAGGACATTGTCAAAATGGGATGTAGTCAATGGGACTTGATAGACCATTACTCTGGTCTTATGGCTGACAATCACCGCTATCAGTTTCTTTGGAGGTAGATAAATCAATTGATTTAATCTGAAACAGCCACAAGACAGTAGAATATTAAAAATAACAAAAAAAAAAAACAGTTGAAAGTGTAGTTTTTTGTGTTTCTATATGCAAGGGTTATAGCAGCCCATCTTTTCCAATTGCACTTTCAGACATAATGATGTCAATGACGAAAATATATAGACAAAATATACGATGCTTTGGATGCAGTTAAATGAGTAGAAAATCTACTTTTTCCAGAAATACTTCTGGGAATCTTACTTAAAGATAAGTGTTTAATGTAAATTTCATCTTTCTAACTTTCAAGAAATGCTTCTTTCCTTAGGCCAGCATCAGTATCAACTTGTCTGAGGCCTTGATCTGCAGGCACAGTTAATAGATTATGCATTTCTTTTAAGACCGAGGTCAACTGTAGTAATAAGATGGTATTTTGCATACGTAAATCACAGGATTTCACATGATGAATCACACAATGTCAGTTCTTCAGAGCACAGGGAGACTCCCTGTTGTGGCGGCGTCGGGGGATAAGCTGTGTTCACTCCTGTGCCTGGTCCGCAGTCATCTCCCTCATTGATGTTGCCAAGCTGACACCAATATCAGACATGCTTCTCACGCCCACAGCCATCAGTATTTTGTCACCATTTTTCATAATCCTGCCCTCCGTAGGCCTAGGAGGTGTTACGTTAAAAAGGATCGTGTTTTTAAGGAGCATCCAGCAAACGGTCTAGTCCAATTTCACTGAAGTCAACGGTGACACTTCTTCTGGCATCAAATGTGATCGATTAAATCACCAGCATCTTAAAATTTCCATTTCATTGTCTCCATGAGCTCCTGCTCGTGCTAATAAATAGAGAGCGTAACTGGTGTTTGGAGCAGCAGGAGGGAAGGACTGGGAGGGGGAGGCTAATGAGAGGCCCTGTCTGTATTAAGGGAATTAATTATGTGACTGGATTAAAGTGCAGCACTGAAAGCCTCGCTTTGCCCTGACACAGACTATATGCGTTAAAGGTTTACGCCGGTGTAATAACCACAGTGGTGTTGTTACATGGATGCAAATTTCCTTAATACAGGCAGGACCTAGACCAGACCACAGCGACTCATACAAAAGTGATAAAAGAAAGTGAATCGTGTGCCATGGCACCGGAGCACACCAGACAGAGAGAGAATGGTAATAGGAAGGTTAAGTGCCCAGTGAGCGCAAACTGGTATACAATATCTGGAAATCACAGAGAGAGAAAATTAAAATGGTGAAATGATTTCAGATATAGGTGGATGGAGGCATAAAAGCAATCTGTGAACTAAGGGAGGGAGAACTGGGTGAGAGCGTACTTTCAGATGTACAGCCTTTTGCCTATTAGAAATCAGTAAGTGATTGAAGGCTAATTCCAATACGCAGGCAATTTTAGTTTGGGGTTGGTTTTTTTTCCCAGGGTATTTTTGCCTCTGCTTTTGTGTGTCATTGAAATATTTGTGTATTAATAGATACTCATTTTAATAACATTACACTAATCTGAACATCTGCAGCTACTAGGCATTAGAATGCGATTACTTCCCTATATATCAAGTTATTTTCGCAGTACTTCTGCCTGATTTTGTCATATCTATTAAAATGCAATGGATCGGTTCTTATCATTACCTGTTAACTGGCAACCTTGAACTGAAGTGTTAAGCAGAAACAAGCCTGCTGCCTGGAGTCCTGGCTAGCAATTCAGCAGAAGGCAAAGACATTTTTGTGGCTTTTTCCTAAAAGTGAAATGACTGTCTGTGTAACTTTCCTAATCTAATCGAATTAAATGCAAAATTATATCCCCACCACCCCTGCCATCCTTTGTTCAAACAAACTGCCTGATGCACTGTTCAACAGGTTACTAAATATAGAACCTTTTCTAGATTAGAGGTTTCAATTCTGCCAAAATTTCAGCGTGGTTTATTAGAGAAATGAGATATTTTGTTTAGAGCAGGGAGGAGCGTGGCATGAGGGCGCTCTCAGGATGAGAAACGACTCCTCTCCTGGGCTCAAACTGGCTTTTGAAGAGGTGAACACCCAGAGATGCATCCAAAGCATGACTGGGAGTTTGCTGTTAAGGGCTAGAAGACAGAAACCCAAGCGTAGGCAGCTGTTGCCAGCAGAGATGCAGTTAGTAAATTTTTGACCAGCAAAGAAATACTCCTCTAAAGCACTCTGAAATGTGGTCACTGTCCCGCTAGGGAGGAGAGGAGGAAAGAGCAGGCTACTCCTCCTTCCCTTCTTCTTAGTGTGACAGTGATTTTTCATTCTACACAAAAGTACTTAGAAAAATCCATACCTTTAAAGTTATTGCTGCAATGGTACAATATCTATTTCCAAATGCGGTGCTGAACTTTAGTCATCTCCAAAGCTTTAATTTCTAGCTGGGAAATTCGTGGCAGTTGTGACACACAAATAATAGGAATTCTCTTCGTCATACCAGCCATCAGCTGGTATTTCTTACGCAGCATCCTCCAGGCATCCATGCAGTGGTGCTCCAACAACGTAGTTTTGTATGTTGATTTTAAAAATCATCTGACATTTTAAATTGTAGTATGATGAAGTAGGTTCAGGTTTTGACATTATGCAGTTTCATTCATGAGTTAGCTCAGGCATCCTGAGCATGTCTGAGGAAAAAAAAAAAAAGCTAAGTGCATTTAATCCTAAACTTTGTCAGCAGGATCAGATGCAGCCAGATAAAACAATGAGCATAAATAATGCTGACCTGTGAAGAAACAAAATGAAAAACAGCATACCTGAAAGATAAACAAGACAAAAAAAGTACCCCAAGAGCTTCAATTTGTTGAAGTATTTCAGCCAGTATTTATGTTTGTCCCTATGAAAGCATAAGCTTTAATGCCTGCCTAGGTTAAGAATACTTTCCTAAATCAAGTACTAATAATTCTAAGATCTATAAATACCCTGATGGGAAAACTCTGCATCTGTAATGAATACAAATGACCCTCTGCAAATGCATTTTGAACAGAAACAATAAGGAAAACAGTATGTCATTGACCTCCAACGAAAATGTTATTACATCTCAACATGAGGGCAGCTGTGGGCCTCAACAGATTGAAAGCAAATTTAAAAATCTTTAGAAAATTCTAAAATAAAAAGGAAGAGTCTGAGAGGATTCAAGTTGCTGATATTATTGACTATTAGTCCCACATCCCCTGACTTACGGGAATTGTGTTGGAAGTCCTTAAGGGTGGTGTTGCCATCCAACTAACACACTCCAAATACAAATCGAAGTCAGAGTCTTTAATGAGCACACAGTTATCTCTCTCTCTCTCTTTTTTTTTTTTTTTAAATTACTAGTTGCTTTACCTTCAATGCTTTACAATTTTATTAGTTTCAAATGAAAACTTCTAAAAGGTGACCATTACAGAACAGTAAAAAGGTCTGTGGCTTGGACGTGCCATTATGTCTGTTTAAGGAGTACATCCTGCCACTCCTGCGGGGCACATGGGATTCTATCGCTTGAATGTAAAAGAACAAATCTTATGGAATTGGAAAAGATCCCCTCTGTAAGCAGAGAGGGATACAGGGAGATATTCCCATAGTCCACAGCTCTCTGAACAGAGCTGTTTCTTGATTGTTCCTTCATCTTGCCAGCTGGTCCCTGTTTCCCAGGGGCTGTAAGGAGCTGGTAGAGGAGGATGCTCTGCTGATCCTGAGGGGCTGGAGGACTGACTACCCTGTGGCTTAAGCCAGTCGCTGTACTGATAAAAAGCATTTCCAGGAGGGAAGAGATGCCCAGATGGCTGTTTCTTACTGTTTTCAAACTAACATTTGGAAAGTCATTGTAGCTCTATCTTATAAAGACATCTGAAGATTAAGGGAATTGGGAGCTGTTGGAACTCACATTTATTAAGGATGCTATTGCTAACTCCAACTTACCCTGCTGCTCAATTAGCTACACAGAACATGGTAAGAGAAACTGCATCCACCAGGAAGTCTGCTCCTCATCTGCAGCGCATCAGCAAAAAATGAGTGACAAAACAAAAGGAATCATTTTTGAATCGTGAAGAGAAAAGGTTCACAAACTCAAACATTACTTTGACAAGTTAGCGCAGTCCCTGCTAAGGCTAGCTCTTTTCTCATAGATGCATTACTCACTCTCTACCTATATATTATTCTTATTATCCCTTCTAAGCTTACTGCAGAGCCAAGGGTCTCTGGCTTGGTTCCTGGCATCGTACTGAATGATTGAGCCAGAACCTTCCTTAGGATGGTTTGGTGGAGTCTTGATACCTTTAGCTGTGTTGATCCTTCTTGTGACCTTATCATAAACAATGATTCTATCCAAGGCTGGCAGTTTCCCACATTTTTCAGTAATTTTGTCAAAGATTTTTTTGACAGCAATGGGCTGGTTGGCTAGAAGATAACACCTCTAACTTCAGGGTTAGAATAAATCCAATATTAGGTTTTCTACTCACTGAAATCTTGCGCATCTCTAGCTTCAAGAAGTTACACATATTGGTCAAAAAGTGGAAGAAAAGTAAGTTACTGTTTTTTTCTGTATTTTGTTAAACTTTGTCCTACTGGATACTTTTTATGTTAATTAGTTTTTCTTTTACAATTTCAGGTAAGCCATTAATCTATTGAATTCAGGATTTTTCAAAGCCTTTCCAGAAATAAACATCTTATGAAACTATCATAAGATTTACACGAAATGTAGAACTGTTGTTTTGTCATTTTCAAGCCCATGGGTTATACCAGATCCTTTCTAATGCTCATTACATGGATGTCAGATGGAATAATGCAATGAAAAATTAGCCTGAGATTTGGGTTCTCATTGCAAAGGTGTTTGTTGGTTTGGTTTCTTTACATAAAATTTGCCAAGTTTATATATAAAATTTGAATAAAAAAATCCCAGATGTTCTAATCCCGAGTATTCAAAACAGTTAACTCATGGGGTTTCTTTATAAAGTATTATTCTAATAACAAACTACCATCTCTTTATCTCTCCTTAACCCCATTAACTTTAACCCCATTGACCAAAATATTGCTTTCTTTATAAAAACACCCAAACACTCTTGCATTTCTGGAATGCAAAATCATTTGAATAGCCTCCTCCCTGCTATTAGCAGTTCCTGGATAATGCAGTCAAACTTCACAAAATGTTCATTATTGGAAATAGATGTATATTATGTTTTCCTATGAATTTTTAAATTGTCTTTATTGTGGCACACTGTGTATGAAATGAATGTGATTTAAACAGTTGTGCCCTCTACTGGCTTAAAGGAAATAATGAAAAAAGAGAAAGAAAGACTTTATTTCCAGTTGTTTCGTTAGAGTGCCAAAACCAACTTTTTGTTAGTGGTTGTTTTTTTTTTTTAGAGTATGCTTTAGTCACATTTGAAAGCTAGATTATTTTCAACATTAATTCTTAGCACATTAATTACTTGCAGATTTTTTTCTTTTTTAATAGAAAGGACCATTTACACTGTTAATACAGTATAAAAAGGCCTTGCTATAGATGAACATGGTGGTGTGGATGGTATGTTAACACAGTTAAGAATAACTTAATTTTTATGAGACTTTTAAGGAGCTCTACTATCAGCTAGAGAATATGAGAACAAAGCAGAATGACAAAATCCCTTACAAAGTTCATAGAAACTTTGGAGCATTTGACTATTTAAAAGGAAGTCTGTAGGAGTTGATGCATAATGTGAAGTAGAATGCAGAATTTCCTATAATACAGGAGAATTAAGACCTCACCCTCTGCTTCTAGCCAATCCTTCACCTTCCATTAAAAGGAAAGCTTGTAATTTTCCGTCCTATCCCCCACTATTGAAGTTGTCAACTGGCATTACACTCGAATAACAAAGAAACAAAAACATACCCTTTGGTAAGAAACTTGCATACTGCAACTTCCCAGTATGGGCAGGATTAGTCACGGATGCTAATTGAAATACTAATTGACATATTTATACCATCATATAAAATCCATTCAACACAGTGGCAATAATCTAAAATAGCTGTAGCACGTGGGGAATAGTGACAGACTGAAAATCAGCTCCACGCTTTGCTTTCAGTCGAGTAGGAACATTTCAGGTTCCTCATTTTTCACCTTGTATAACATGTGGTAGCTGCAGACTACAGATTAAATGGATACCAGACTACATTGATCAGAGAAGAAGAAAAATAATTACCTTCCAGAAAACTTAATAATCAGCAGATGAAGAGGCCAAAATACTCTTGCCCCTTCCCTTGGCTCCAACATTGTCCCTCTGTAGTGGAAAGGGAGTATATTTGCCAGTGGAAGCAAAATCATTAATCACAGAATTAAGTTATAATGTACCCTATAACTGGCTTTATTTGTAAGTAACTGAATCTGGAAATGAGGTAGGTACAAACAGCATGGGGTCAGCCTTTCGGAAATCTCAGTCCACTATTAAGTGCTTCATTGCCAGAGAAAACTACACCACTGAAATGAGCTCTAATCATACATGAAAGCAGAGGACAGACTCTTGTGCTTGCAACACAATTCTTTCTGCCAACTTCTCTCTACAGAACTGCTTAACTGTTTTATAATAAAAGGAGATATTAGTATCTCAAGCATGACTATTGATTTGAATTGCTATGTGTTTCAAACACGCTTAGCTTTACGGCGAAATCTTTCTTTTTTGGACAAAAAAAAATTAATCCTTTGATAGTCCAGGTTAAAAATCTACTACGTGTCTTTGCTGAATTGGTGGAAAGCAGAATATTTTTTTTAATGTATCACATGATTATCTCAGAAACAAAACCCAGTTCCATTGCCACGGAGTTCAAATATGCTCAAAAGGAAAGAAGCAGCAGTGTGGGTGGGTAAAGCAAAGGAGAATGGCCGAGAGGAGAAAGCAGGAGGCCTAGGTGGAAGGAAACACAGAGGCAGATAAAGGGATTTTAAATAGGGGGGGAAGGAAAATCATAACATGCCACTGGTACTCACAAATTCTGCCACAGAACTCAGGCAAGATGGATAGAAATGCTGCAGATGGACAACTTCCTTATGTTTTTTGCATGAAGCTACAGGGACAGTTTTAACTAGAGTGTAAAAAGAAAAAAAAAAAAAAGGAGAAAGGGATAAAGCAGGAACAGGAGGCACAGAAACCCGCTGTGGCTGTGCAGCTAAAAAACCCAGCAAGCCCATGTTGGGGAGCGGTGGAGAGGAGGGAAAGGTGGTGAAGAGGGACGCTTGTTCAAACACCGGGAATGTCTGGCAGCTGCCAGGTCTAATGGGCTCTGTGCTGCCGGCGCAGTGGCAGCTCGTACCACCAGTCATCTCCTGGGCACTCACAGCGAACGCTGCTGTGACACATGCATTAAATGTGAGAAAAGTGAATTACTCTGAGAACCAGGGTCCATCCTTGCTCACGCTGCTACCTGAAGCGGTCAGGCTGGAGAGCAATGCCAGCCAACCCCTGGCACCAGGGAAGCCCTGCCTGCCCCAGCACGGGTCTCTCCTGCGCTAAGGGGACGATGCCAGCCCAGCTGTGACCTTCTCTACCCCTGAGCCTGGGAACCCCACACACTCCCCACCTCCAGGCAGCTCTCTCAGACAAAAGAGCACTCCTTGCTCTTGTACTGGGACAGTATGGACTTAGTGGACTCTAACTTATTAACTGGTTACAACAATTAGCCAGGGCATTTGGGTCTTTAGGCACCTTGGTGGGTGCCTCATACTTATTGGGACCTCATACTTATTCCTGCCACACCCTGAGAGCTGCTTCCCCAGCTCTCTGCTTGGCTCCTTCACTCCGGCGCACACCCTGCCCACTGTGAACCACGAGGGAAAAGAACTTTCCTTTCCTTTCACATTTCCTTTAAATCAAACATTTGCTGCAGCTGTAATTCATGTAGCAGAAATGCAGAAAAAGCACATCTGATAGGGAAGATGAATCAGCTTGGCCAAACCTTGCCCATGCCCAGAGAGAGACGGTGCTGGATCCTTCTCGGCAGTCCCCCGGCTCAGCAAATGAACCATGGTGCTTCACTCAGCCTGCTTGACCACAGAAGCATCTTGCTTCCAGTAACAGACTCACCCCACAGAGCCACCTATCAGATGACTCCTCTTCTCTTAGCTCCTTAATAATACATCTGTAATTTTATCTCGCGCTGCGGTGAAGCTGTAATTGCACCGGCCGCACTCACAGGGTCAGAGAGAGCAGTGCTGGGTTGTGACAGAGGAGCTGGGTGGGTTCCTTGGAGCACACACCCCTCAAGGGAGCTCAGATGAGCCCAAAATCTACAAGCAAACCCAGACCCCCCGTTTTGTGGCCACCCAAACTCACTGTGGTGGTTGCCCAAGCAGCCTGTTGCGCTGACCCGGGGGGGGACCCCATGGCAAAAGTCTGCAATGCATCGCAGCATCTTCTAGCACCTTGTAATCAATGACTGGTAAAATTGGATCTCTCAGCAGCTTAATTTAACTTTCTGCTCCTTGCCTTCTCCCTCTTTTGTCTGGTGCTTGTTTTATAATTTCTTCTCTTTCTCTTGGCGCAGTTTTGCTTCTTATGGGAACTTTGGAGAAGAGAAAAATAAACAGATCAGTGTTTGATGTTGTGCTTTCTGTTTAGAAGTTTGTTTTCCTTTCTTCTTCCATTGCATCAATATTAACATGTTGATTCATAAGCAAAATAAATAAAGTCTATAAATACATTCTTTTTTTAAAACGTGAAACCTCAAAGTTACGGTTCCCACAGCAACTGCTCAACGTGCACATACATTAAAGGCAGGATATTGCCACCCAAGGCAGCAATCAAATATGCATGAGGGACTTACGTTACTGACACTTGGGGGACCGTGCACATTTGAAACCCCAGAGCCACAAAGAACCACAGTTCTGTCCGTGTCTGTACGTCAGGAAGAAAAGATCCTGGACATGTCAGCCCTTATGGGCACAGTGGAACTGGATCGTGCTCATAGGAGAACAGGGTGGTGGTACCTTCACTGTTGAACCAAATGATCTCAAAGATGTGAAGTCACTCCAGAGCTAAAGATGCTCTGGATAAAATAATTACTGTTAATTAGCTGAAATCTACAGCCAGAAGGTGTCATAACAACCAAAGCATTATGAACAGAAACCACTGTTCACAGTCCTGATGATCCTGAAATGCTATGAATTTCTTACAGTTTGATTGAACAGGAATGAAGACTGCTTTTTATATTGTTGAAGTTCACACCATCTATTTGCTATATCTTTTACAACCCATAAAATAATTTCATTCATTGGAAGGATGCTCAGCTTCCTGGTTCCTGGACCTCCACCAACTCCTGGCTAATCCAAGTTTATTTTTCTAGGTCATGAATTTAGCTTCTTGGCACCTAACCATCCTTGGCGTTGTCAGCTGGGATCTAAGTTCACACCAGTGACTGCTCCCTTATAACTGATGTTCTCTTCTCTGTGCCCTGCAATTCTGAGCTAAAGTTTTCAGCGTACGCAGTGTGGTCACTGAACTCGGAGCCAGGAATTCTGGCATCTCCCTTAGCAAGTCTAATGTGGCTTGGTGATCAAATGCATGCCTCCTGCTGGCTAATGAAAAACAGCCCCAAACCCCCAGTTCTCTATGAGGTGCCTTGAGAGAAGAATAGGGAATTCAGATTTAAAAATTTAACAATATAGATTATTTTCTTATCCACAGTCTATTATCACAAATAGTAGAAACTGTAGGCATCACATTTCAGTGATAAAAAGAGAAGCAGTATGCCATCAAGTGACTAAATGTCCTGATACTATTAATCTCTTATAATTTAGTAATTGAAAGGAACTGAAGGATTCCAGAATTTGAAAAGAAGAGCCATTAGCATGTTTAACTATAAGCAGCTGGATGTTTTATTGAAAAAAATGGGCAAGTGGTTAAATGTCAAGATGGGACTTAAATCCTTTTAACCATATCTAGTCCAGATATCTTCTTGAACAGGCACCAGGCTGGTTAAAGAGCAAATTCTTTGTGATTTCTTTCAAAATTTAGCAAGTGAAAATTAAGACATCATGTATACACACAATTTTAGCCAAAGTAATCCTTTCACTGCTTGAATGACTTTTGGATTTGGCTGTTCACTTTGTGTGGTCAACAAATATCAATCTCTAAATCTGAAAAATGTTTCTTTTTTTTTATTATTTTAAAATGAGGAAATAAATTCACATTGGGTTGAAAATCAAGGACAATTCATTTGTCTTATTGATGTAGCTTCCACTATGAATAATGTGCAATTTAGATTTTTTCCTCTATGTCACTTTTGAAATTAAAATCTAGGAGGTTTCATAAAGGCTATGCCTTAGTCTTTAAGACTTGCAGCAAAGTTTTTTGTCTTTATATGGAGTGTGGAAAATGGTGCTGTGAAAAACAAGTAGCTACACAGAAATCACTATTACAAATTTGCCACGTACACACACAAACACATTGTTACCTCACAGACAGCAAGAGAGAAGAGCACCTACAGTAATTCAGTATCTCTTTCTACATTTTCATAGTTGATTTTCAAATGATTAGTGTTTAGGCTCCATGTGTGCGTTTGCAGACCATCTCAACTGCAGTATTCCTACTCTGGCAGCATTCCTCCAGAGCACGTACTGGAGAGAGAATTTATGATCCAAAGGAGAGCGATATCTTGAATCGTCACCTTGAACTTGCACATAAGAATGGAGTTTTGCATTATCATCCATATCCCTTATACTTAGCATCAACATGTGCAATGTTTTTTTTGAGAATACAAGAGCCTATGGTCTGTTTCTGTAGAGAATATATCAGATTTATTTTGTTAGAAATAAGCATGATTAGCATAAATTTACCCTTAACAACAGTAACAAAATTTGAAAGTAATTGTATCAAAACACCATCATTTCTGTAGAGCAAGTTTTAGCTGCACTCTGAAATATGCCTTTTAAAACACTTATTTTTTTCCCCCTCTGAAAAGCAGCAGGTATTGCCAGCCAGATAATTTTTCAAAAATGTTCCAGGATTTCTTACGGATATTAATTTCTGTTTAAGCCTCTCCAGACTTTGGCAGAAAGACAAGTTTCATTTTTCTTTAACAAGTCCTCTAGTTGTGCAGATGTTGTAGCCAGATTGGCAATAAATTTTGCTGTAACAGTTAAGTTACTTAGCGAAAGATGCTGTTATTTAATACTCTGATTCTGTGTCACCTTTCGAACCTTACTTTATAGGTGATGTATTTTATAGTTAGCATTCCATAGAAGTCTGCAAAACCTACTAGATTATTATGTTCTCTGCCAATGAAAGTCTGATTGTTGCTCTAAATAAATATCTTTAGAAGTATGAACATTAAACGTGTAAAGTCCATTTTATGTCCCAAATAGATACATACATTTTGATTACACCTTTCTAATTTCCATCAGCCTATTTTTCTTCTCCTTTATTGGCTTGATTAAAAGCCTACTGAAATGAATGGAAAATGAAAACTCTCATTGACTTAAGCGGCTTTGAAGCAGTTTTCAAATAGTTAGTTCCCATTGGTTCCTTATTATAGTTGAGAAAAGCTGTATTTTTTCCCCCAGTTTCCATTTTGCCTTGTCACCAGCATTTTGCCTAAAGATCAGGAATCTATCTTCACACTTTTTTTACCTTGAGCATCTGCACTAGTAACAGCCCACGAACTGCAACAGTTCATTTTCCCTTCAGAAAAAGACCTTCTGACTTCTCAAAATACATTTGATATTCCTATGAAATGGAGTATGGCCTTTACCCGGGGTGATGTACGTGCCTCTCCGAAGTCCGTTTTGGCTGTGTCAGGGGCAATGCACAGGAGATGCTTTTTTTCCCTCCTCCACCCATTCAGCAGATAATCCAGGTCAGTGATTTTCATCTTCTGTTCCACTGACGGGTAGGTGTTTGTGCATGACTTCTCAAAGCAGTAAAGGAGACCAAACCTGCTCCCAGTTAATCAACAGTCACTATACCGGGCTCTGCATCCTCAGCGGGATGTTTTTGGGAGATCCACGGATCCCCAAAGCTCTACCCTGGCTGTGGCCTTCCTACCCTGACCCTGCTGCAGTGCTTCCTCCAGCCTTGGCACCTGCTGTAGGCTGACGCACGGCTGATGAAGCTGTGATATTTTAACTGCCAGTTTTGGCAGCTGTCTTCCGTAATTCAAAGACAGGCTTTGAATTTGGGGTTTCAGGTATTTGACCGGCAATAATATCAAATGACAAGCGAGTGGTGTAATTGTATCATAATACTCATGACAACTAACATTTTCGAAGGGCACGTCAGAATCTTTACATCTGAAAGAACTAGTGGGTATCAGAATTGCAAAGTATGTTTAGTTTTAGTAGCTGGTTTAGTAAGTCTGGCAGCAAGCAGCAGCCAGACTTACCATGATCTCAGGGAATTTTGTTTTACTTCAGCACATTGGTAAGTACAGAGTCTATCCCTAACAGAGAAAAATATCACTCTTGCTGCAGACAAAGCAATCCTATTGAAAGAGGACATTCGCATTCCAGACCCAAGCCTTTCTACCAGAGCAAATCCCTGGGGGATTTTCTGGCGTATGAAAGATGGAGAATGAGACTCGTGCTGGAGGCACAACGGGCTGGTTACATGCAACTGGTGTTACAATCCCAGGCAGCCCCAGAGTGACCGACCCAAGGAGAGCTCTCCCTCCTCTGGTCCTTGCTTTCCTCCCTCATCTCGTCTGGGGCGAGTGGCTTCCTCTCCCCTTCCTTCCTCCTACTCAGGTCAGTGCTCCCCAGCTCCTCTGCAGAGAAGGACTCCACAATATGCTGGTCATTAGATACTAGCATTTATATATTCTGTGGCATCTCTTTTTATTGCACCTCTGATCCTTCCTGCCTCCAGATCCTGCCTGAATGCCTTCAGGCATCCCAGATGACTGTATCATCCCAGGGCACAACAGCCAGGTTAAGTCCAACCAACACCAGTACTGTATTTTGAACAAAAAAATCAGGTGGATCTAATGTTCAGGGTGTCAAGGCTGTGAGAAACCTTGGGAAGAATATGGTTAAGAGTGAACTTAGAAGTTTATATTCAGTTATTGCTATCAGAGTTACCAGCAAAAACTTGCTCAAGGGGAAACAGCACACACCAATAAGTGTGTAAACAAACAAACTCCCAGCCCTTAGAAATTACGAGAAAAAGAGAGTTATAGCACTGCTGCAGTCCCTAGCCAACCCTCGCTTTTCTGAGACTCAGAAAAGACCAGCTTCTTGCCTTAAATGCTTGTTTATTCTTGCAGGGATTTAGGGAGGCTTCCATGCAGATTCGGAATTGGCCCCACTTTTCATCCTTGCAAATTTTAGAAAGTCCTTTCAGAAAGCCAAGCTGAGAGAAAAATACCTAAAGGTTTCTTATGTGGCAGACAGCTTTCTGTTGCACTGCAGTAAAATGGTTGGCACTCAGTGGAGCTAAATTAATAAACTTTTTTATGATGGCTTGAAGTTACGGCTGCTATATTCTGGAGTAGGCAGATAATTGGAGTGGTCGGAGTTGTATCTGCAGCACTGTGAAATTGATGTAATAATTCTGGATCAGAAATTATCTAAATTTAGGAGAAAGCATGTGCATATGCATAATATATCTTTCTGAGTTCAACTGAGACCTCTGGGGAATTGGATTGTGAGTTAATAAACTGTTAATTAAAATTCACATCAACAAGAAAAAAATTCATTAACTAGGTCTATTGACAGCTTCCATGATAAGGCAAACAACAGCCTATAATCATTAACAGATCGTTCAGAAATCTGCATGGGTTTGCTTATATGAGTTCTAATAGAGCCATTGGAAAGGAATTACAAATACAGACAAAAAGGACATTGTCCTCATATATAACTTTTTATGGTGTTGATTTGTATTTTGATTCCTTTTCCAGTGAAGGTTGCTGAGAATTATGGCTGTCTGAGGGTCAACAAATTTCAGGAGGAACTGGCCCTCTCCATTGGCCTGAAAAAAATCCCAGAACTTTGAGCTTTGAAATTCCTGACACTTGCACAGAAAAGTATCATTTGCTGTGATTTATTCTGACAGTTATATTATTGGGTGCATGTTAACCAGGACAAATAGCTGTACAGGAGAGGAGCACAAGGAGCTCCAAATTGCACTTTTAGGAACTTTTCTCTGTAAAGTATGCTGGTAGCAGAGAACAGGCAAAGGATTTTCAGAGAGTAAGATTTCACCAGCAAACTTGCATCACTCACTCTGTAAATAAGCGAACTGTACCAAACTCCCACTGCCAAACCTTGACATCAGGCTGTTCCACTGGGCTCCTAAAAGCTTCAAGTACACAATAAGTTTGAATGCACAGAGAGCAGAAATAGCAAATATTAACGTGATGTCACTGTGGTATCTGCTCTTTCATTACTTCATCCTTTGAGGCTATTGTGTTATCTGGCACAATACAATAGACTGCTTCATACTCCTCTTGTACAAAACGTCCCTTTATGGCAAATTTGGTTTGCAGACTCACAGCCATAGAGCAATTCCTCTCACCCAGAGCAGCAGCGAGAGAGCGTGAGGTTGTTGGCACATCTCCAATGCCATTGTTAACTATTCCGACATGACTGTCAAACCTTATTATCAGTGTTTAGGAATCTCTGTGAGATCCTGTAAGCACAGCTGTTTGCCTTTTTCTCTGAAACACTGCTCTTGGAAGGCAAGAGAAAGAGGGAATGACTTTCCCTTTAGGAGGAATCACTGAGGGCTTGCACGAAGCCACAGCAAGCAGGTTTTTGAGGGTCTACTATACTTCTGGTTATGGTGAGGTCCTGTAGCTTTTTCCCCAGCCATACAATGGTTTCACATTGTGGAGCACTCTCACACTGCACTAATTGGTTCCTCACTGATGAAAATAAGCTGGAAGATGACCCTGCAAAAGCACACTCAATGCATACCAGCAGAAACCAGACATTTCAACCCACGGGACAATACCAACTCTTCTTTGCAGTCAAAAGTCCCAGAAACATTGCCCACACCAGCTATGGACTTGCCCCTGTTCATCTGCCCTACGTGCTGGTGGACACAGTGGCATGGACCAGTACTTGTAGGGCTTAGGCTGACAAAAGACAGACCACCACATTGAAAGAACAAGAAAAAACCAATCCTCCTGTTAAACAGTGGTTTCGGAACAGAAGCAAACTCAACAGTTGTCATATTTTGGGTTGCATTATGTCCAAAGGGAGTTTTGACAAGAGGCTGGAAAGGCTGCAATGAAGTAGCACTGAGGTTACCTGCTGAAGAGAGAGGAAAATGTCCTCAGATGTTCCAGTAGATGGAGAGTGATTATCACATGCACGTGTAAGCTCTGCTTATTTGCTTTATATCACCACTGCTACTCTGCCACGGGAGAGAGATTCTGGGGTTTTAAGATAAGATGTTCAGCAGGCCTCTGTCTCACACCCTATTGGCACAGAAAATAGTAGATGTTACATTTCACATGCTGTTTCTTCGAGTCTGGAACATCCTTCTCCTGCTGGCCTTATCAAAACTCCCATTGTAATTGGCAAGTTTTCATTTCAGTAGGAATCTTGGTGGGGGGGGGGAGAGGTCATTGATTTCTCACAACAGATTCGATCTTTTTACATGCCTGACTGCCCTAAATCACTACAAGTAGGAAACTATTTTCAAAATTTCTCAAGAGCCCTGAATGTATTGATTGGGTCTAACTTTGACTTCAGACACTAAATTCTTTATTTTCCTTGAAAAAAACAACCCCCAACCTTCTACAAGGCTACTCTGTTTTAGTTGGCAACCTGTTCTTGCGTCATTTATTTATGCTTTTCTCAATAATACTCAGCTTTGATAGCTTGTTCAGAATTTCCTTATTACCTTTATCACATTTACCAATGAAAGCTAATTTTATTTGAATTTTCTCTCTCTGTGTTGGTTAAATTACTAGCCCAAAACAGTAGTTGTATTTTATGCTAAATAGTAGCATATTGCCTATGTAGTCATGTTTATAATTATTTCTCCTAGATTCCACTATCTCCAATTAAACTGCAAGAACTTTGAAACTTAGAAGTTAGTTAATGGTGGGAAAAAACCTTCACTGTTGGATAAATCTTTTTGGTAATATCCTCCCTTGCCTTTATAAATATATCCTGAGAGTTAATGCAGTTAATATGAAGATTAGTGATAATGTTTTACCTCATTTCCCCCAATCTATTACAGTGAACTGCTCTATTAGAATTGTAGATGTGGTCCATCATTTTAAGGACCTCCAGTTTGGATTTGAAGTCATGCAAATGCTCAGCACACAGAAGTACATCTGGACCCTACAGTACATTCCCCCCTGGGGGGGGAATGATTACAAATGATACAAGGAACAAACACCGAAGAAAGTCTTCCAGACAGAACAGAGAGCCTTAAGTTGGTCACAATTTTTTTGTGTGCCCACTCTTTTCAGCAGAGCTAAGCAAATCACAATTATCAGCTTTATATGCAATTAAAAAAAGTAGATGCGTTAAAAAAAGATAATTTAATTATTTTTAACAAAAAAAAAAAAAAGAAAACATTGGCTAGCCAAAGGCTTCTGCAATATGAAAAAATTTGAAATTGGAGATGTGTTCAAAATAATTGGAAAATCTGAGCAAATACCAAGCTGATTTAACAGGTATTACTGGTATTTTTTTTGGTCCTGACTGGACTACATGGTATAAGGCAAAATAGTCCTCATTGCTCACAAAGGGTGATAACACACCCATTGCTATAGGTTGCTTCATTTTAGGAGCACATTGCTATAGGAGCTTCCTTTTATTCCATGTGCTCGAACTGGATGTTAAAGGCAGCCGGAACGTTTCTTCTGCCAACAGCCAGTTACACCTACCCGGAGCAAAGACAGGCTTTCGCCTTGCCCGTACGCACACCTTGGTGCCACACTCCTCCATCCCAGCACGGGTCACGTCCCTGACATCCCTTAGCGTTACTGCCACCAGAGACCACCACGGTGGCATTATAAACAGCTGTGGTATTTGAGCACGACAACCATGTCATCTTCTAGATGACAGCTTCGCCGTGTTTAGCTTTGGGGATGTCACTCCTCCTTCTTGGTACCGAGGCTTCTGTGACAGTTAATAATCAGATCTCAAAATGCAATAAAGCTGTCTTGTGAATAACGCTAGGAAGCGGTCTGTTGAAATTCAAAGCAGCAATTACAGCTGTAGCAAGCTATAGTTTCTGCTCCTGGATCTGCAACTGGGAACAAAGGGGATTTCTCAGTGTTTTGCTCTAACTTCGATAGGCTGCGAGCACACATACACAGAAAAAATAAAGCTGTCAGAGATGTGATACCAACATTTTAGTGATGGTTATTTTAAACAACTCTGTGGAACTCAGACATTGAGCAGAAGTTCTTGAAGAGGAAGGAAGAAGCAGAAAAATGATTTAGTTTTCTTCCTTTTCCTCTCATAATCACATATTTATTCAAATAATATTTAATCCAAATAATAACAACATGATTTCTTTACTACTCATTTTGTCTTCAGGTTTTTTGGTTCGGTTTTTTTGGTGGTGTTTTTTTTTTTTTTTTTTTTTGCTTTGATTGTTTGTTTTGTTTGGCTTTGGGGGTTTTGTTTTGTTTTTGAGATAGGGTTATTAGGCTGTGAGGTTTTATCAGGAAGGAAGAAAACCACAAGGGCTGCGGTATTGTCGAGAGACTCCAAAGACATGGGTTTTAGTCTCTGCCTTGATTGCTGGCAAATCTCTTAAACTCGTATCCATTTGTATCAACAGGAAACAAACATCCTGGTGGTGAGCACTCATTCAGCCTGTATCCGTAGCTCTGGAAAGTGAAGCATCTTTTGCTACTTTTGCTACAATTCTTTTAAGCAGGGGATCACTCTGTTTGCAGGAAGGTTGCATGTTCCATCACTTAATTCTCATGTAACAAGGAGCTAGAGAGGATGGCACGTATTTTATGGCATTGGGTGAAGAGTGAATGGTATCTGCATCACTTCCATCTCCTCCATAGAGAGAGAGACTTTGGAGAACATGCCTCCTGTGTGCAAACCTGTGTGTAAAGCTATGCCTAGGCATAGACCCAAAGGCTTGCAGGTGCCTTTACATGCAAATAAAAGATATGAGCACATGCTGCAGTTTACAATGCTCATATTATGGTTAAGCTTGAAACACAGAGACATCTTTGCAAAAGCGGAGTCCCCAGTGTGAAGCAGCCCGTGTGACACTGTGTACAGAGTGCCGTAACACCACCGAACAGACCTGTGATCTAAAATTATTCTGGTAACTTTGATGCAGAAACATAAAGCCTGCAGGAAACTGAACTTCATAAAAACATGCACTTATGCACGCAAACTGTAATTTCCTACAGAAGTTAATCTTTTCTATTACTCTTATTACATTTGTAAATGGAATGCTAGTTTGAATTATGGCCCAGTACAGTACTACTTTTATGCTTCAGTAGTCATTGCTTTGGTATTTCAAGTATTTATTGTGGAATCTTGTCAACTCTCATTCATCATACACCTGCATACCAGTCCTGCACAAGGGGAGTTGGAACCGCAGCAAACTTACTGTCGGTATAACTGAAAGTCAGCATTTCTATTGCCTCTCTGCAATAAATTAATTACTGAAAAATAACCAGCAAGTACTTAAGCATGCATTCGAGTCAGTGGCATTACTTATGTGCTTAAATGTAACTACTGTTTATGCTATAAGTTGAATCCTGTCATAAAATATATTACACAAAATGGAATATCGCCTTACATATATGATAACATTGATACTATTTTTAGGACGGATCATCTGCATGAAAATACAGCTTCCTTTTCATGCAGAGAGCTTTTTATTCTATGGGTACTGTAGAGAATCTTTCAAAGATTCCTGCTAGCTGTCAGTAACTGGTGGCAAATCGATGCAATCTGCATTACAATACCTGCATCATGACTTTGAAGAGGGACTGAACTTCTTTGGCTGCCTGTGCATCCAGAATCACTTTAAAGCTACCGTTTCTGACATTCAGGGTTATCTTTGGCTTTGTTCCGATTCATTTCATTGTAAACTGAATTCAGAGGCAGCAAAAGAGGGAGCCAGCGACAGCAGGGCTGACACCTTCAGTTCACATTACACAAAATGCACAGTAGCATCAACCCTGTCCTTGCACTGGGCTTACAAATCCAGCTACGTTGCCTTTGTAGGAAGGAAGAAAAGGTTAGAACAAAACTACTTCTTGTATCGCTCAGGTGCCTAAAGGCCTGCTGACCCCCTACGACAAACCCCGCGTGATTCAATAGGAGAGCACTCCAGTTTATCATCAGTCATTTCTTGGGGGCTGATGGGGTACTGTTCACTGTAGAAACAGAAGACAGTTATGTCACATATTATAGAGTTAATATCCTCTCCAAACGTTGGAAAAATGTATAAATGTACTTTCATGCACATTCTGCAGTTGAGACCATCCAAGCACAAATGAAATAACATGTGCAATGTTATACTGAAAACAAAGCTATGAGAAAACACAGTCTTTCTCCTCTGAGTTCCAGCAAGCTGACCCTATCGTAATCATCTTTTCTGCCCTTTAAGCTAGCCATGTAACCCTATAGCTAAAATACTCCCATACAAAATTCTCCAGCACACTTGAAGGTCCTCCAAAGGCAACTTCTCTACAGATCTTTTTCCAGAAGTTGGATTGTTGTGCTGCTTCTCACACAGCTCTGTCTCATCCAACCTCCGTATCATACACAGGACATCCCAGCCAGTAATTTTTCCAGTTTCTGCTGCTCAATGACCTACATGGGGAGAATTTCTCCCTTGAACCAGGCAGAGTTTAGGGCCACATGAATGCAGATAATGAGACAGCAACAGTCAGAAAGAACCAAACGTGTACGAGCCATTCTCTCCCCTGGAAAATCCTCTATTCTAGGAAATCTCCTTCAGAAGCTTCAGGTTTCCCATGGCAACACTTTATTGATTCTGTATAAATAGATTATTCTTTTCTTCAAACACTTATTATCCTAATATCTCAGCAGCTTCAGGAGTCAACATGTAAAAAGAAAAACCATTAGCCAAATTTAAGATTGCTTTCTATGTTGGAAATTTCAAAGCCCATGGAAACACAGCATCAGCCACACTTCTGAAAGTATGAATACTTGTGTTAGCAGTTTATGCATAAGAATTCACATGAATTAATGCAGTAAGGAAATATTTTCATAAAATAAAACACGGTAAGGGAAGCTGTCCTTGCAAAACAAAATAAACCATCAGATTTCTTTGGTAGATAAGCTAATCTTGGCCTTTCTAGCACTGGCCATGCTGCTATTGCTTTCATGAAGACAATAGGATAGAATAATTTTTTTCTGAACTCTTTACATATATTAAAGTGGATTTACTGAGGCTGAAAACCTTCTATTGTCTACTTGTGTACAAGTCAAATGTATCAAAATGGTAATTCTTTCCCATATTTTTAATCCTCTCAACATGCTTTCTTCACATTTACAGTATAAAACAAAGATAGCAAGATTTAAGAGAACATTTGTGAATTTTATTTTGGCATATTGCATAACCCAAGCTCAAGGTAATGGAATAAATTACAGATCCCTGAAGGAAAGGGAAGGTTGTCATTTCTGAAACTCAACTGTTATAATTGGGCATCCCAATTATGTATAATCCTGGATGAATTAGTGACTACAATGGTTCCACTGAATAGGTCAAAACTATTGCAAAGAAACAGACTTCTGCTTGGCATTAATTTGTCACTGCTTCTGATGAAGTCACCATGAGTAAATCTGGCCTATTATTTATGAAGTTACTGACTCACCCATTCATTTCTTTTAATCACAATTTTCAAATAATTCTGTCCTCCTATCTTTTTTCTACCACTTATATGGTAACCTTTTCCATATATAACATTATTCATTCATATTTCTTGGTGTTTAGATTTACCATCATTACTATTGCTCCCACTTTACAGGTTCTTTCTCTTCAAAACAGCAAACTAGTGCATTGTGTCCAACATCATAAAATCTTGGTACGGATGCACAACAATACCTGTTCCTAAAATACTTTATTATTCAGTGAAAGAGCACAGAACATAGTACACCTTAACTCAATACAAAGTTTCTGGGAAGCCCCTTCCTCTCAAATAATTGATGCTTTCCTTAGTTTGATTTTATATCAAGCTGCCTGAAATGATGCCCTGCAGACAGCTTTTAAAAATGTGATCTCAGAACTATATGTGCTAACATAAGGCTGATTGTTTTAAAACGTAAAATTTGCTTTTTGAAAAGCATTTGTATTTGAAAATTTACTGAATGTGATGTCCAGCCTTTTTGTAGGCCAGGGGACAGTTTTTTATGATCTTAACAGTATGGAACAGCCTACCTTAAGCAGAAAGCATTGTGCACATTCCTAGTGGGAAGGGCAAGAGATTCAATATTTTTTCATTGGATACTCAAACTGAGGCTAAATTATATAGGGATATCCTTACCAATGGCAGAATAGCAAGAGTTATGGATATCTGCAACTTCTGCTAAATGCAAGAATCCAAGATGCTGACCTGTGTGACTTGGAGGGCTCAGAATGACACTGGAAGTCCAGATCCTCTCTCTCCTGTGGTAGATGTGGACAGCTGCTGCCATCCCATACCCTGAACTGTTTTCTGTTACTTGGCACAGCGATACTGCCTCTAATACAAGGAAATGCTTCTTAAAAGTGTTTTCTCCAAAGTTTACTCCCTTCAACGTGGCTTCATATGGTAACCCTACCCTACCTTTTGCACCTCTATAGGTTCAACTGCTGCTTCTGAATTTATGTGGATCAAAATGCCTTAAGCTGTTCCATTCATGTTTTATTCATGTTTTCAACCTCTCTTTTTATTTACCTGATACACTGCCTGCCAGAAGTAGTTTTTGGCAGACAGCAGATAATTCATTTTGTGGACATCTGCTCAAAATGTTTTGTGAATAATTAGAGAAGTCTGTAGGGTCTATTCAGTGGGATAGAGCACTGAAGATATCAAGGGATACCTGATCCTCTGCTTCTCTTCTTAATAAGATAAAGATCTTCTTTAAAAAGAAGAAAGTTCCTTCAGTACTTAAGTTATATTACTATAGTGGAGCAGAAAAACTTATGTTAGGACCTGTCGGTCTCCAGTCATCTTTCTGACAGATTTCATTGCCTCCACTCTGATGGTGAAAGAAGGAATAATTCAAAGCTACATATGAAAGAACAGCTTCATAAAAAAAAGGAGATGGGAGGAAAAGAGCTGACTGCTGCATGAAGATAAGATGCCACGTTTTAATAGAAGAAATGCTAACTAAGTAATGGATGAGCACACACTTGTTTCATTAGTGTATTTTACTTGCCAAAATAAGCAAATTAAAGCAAAGTTTTTCAAAGTATGCTTGTGCTTACCTATCAGTGCAGTTATTCATGCTCATTAGGTCACAGTTACCCAGAAACATCTGGTGTAGTTTAGATATTTGCACTATATTATTCCAAATCTGGAAAAATCACTGTTTGCTACTGGTGGTCTGTTTCCATTTCAATGGCCTTTGTGTTGCAGGGAAGCTCAGAATAACTATCTTCCACGGCGTTTTAACCTACTTAAAAGCATCCAGTCTGAAAAGTTTTCAGATATAGCATATTGAAAACATATGTTTTCAACGTGTTGTGGATGCTTCATTTTTAGGAGTTTTTGGCATGTTTTTAGAATACTCAGAAATAACCAAGATTAGTTATTTAATAATTCATTCCTATTTTTCCTGCTCCTTGGCAGACTAAATATTTCAGATATTTATTTATATTTCTCTAGAGAAATAGTCTCATTAAAATTTGGTAACAGCATTTAAACCTTACACAATTTCATCCAGTGATACTGAATGCCTTCTTTTCTTCCCCCCTGCCCAGTTCTCAGGCTCCCAACAGCGCACATCAGCCATGAGACTATTTTTGCAGACAGGTCAAGTTTTGTAAATGTTATCTCCCTTACCAACTCAGCAAACAGAAGTTACAATTTTGGAACTGGAAGCCAATCCACTTGCAGCCTGGGGTTTATGATGGCTGTATATGCTACACAAACATCCTCATCACTGTGGAAATACATACAATCATTGCAAGCCATTAAATGAGACTACAGATGAAATTATGATATGATTGTCTCTTATATCAGGCTTTTGAATTGCCTTTCGAGGGTTTTGTTCATGGCAAAAGGCACAAAATGAGCCTTCAGATAGTTAGCAATAGCATTGTTAACTACACTTTTACCTTGCTCCAAAGCAATGTTCATAAAATAATCCAACTTCTATTTTCTCTTCATCAGTTTATTTCTTGGCTTGCCTGAGCATAAATGAGCTATTCTGTAGCCATTATTTGGGTCTGCTTCTTTCTTTTTTCCTATTTTTTTTTTTTAAATGGACATCAACTAAACAAAACAGAACTACAGAGACAATTTCACCTATTTCACAACTTTGTTTTCTTCCAGAAAAAAAATTGCTTGTGATATTTTCATGTCCAGTTCTAGTTTGTTCACTACAGGACAGAGCAGTACAGGGCAACTGCTCCATCAGGGCTACCACCTCAAGGCATTATAGGCAGCCTCTTAGCAATTTAATTCCCTAGAAGCATTAGTATGTTGTAGATATCAAGGTAATCCAAGAATTAAAGAAATACAAATAAATGCTATCTAAATTGCTTGAACAGAGACAGTTGGCCCTAATTCTTCACACTGTTTGAACTGCTTTGCCATATGTCATGAGGTGTGATGGTTATTTTGAACTTTGCTGTTGAGAGCACAGGTTAAGAACTCCCTTCAGTTCAGAGGTTGCTCAGTCTGTTACCAGCAGTTTTATCTGAGCTGCTTCCATTTCCTTCTTCCTTTTCACTTTTGAATTCTCTTATTTTTTTTTATATCTTACTACATGTTTCTTTTACATATATTTACTTTTACAAATGCTATAAAGGTGGATAACAAATATCTAGCTTGAAAAGGAAAGTTAACAGTTTGCTCTGAATGTCACTAGATATCTTGTTTTTGCAGGTATTTCAGTGCCTGCAAATCTTCAGTATTTACACACAGTGTTAATATTTAAGAACCAAGATTTATTGCAAGGTAAATAGGTATCATAGAGAAGAGAACACTGAAAATATCACACCTGTTATTATTAAACTAATACATGTGGTCATTTTTTTTGGACTACATTTCTGAATTTCTTATCTGAGGGAATGGGGTGCATGGTTTTCTACCCTTGGTTTACACTGTAAAAAAACCCAGTTATATGACCCAAAAGCTTTAAACCCTACAGCATTGACAGACACAGTCTGCTAATAGACAAGGTTTGCTGAAGATTTTAAACATAAGTGAGGCTTACTTGTGATGAGTCCTCTCCTTATTAACTACATCACACATCTCAGCTGGTTTTAATCCAATTGAAGAATGTGGCCTGTAGCCCAGTAGCTGAAGGAGAAAGACATCTACTGAGGGCAACTCATCCAACATGAGGAAAACTGGTGGAGAAGCAGAATGGGGAGGTGACCACATTTTACAGCAGAAATCTTGACAGGCTATGGATACAGCTTTCAGATAGCCAGAGAGTGTTGATTTGTATCTGTATTTATTTTCTTGATAATTATCTTCTGTTTAAAAAGGAATCCAAGTGATGACAGCACAAACAAAGCTAAACATGCATTGAGTGGCTCGAGCAGATTCTTGCGAGTACTGTTGACTCAGGCTAATTACAAAATGGAAGAGTATACAAGAGAGTTTACAGGAGAGCATTCCTTCTCCGTACCCAGTGGGCATTACAGGCGTGCAATTAAAAGACAGCTGGAATAAAAGGATTTACCATAGTGTCAGAAGAATTTCTATTACACTTGGCTTCAGGACTCTTCTTGTAATCATGCACTGGAGCTTCTCAGCAACTGTTCATCAGCAACATATTCAGCAAGAAATAGATGTTCTATCTTACTTTTCTCCTTCATGTAAGGAATTACCTGGAACTGGTGGAAAGCATCTACTGGACTGCTTCATGGAAAGTTCAGGATAAAAGGGAAAAATGTATCATTTCTCTTTCAACTTCCCCCACCAAGTATTCAGGGAACTTTCCGCCAGGCTGTCTGGGACCTTTCAGCTCTACATTGCTTTTGCAGCAAAGTTCACATTCATGTTAAGTGTATTCTCTTGGAATATGAAAATAGAGAGGTGGAGACAGTCCAAAAAGCAAGCAAGCTGATTACCATTTCAGGCCTTCCGAGGTCAGTTTGCACCACTAAAATAGCAAGAGCCTGGAACAGCTTTTCAATAGGAGTAATGGGAGCAATACAACCTACCACAGCTTAGGATGGGACAGCATAATTTTATAAGCTATGACTGCCAACATAGCAGGGCACAGAGTTTAGTTTAATGCACAAGGTTCCTTCCAGGCCATGTTTCTAAAGGGGTTTGATGCCAAAAATAAAATAAAAAAAAGCCTCAGCCATTTCCTGGGGTGGAACTGGCAGAGATCAGGTCACTTGGAGGCGGCAGAGGTGACCTCCCTGAGGAAGAGGTACACAACCGGGGTGGCAGCAGGAGCAGAGCTGGCTTCATCGGCAGGTCAAGAGGCACTTCAGCTGCCAATGGCAGTGAAGCAGCCTGGACATCTCTAGTCCAGCCCCTGCATCAGGGAATGAAATGCAACTACCTGGAAGATGAACTGCAGTTGCTGCCTAAAAGCGGACAGATGGTTTAGTACAAGGAAGTGAAGAAGAGTCCAATCAATATCAAACTGAAAATTGACGTGTGAATTTTAAATAGACAGAATGCAATTACCCAAATAGGAACTTGGCTCAGACTCCAAGCCATCGAGGGTTTTATATCTGTATTTTGGAAGTTTTATGGGCTTACACAGCCATGCCATGTAAATATCAGAAACAAAATAATAGCTATACTAAGAGAGCTGCTCCAAGTGTACTTTTGTGTAGTGATAAAATTATGAAGTCTCCCTGGTTTAACACTGTGCTGCCACAGCACAGAGGATGAAGCATTCAACATGCTTTTTGTTGATTTAAAAAACAGCAAACAAAACCAAACCAAAACCCCCAACCCAACGACTGAGTACGCTGACAGTTCACTTTCATCAAGATGTGAGGTATCTAAGTAATATTGAAAGAGTGATATATAGCTGGTCCTCATTAAATATGAGTGCCCATAACTGGGGGACATAATATGGGTTCTTTATCAGTCCAAAGCAACCTAAGAAGCTGCAGTCCCCTGCAGGGACCTGAGGTTCAGTTGCCTCTGGGAGCTCCCAGCTCTCCCCAGAACTGCTTTGAGTGGGACCACCTGAGAATCCCAACAAGAGAAATACCTACACATGACTAAGGCTGCTTAGTCCTGTCCTGCATCACTTGGTGCCACAAAGGACATCCACCAAACAAGTGATTTGATTCCTACAGAGAATTTTTTTTTTTTTTAAATTCCTCATAAAATAAAAGCACACTAATGTGGGTGAAACATACTTTTTGTTTTCTTTTAACTCAAACAAGTATATAATGCAAGACAGTGTATTTGAAGAGTTGTATTTTGTCTTTATAGTTTCATTTCTTCCCCTTGCAGTGCCTTCCTAGCATCCCTGCCAGTCTAGCATCCTGCGAGGAATGCATTTTAAAGCAGGAACAGCAATGTGGTGCTGTCAGATTTTGGCAGCGATACAGAATGATTTAGCTGTCTGCATGGGAGGAGTTTAGTTAAGAAATGACACAATTCCCAAGCTTATCCGATAGAGTTATCTGAAGAATTAGCTCCTGTTTGCTGTGTTCTTTAGAGAAAAATGCACCAAAAATTGATATTATTTCTATTATGGCCTTTCTGACTAACTACCTTCAGCAGCATTGCTGCCTCACGTACCTAAAATTTTAAGCCACTAGCTGAATTTTTACCAGCCAACGATTTCTTACTCATTTCAGATAATTAATCCTAATAGTTTTAAGTAATCCCCCAGAGTGATCCATTTCTCACTCACTGCCTCAGACACTAACTCCAGTTCTGACCACAGCTCAGCACATTCCATTTTCTCTTCTGCCTTTCCTCCATCGTAGCTTTTTCCTCTGCTCCTGCCAGTGTTGCCTCAGTGGCGTTTTCCCCTTTTAATGGGGTTCAAGTGCAGAAGGACTAGATGACTTGAAGTCTTAAGACAATCACCTTTAAAGATAAACAGAAGAAGCTACCAAATTCTAAAGTGAATACTTGGAGATATTTTTTTTTCTATCCTATTAATTTAGCCTATGTTAATATACTCAAGAACCATCATCCCACTCTAATTCTAGCTTACAAGGGCAAAGTTTTTAGTTCCCCAATGCACCTTCCAAACTAATACTAGCCAGAACAGGTAAACCTTCTTTGTTGGATAGACATACATATTTATTTCAGGATAAAAGTTGCAAAATAAACATGGTTTGAAATTCAGAAGTGACATTTTCTACCTTATTGCCTGGTACCGAGCCCAAGCTATTTGCAGGCTGCGCGTTGCTTCAGAAGTACAGTTGGGCTATTCTTGACTTAGAGGTTGGTACTTGGAACCTGTGCCTGGGAAACCACTCATAGTTACTAAGCAACTCTGGGGGCCAGGGTTAGTTGAAATTTCTGCAGCTTTCCTGCCTGCAACAGAATCTATACAGCCCTGTAAGACCAGTTGGCGGAAGGGCCCTGAAGGGTTCTCCTAAATATATAAAAAGCACGTGTAAAGCAGTGCACAACCCACCTCACAAATCAGTCTCTTGTTGTGTTTGGTCATTTGTAAATTCTGCAGAGCTCAAAACGAGCTAAATGTCATAAATCTTGAGAGGAGCTAGTACAGCTTATAACTTATATATCATGGGAGGTATTGAGCAGCATCACTGAGTTTTAAGAGTCTGGAAAGGGAAGCAGCCTGGAGCCTATAACCAGAAACAGACTAATTAAAGGGGAAGACAGAGGCTTCTCCAAGAGCAGAGGGTGTTCACGGACAGTCACCAGGTGCCCCAGTCAGACAGGATGGGCAAGAGAAAAGGCAGAGGGCAAGTGAACAAGGCTGAGACGTGCCATCCTGGGCAACCAAAGGATCAGTTCACACCAGTCCCTCGAACAGGGGGAGCAGGGAAGAGCTGCAGATCAGGCACAATAAGCCCAGGCAAGTTCTACAGGCTTACAAGTACGAGCTCAGGAGGGTCCCTGGTGCCTTTTTGCTTTGTGTAACGTTGTTCTTTACTGCAAATCTGTGGTTTTAAGCCAACGCACTACTTTATCCTTTATCTCCCTAGTGATACCATTATTTCACGACTTTGTTTTTCCATCAAATATACAAAAGTGGCTAATCAATCTGTTATTCAAAGGTGGATGGTAAACATGTAAGGAACCTGCCATCTTATGAGCCTTGGATTCTCAAGTGTGCTCCAGATAACAGTGATTACAGATGAGTAACAGAAACTGCCAATTTTGGAGATGTTTTTGACCAGCAGAAAACCTGTCGTGGAAGAGTATGAGAGTGGGTGACCTACAAAGTAACCTAACACACATGTTCACAAGGTAGTGCTAGTCCCAACTCTGTGCTGAAACAGCAATACTAAAAATCCTCTAAAAAACCTCTGATGGAACAGGATTTCTTTTTCCCCTCCAAAAAAAAGAAATCTCACCAATGAAATCTACTCCATGCAAGTCATTACAATCAGGAATAATAACAAAAAGCAGAATCTGCTTCCTGGAGACCATAAGCGTTTTGGCAAGTTTCAGGCTGTGTAAGCACAGCCTGTAATTAGAGGTGGTTACTAGGCAATGCTCCAGCAATGGGAAAAGTAAGAGAGATAGACAATAAAAAAAATAGCAAATTTTATTTATGCTTCACAGGTCATCAGAAACAAGGGGTGTTGGTGCACCCTAGAAAAGTCCAACACCAGCTGTTTCTGTATCAGACATAATCAAAAGTATATACATGATCAAAAGATATGATTTACCTCACAGTGTTTCAAAGTGAAAGCATAGGCATTGGTCAAAGTGAGCGGCAGGAAGAAAACATCTGTTATGAGAGTCCCTCTAGAAAGGCCATAAAGGTAAAATCTTGCTTCTTTCTAAATTAATTTTGTAATTAGAAATCTATTTAAACTCTCAGAATAACCAAAGTGTAACAGGAGTTCCCTACACTAATTAATATTTTACGAGTAGAAAGGAGATTCACCACTAAATCCTTCCATACCAATATTAAAGGTCAATATTTGTTTGCATACAATGAGATAGTAGTTCCTTACCAAGGACTGAGATTTATAAGGCAGTAGTATAAAACCTCTGCAAGTCTCAGGACTGAATCAGTTCTTACCAACACCGAGCTGAAGACTAACCAAAACAAAAGCCAAGTTGAACATCTGTGGACTATGTAGAGATTCAAAATTTATATCAAAATGGGGGTAGTGATCCCTCTTTAAAGTATCACAAATCTAAACCTAAGCCTGGTGGGCGTCAGAACACACCATCTGTTAAATTAATACAGTTTAATTAATCAAAGCTAAATGTTCTTACATTTTTTTCTCTTTTGTATCTGAATGCGCATTAATTCTACAGAATAGTGTATATCCTGCAACTGGATCAGGGAAGAATTCAGGATGATTTATGTGTTTACAGTGAACATCCAGCCAATGGAAGTGTTGAATTGTAAGATATATGTAAAAATTTGCAACAAACAGCAAATATACTGCAGCAAATATTTAATGTGCCATGTAAGATAACAGACAAGAATAAGGCCTGAGTATGGCAGCTACCATCCAGGTGACCAACATCAGGAAAACATCAACATGTCTCATCCGTATTCCTGAGACAATCTTCTGTAAAAGATTTTTCCCACATGGAAAACCCAAGTCCCCATAACACTGCCAGGTAGTACAACTCATAAGTGTCTTCAACTCCTAGATAATGTTTCCAGGTTTTGGATCAAGAGAAGATTTCTTAACAGCGTCTTCAAAATTAGTACAAGTAGGAGAAGACCAGCACTGAATTAGATCCCATACAGTTCTAGTAACCTTAAGCCAGCTGGCCTTGAATTCTCAGTCCAATAACTGTGTTATTTGCCATGTACCAGCAAGTAGAGCCCCCATCCTGAAGGGCCTTGTGATGTGACATGTATAATATAGATGCCTATCCTCTTTGTCCCATCCCCACAACAGATGTTTTCCAGATAGCTTCATAAATGGTTCATAATGTTTTGATTTTATCCATCACGGTACTTACTCACATCACTACTCAAGCAAAACATCTGTGCCACAGGTTATCATAGAAAAATTTTCTGATGGAGTTACTAGTAGTTCATGCAAAATAGTCTCTGTATTTAGAAAAATATACATACAATCTAATTTCTTCAAGTGGAGTTTTTTTGCATAGTATAAAAATCTAGATAATATTTTTGAAAAAAACCCCCACAATTCCAGATTGAAGCACAGGATTAATCTTGTCAATTAAGCTAGATATCAATGTTTCATAGCTACCACTCTTGTAGCACATGCAACCACTGAGCTGGAGAGCTGGGCTGGACAATCCCTGAGCTGGGAACGTGCTATTTGTACAGGAGATTATGATGTGAACAAAGCTCTAGTTCTTCCTTGCAAACTATGCTGAAAAACTACTCCAGGGAACAGAAATAGATTAAATAAAAGGAGAAAACAGCCATAATCACATTAGTAATAAGCAAAAAATATGAGCTGAGGTTGAAATTTAAAATTTAAAAGAAAGCAGGTTAAAGCCTCAGAGGATCACAACAGAGAACTCCTAGGTTTGTAGTTAGAAGCAAATGCAGACACCACACACAGCCCTGAGCAAGGGTTCATCCCAGGGCTTCACAGTTCCTCAAAGGAATCCAGAGTCACCATCCCTACAACTGAATTTGGAAATGGCTGGGTGGGGGCCTTCTGCTCAAGCAAAAGAGTGTAAAAAGAAGGGGGAGGAACAAGAGAAAGGCAATAGTCCAGCTCTACATGTGTAGGTGTCCCCCTTGCATCCTTCAAGTGCAACCCATTTGTAAGAGACAAAGAGCTTGCATGCTTTCTGCCATCATGCTGCCTGTAATGAGACCTTTATAATTTTTTTTTTTTAAAGCCTGCATAGTACGTAAAAATGGGGTAAGATGACAGAATTTGCTGAGTGCTGCAAAACGAGACTATAATATATATTTTTTTTGAAGATCAGATAATGCAATTTAGGCTATTTTTCAGGATATGATTAGCTCTCCTCCACAGTGGCGCCATCCAGGGGACACGTAGGAAGTGTTCCTGTTGGACAGTCACTTCACAGCTTCTGCTTTCTGAGTCCATTCTTTCCTACCTACCGTGACATGGCAAAGTAGGGCTTGTCTTTCTCTTACCAGACAGCTGGAAAAAAGCCCTGATACTAAACAACTGATTTTTGCTTTGTTGTCTCTGTCTTTACATCTTGTGCTCATGAGATCAGAGTTCACTGTCACCATAGAGAGATCTCAGTGTGATTCAAGAGGCAGATTTACATAGACAGTACCAGAAGTATCAAAAAGTGATACTAATTAAAATTCTCCTCAGCTTGGCAGAAGTCATCCACCTGTGCTTCTGGAAGCCCTCTGTGCACTATCATTGCTCAATACTTTTCACTGTGGTCAAGGAGGGCATAGAGGTGATAAAATGAAAAGAAAAAGCATAATAGCATAAGCGCTGCAAGAGTAAAAACCAGAAGCAGGATACAGAACAGCCTCCACCTTCCAGGGGGTGAAGGAAGAAGTCAGACACAGCGGCATTAATTCCCACCTCTGCATGCCCCAGAGGAGGCTCACAGCTCTACAGATGTTTCTTTCTCGGGTGCTCCCAAACAGCCCTCCTGCAGCACCACCGAGTACCTTTCCTTCAACAGACACTAGGCCAGGCTTGAGCTTACACTCTAAATTACATTAGCAAAGATTTAATCTGGTTGCAAATTGTTCCTGAGATCAATGGAGCACGCAGTGCAGTTAGTTATTGAAACAAGGCCAAAACTACAAAAAAAAACAAACCAAGACCTGGACTGCCACAGTCAGACTCAGTTTCAGAAGCAGCTCTGTATTTTGCAGACTCACGAGCTTGTGCAGGTGAATCTGCGACCACTTCTTCAAAGGCAGAAGAGATCAATCAGGCTCTTTAACTCAGTCCCTTCTCCTGCCTCGATGACTTACACACCAAGAAGCTGAATGACCCTCTTCACCTACCACAGGGCTCAGCAGTACCATCGCTCACCGTAACAACAGCCATCTCCGACCCTCAGTTCAATTCTTTATCTCATTTCCACCTTCTCATTTCTCAATTTTCCCTCAATCCTAGGACATTTGGACCAGCCCATGTCACCCAAACACACGCAACCTCTGTGCTCAGCCAAGGTGTGACCTTAGAAGGGTAAGGATAGGGAATAGGTCAGCAGGAGCTGGATAAGGAAGATAAGCTGTGAGTACTGTCAATAAGAGAGGTGTTAGAGATACCAACATTGAAGGAGATGGGGTTAGAACAGTAGTGCACTTAGATACTATTTAAAAAAAAATAAATGAACAAACCAAAAATGCTCTCTTACCCAGATACAAAGCAGTGCCAAGGTAGAAGTCTGGTGGTCAGACCCACTCCCTCTTTATCTCTCTAAATACAACTGGCTTCCCCACCACACGTTGAACACCTGGTTCTTATTGCCGTTGAGGTCTTCATTTGCCTAATCATCAAGGGCAGGACCACAGAAGGGACCACCAGAGACGGATGATGGTGATTAAGTCAATATTCTCAGAGATTAGATTGGGTTTAAATTTCTTCAGAGATGAAAATAATTTGAAAATTTGTTTCTCTTTATTCTGCATAAGCAGCTACTGGACTATTGCTTAAGTAGAGACACAGGAGAGGGAAGGAGAGCTGTTAGGAGTGTGAATGTTAGCTCTCCAAAGCATATCATAAAACTGAATTGGTCTGGGTGAAAAGGAGTGAAGAAAAAAATAAATCAATTTGACCTGATCTATTTTTTAGTCTCCTTGTGTTTTGGTTCACCTGATAAAGCAATTTAGGTAATAAAGTCAAGCAGAAAACGAGTATTCCCTCTGCCTTTTTTGTGCTGCAGCAAGAAAGAGCAGTTCAGCTTTGCACCTTGTATAATCATTTGCACCTGTGAAAACTGTGTTTAATAATACACCTCCCTCGGAAGGGCAGCATATTGTATGTGCTGAGCATGGGCGTAAACGACAACCCCCTGCTCAGGACAGCAAGGTATTTGCTTCTCCATCTGTTTTATTCTGTGTGTGAAGAGGCTAATTCAGAAGACCCCTGATATGGTCGCGCAGATCACTTGGCCAACTACATGTCAGAGATGATTAGACAAAACAGGGAAGAAGCCTTTCCTCTGAGGACTCTGAAGGCAAGTAGAGGACAGGCGTTAGCTGAGCGGTGTGAGTCAGTGGGAGTTTGTTCTATATCTGAGTTGCAGCTCTGCTTCTTTAACCATAAAGTTATCAAAAATACAATGTTGAATTTTGTTTGGGTTAGTGGTTCATTCCCAAGTGCTTCAGTGATTTATGACTCTAAGACTGGAAAAAAAAATAAAAAAATTGCTTTGTTTTCCTGCTAAAACTCTGTCCTTTTGAGTAAGAGGGAAGAATAGGTCATTGGTTAGGATGCAGGTCTGGGACCAGAAAGATCTTATCTCTTCCCCTGATCTATCATAAGCTTCCCATGTGATTTTAGAAAACTCTTTTCAGCTGTAATGCTCTTCTCTAATGCTATTCAGGTAGCTACTTTAGATTCAGAAGCTAACTAGTCTCTGGAAAAGGTGGAAAAGCACTTCTTTTACAGTAAGATTGTACCCATACAGTAAGAATGAATATATGGGATTTTGATGAGTTCAGCTATCAGAATAACAGGTTGATCAATAGCTAGACCAGATCCAAGCTATCTGTTGATGGATGGCATGAAGGGATACACCAACAGAGTTCAGCAAGAGCTTAATGAAGCTTTTTGCACAGGAGGAACTAACAGCTATCATCACCTCGCTACTTTATGCATTTATCAGTAGACTCTTGAGTTGTGGGGAAGAGGAGGAAAAAACAGATTTTTTTAATTATTTTTTTTCTGGTTTAAGCTGATATCCTGATTAAATAACTAATTTGATTGTAATTAAATTGCTGAGATTGTGTTCACAATGTGCTAGATCACATTACTGAAGGACTGGAGCAGGTCTCAAAAAGCAGACTCTGGCCCCTGAGAATTATGGGGTCTCCCGGATCTCTCCTCCTGAGAGGGAAAACTGCTTGTTTCATCAGGTTTGAGCAGGCTGAGCTAGAAAACTCTAGAAGTTTCTGGTAGCTGAATTCCCAAGAGAGCAAGGCAATTTTACCCTGCTAAGGGCTGATGGGCCATTCCTTTCTTATTGGAGATACTCCCATTGCTCAGTTTTCTTTGTTACTGTTCATTTGCACTGTGCTAGAAAATGGAAAACCCTTCAGTGCAGACAGACATGGGGATGGATTCAGACAAATTTACCAAGGAAGCATGAGACAGTAATGGTCACCATGATAAGTAGCAGAAGGAAATGGCCATTTTCACTTTGACTCACTTTAATTGCCAGTGGTTCAATAACTTAAATCGCAGAAGTTTTCATTAGACGATCTGCAGCAAAGCCTACAAGGCATTGTAAGGTGGATGCTGCTGTCATTATGTCCTGGGAGCTATGACTATACCTCAGACTTCTCCTGTGCTGAGAGAAGACTGAGCTTCCTGATTTTGGCATCCTCCTATTTCACTCCTGCTGCTCCTTCTCCAGGGGTAAATACCAAGGATATTTTCTCACTTCCCAAAATGCCAATACCGTTTCCCAGACAGTTGTCGAAGCGGACATTATTGAAGGTGGTATTGAGACGATTAACATGGGAACGCCTGTATACATCAACCTGAGCCTCCTTCTGCAAGGCATGTGATGCAGGTTGGATTTGGAAACCAATTCTGCTAATTTTTGCCAGCTTTGTTAATGTCTTTCTCAATGCTACTGAATGGCTCTGGGTAATTTTACCCTGGTGCTGCCTCCTCCTGATTTCTTGTTTTGTCTGACCAGAGAAATCCAATAAGTAGCAATGAAAGTTGCTAAAATCCATGGGCTTTCACATTTGCAGAGGTTCACAACTCCGCAGAAGTTCAGGATATAGGTGTATGAGTAATCATAATAAGATATGCATGGATGCATATGGGTCATGCAAGCAATATGTGCACACACATGTATGTGAATACATATATCCTTTCAAAAGAAAGTTTGCTTCAGCTTACTAATGTGCACAGTATTTGTATTCTCATAAATTTTCCCTTAACTGTATTTTTATAAGAACCACAGCAAGTTGTCAAGCATAATAGTTTTTATCAGCAAAAATAAATTCACAAATGTAATTTCCTTTCAAATATTGAATCAATTTCTTTCTGGGTAGTTTTTATTCCAGATCCCTCTCTTAGTGACTATCATTTAATTTGAGAATAGCTTATTGCTGCTGTGCACTGACTTTGGAGATAATTTTGTAAACTATTTAAAAGAAAATGGGCCTAAGGATTTCCTGTTCAAATCTTCACTACTTATCGACTTTCTTCCTGAAATTCCCATAAAGATAACATTGCCTGTCCTAGGTGTATATGACAGTAGCTATTGATACAACAGAAATAATTAAATTTACAGTTGAGACCATTATTCCTGTTCTTATCAATTTGTGAGTGACACAAACCCCGATGTTTAGATTAGTACTCGGAGCCCTAATTTTTCTTTGCTTTTCACCACTGTAGGTAACAGCAACTATGCAGAGCATGTGCATAGTGGAGGAAAAAAAAAAATATCCAAGCAATAGCCTTTTAACCTGTGCTTTGGAAGTATACATTTAGTTGAACCCATGTAGTTCAAAGCAAGAACGATAGGTTCTGATTCAGCTTTAGGGCTTCTATGTTCAGATGAAAATTCCCATGGCTGGATGACACCAAGTACTGATTTGGTGTATAGTAGAGCCTGTCACTTCGGGTTTGCTAAGAAAAAGTTTAGGGCTGACTTCACAACGAAGACCTGGTGACATCAGGCATCATCTGCCCCAGCCAGCCTTGAAAAAGCACCATAAACTCAATCCTTGTGCAGTGGATATTCGGTCTGTGTGGCTCAGCCAGATCCTGTAGGCAGATCCAGCCTTCATGGCTGTAAACCCCAGGTTACATTCTCCATCACAGTAGCAAAATAAGGCTCCTCCTGTAAACCACTTTTTGGGCATATAAGGGTAAATTTTTCAGTTTGTGTGGATCTCTGTGAATTCTGCTGTAATCAATACACTCTGGATGCTTAACATGTTTACCACTTTAGCTAATATTAAACCCACTTGTACTCCTTGTGTAAGGAAGAAGGGGTGTATTCAGGAAAACCTGCTTTGTAGGCGTTGGAGTTGCTCTGAATCTTAGCTACAGTTCTCTCAGACAGAAGCACTCCTTGATTACAAAGTCACCATTAAAATTACATTATAGGATGTGAATGGGGTCAACAATACTAGTAAACAAGAGGTAAAAGCAACCATTAAAAGATATTTGCTGGCGGGTAATCTTTGTAGTCTTAGAGGAGGCCAGGTAGGTCACTGAATGTGAAATAGTAAGATCAAGAAATATAATAAATTATTAATTGTCACAATTTATTATTTATTTCCTCAGTGCTACAGTTTACCTAGAGCTTTAGAGGCAAACAGAAGGATTGGGGTATTCAAATCAGACTTACGTTCTGGCATTTTAGTTTTGTATCATTTATAGCCAGGATTGTATCATAACTTGAGGGTGGCATTCAAAGGACACTCAAGTCAACGGCAAATCTCTCTCATAATTAAGATAGTAGCCAATTAAGGTTCTCTAATCAGCTTTATTCCTACCAGCCCGGCACGTGACTATGTCTACAAACCAGATTAAACCTCCTGGCTTCTAAACTGTCTTAGATTCCTGTAGTCAGCAGAATTTTTCAAGGATATACTGCATAAAGAAGATTTTAATTTTTTTAACTTTCAGAACATTGTCTGGAAAACTTGTTCCCCATTGGGAGTGGGGTTAGAGTCAGGGGGAAAGTGCTAACACTGCAATATCCACAGTTGTTTGGATTGAGATGCTGGAAAATTAAAAGTAAGTCTTGGATAAAAATTGGAGTTATTTGACCCCATACATTTAAGCTTATGTTCATATAGTCCAAATTAACAATCACCTTGGTCTTCAAAACTCTTGTTCACATGAGGAGTTTTAATTGTAAGAGCAATGATCTGCAGTTCTAGATCTTGTGTCCACTTGGTTTAGACTGATACCTTGAAGGTGTACACACAAACACACACACACACAGACTTTTACCATCCCTTTGCAGACTGGGGTAAACATCGGTCTCAATAGAAGTGAAGGGAATTCTTCCTTTTGATGGGGACAAGCATTTAGTTCCTGGCAAAACCAATTAATGATAGAAAGCTAAGAAAGGACAAAGTTTTGCAGGACTGAAGGCTTGGAAAATGTTGCTGTATATCACAATTTGTATTATAAAGGCTTAGTTGCATCCCACAACAAAGTTTTCGGTGAATTCTGAAGAAAAGGAATTTTATTAAGCTTTGCCTTCTGTAAACTGTGACTAACCTATCATTTTACTAACAGTAAAAACAAATTATATTGAATGATAAAGACTTTTTAAAGAAGTTGTCCCTGACTCATCCAAAACCAGCATCTCATCTCATGTATTGCATCAAACTAAGGACCAATTAGCTTGTTCAGCCACAGTCTGGCCTAACAGAAGTGGTGGAAGTCTGTTAAAAGAGAGGAGCTCGGTGGTCTCACGTCTGCAGAGAAAGCATGTTGTTTTTGAACAGGAGATGCTGACAGAAAGCTGACAGCCACAACTACGAGAGGTAAAACGCCGCAGCAGTAGATGTGCATGTTATTTATCTGTTTAATTAAAGAGCGAATTAATTCCTGCTTGGAGGGCAGGGAACATTTGGCATCCCCAGAATGTGTTGCCTAAACCCTTTGGGAACTAAAACTCATCCAGACACAGAAAATGAAAGCCAAGTGCAAGGCTTTTTCAGAACAGCACTGAGGATCCAGAAGCTGGAGGAGTTGCTGTAAAGAGCATATAGTGCTTCCTGTTCTCGTTCTGTAATCCAGAATTAGGGTATTAGGTCATACAAAGTGGCAGACTGAACATTAAAATGCATTGCATGGCAAATAAAGAGGGAACCAATAATTTTATTTCTAAACATTAGTACAGAAAAAAGAAATAGTCCAATATTCCTTAGTTATTAATGAGACCTTTGCTTGTTTTTATGAGTCCCCCTGTACTTCAGAAGAATGTGCTGGTGATGGAGCACACACCAGGTATTTACAAGCAGAGAGAAATGAATAGCCTGTCTGATTCTGACAAATTATCCTTGGAGAGGAAAATAACTCCATAAGAAATATAGTTGGTGTTAAACTTAATAAAAACAGACCCTGATGGACTCCCCTTGGAATTGTGGCAGACCTTTCCCATGCACTCTATCCCTGCTTCTGTCAGACAGCCCCCATGAACTTATAACATGTATGAAAAAAATATTCTTTTCACCCATTAAAACATAATTGCTTTTCCCTCCCCACCCCCCCCCCCAAAAAAAAAAAGAGAAACTTGCAGGTAAGGCTCTATCTGACAGTGTAACCACTAGATGAAGAACTTAAAATTCTAGCTAAAACATGAGGAGTTTAAGAAACTACCCACTTTTTTTTTTTTTTTCCAGAGACTCAGCAAGATATGTTAAGAAGAATTTGCTGCTTTACTAGGAAATCTGTAGAATTTTCCCACCACAAGGAAACGCCACGCATACGGTCCAGCTCCATTCAAAAGCATTTGAAAGAGTCATATAGAGATACTGCATACATTAAAATTTTTGAAAATACGCATATGCGGGATGCATTGAGTGTTAATCTCTGTCGTAAAGAAAATGCATTGCTTTTCATCCGTTTTGGTGAGCACTTGTCAAGATTTTTGACTATTTTTGCAAGCAGCTGGTGTGTGCTGGGCCTCTGAGAGCCATTAGTCGTCCTTAGGAAATGAATTGCCTTTCCAGAGAGACGCAGGGAAGGATGGAAAAATGAAAGTTACTGCGATATGCAGAGAGACGCGGGGGTGGCAGTGAGAGATGAAATCAGGGCGTCCTGGGTTCCAAAGCCACAGGTTGTTTTAAAAATGTGCTTACTGGAAAGACCATCAGAAAGGAGCAGGGTCTTTCAGCTGGTCTATCAGGACATCGCCATCAATAGGCAGCGTGATTCAAACTCTGACTTACCCGCAGCCTCCGATTTTGGGGTTCTGGGGTCACTCTGCAGCAGCGGTTGTCACTGTGGTGGTAGTTTGGGGGCTTCTTCTCCATCACTGCCCACCTGCTGCTCAGGAGGATGTTGGGTCCCACTTCCCTGCAGCCAAGGCACAGCAGTGTCCGTCTGCTGCAAGCGCTGACTTATTTTGTGGTTATAGCCACCATCATCCATAGATTATATCAAGCCCTGTTACTTGCTGTAAATTTAACAGCAAGTGTGTAGTGGTAGAAGCCTCTTTTGCATGGTTTATGGAGGTCTGGAAGGATTTATTTCTTCCACCCAGAGAATTTTTCACTAACACTCAAAGATTTACAGTCCCCCATATCAGGAAAAAGTCTACTCCCAGCTTTATTTGAATATCTGTTGGTAGATCAACAGACCTTTCTGCTATGAAATCCTCCTTTTGCCACTTCCTTGCTTGTCTGAAACATAGACTATGTGGGCTCAGAAGCATCTAATTCCTACAGCTGTTCACTTTGGGGGGTATAAGAAAAAAAAAAAAAAAAGAAAAAATAAGTTGGTTAATTTACTTTCCATCTAGGGGACCTGTTCCAAGTGTTGAATATTCCATTATGTCCACAGCAAAGATTCCAGGCTTAAGTTCTCTGCTATTAACAGCCTAATGTCATGTTATGGAATTGATTTTCCATCAGCCTTTTCAGGGATATCACACCTCCTTTGTTCTTCTAATAGATAACATCACCTTCTATAACCTCTCCTCTCTGCATCTATTAGCTGGCATGTGTATTCCTCTCCTTCCCCTTCACTTTTTCCATATGCTGTAACTTGATACGGATCTAGTTTTTCACATGGGTAAAATCTTAATAATGGACAGGTGTGATCCAGATATGAGCATTTTTCACAAAGAAGAAAAATTGCTGGGCTGAACCTGATGTTTCCATGACAGAGAAGGAAAACTGGGCGCAGTACTCTATAGCCACCAGCCTTGGGTTTGATAAAAAATTACAGCTTAGCGTTAGGAATCTGATTTAAGAGAGTACCTCAATCTAGGGTTTTGAAATTATATCTAAGCTATTAATTCCTATTAGTTTCTCTCAGATGTCTTTGCACTAGTATTAAAATATGCATATTAAATAATAATATAAATTTTAAAATACATCCTGGAAGATTCTGTGGCCTTTGGGTTAAGCCCTAATTGATTTATACAAGTAAAATACTTAATATAGTTCAAATGATACAAGGAGGGAACTTTTCTGGGACATCTGAATCTTTGCAAGTTAAGAAGCAGCTAAAAAATGGTAGCAGATTTTGAAACATGTTATTAATATATATTGCAGAAAGGGGAGAAACAAGCTCTAAATATTTTTCTGGGAGATTTTTGGTTACATTTTGATTGCCTCGTCAAACATAACAGAACCTCCAAGTGTTGTACTTATCCCTGAAGTAAACATATTCCCGTATACAGGGGGAAATATTTTATGTTGAAATTAGCAAGTTGCTGAATTGATATCACCTGGTCCGTCTTTAATGTATTCTACTCTGTTCGCAATCTGTAATACCATCCAGAGTTATGCAAAGCTGACTGAAGGTTGTGCCAAGTTCAAATGAAGTGTCTATTTATCAATTGTAGGTTTCCTGCTGGAGCCCAAGACGTTAATATTGAATATGCCTAATAGCATTTTTCAAACTCAAACAGTCCTGGCTTATTGCTGAGCATTTTGAAACAGAAATCTCGACTGATATGGACGTTCTGCATTCGAAAATGCCTACGCAGCCTTCTGTAATTATGTGGTTTCATAATATACAGTTCTGCCCATAAGACTAATCAGAGAAAGGGACTGAGAATCCAGGTTGTCCACAAAACAGGCATCAGAGTTTAGTTTTGTATGACCCAAAGAATACTTGTTAACTGTAGAAGATCTACATATGATGCTTACTGGAGCCTGTTAATTATTTACTTGGCTTACCCCTGTCTTAGGAGAGAAGTGTAAACTACTGATACTGCAATGAAAATTGCTCTTTTCTTCACGTATGGCTTTGTCATCCTAATACACCTTGAAATTGGACAAGAGTTTAAAAATTATAATCCTGCTTTCCTAAAAACCCCAAAACCCTATTGAATCCACCTCATCTTGCTTTCCTATCCTCCCTCATATAACTTTTGAGCTCCATGACCAATTTTAACCAATTTTCAGTGATTATGTATCCACCTTAAAAATAAGATATTTCTCTAAGTTCCACAAAAATAGAAATGAAAAGTCTGCCTTAGGAACACACACTGCTTTTGTACTGAAAACAGAGGGGGGAAAAAAGAGAGGCAAAATACCTTCATTTGTCCCGTCCCTTTCCTCCTATACAGGAAGGAGATGTTTTGAATGCCTCCTTTGTGTGAAAAACTTCTGATGGAGTTCTCACTTTATTAGGCACCAGAGAATCCAACTACAAGAGACAAAACCATAAGAAAGCAGGCTTCATTAGTTTCATTGCTCATGGAAGTGCTTGTTAATACAGACACTCCATTTTTAAAATGTGTTTCTCTGCACGCAGAGACTGTCTGGTGGAATTAAAGCTACGTAGACGATGGGCCCCTTGCCAGTTCAAAGGAACACAAATTAAGGCTCTGATGTTGGTAGCGTTTATGCAGGCGCTTAATTTTACAAACCAGTGGGAGCAGTCATAGATCTGAATTTGAGCCTATTTGTAAGTGTTTGCGGATTGGGGACTACGGAAATAATAAACACCATTTTGCAATATTGTATATTTGTACAGCGTAAGCTGAGCATAGCACTTGGAGATGCACATTTGGAGTTAAACTGGAAGCAGGCGCTTAAAGTTTCAGCAATGAACATATATAATTCCAATTTTTTCTGATGAGTTGGTGTATTCAGGTTTAGCAGTTACAAAGTCTACACAAGTTGCTTTAAAAATATCAGTGGTGATTTTGAAGAGCAATTATTGGATACCAAGTTAGCTATATTTCAGCAGCAGCAACGTTAGGCTCCCTGCAGTAGAGGGGAAAAGGATGACACAAGGGTGCGTACCTGCAAGATCTGCCCAAATGAAGACTATTCATTTTCAGTATTTTCCTCCACACCTTTTCCTTCTCTCACAGTCCCATGCTGCATTCAGAAGTGCAGGCTTTGAGAGCGCGCTCTAGAAAGGGATTTAAGGGAGCCCCTAACATTATGCTTATAAGGAAAAGGACTCTTTCCCCATCCTCGAGAAGCAAGTAAAAATGAGCCGTCAATTTACAAGCAGAAAAATACAACCGGGGAATGAGAGGTTTGAGGAGGGCGGATGGGAGGCTGATCAGAGCAGACAAGGCAGTGGCAGAGGCAGCAAGAGCACAACTCCCAGCTCCTGGCACCCGATTTCCAGTGCTCTCTGCCAGCCCAGCTGCAATAACAAGGTTTTGAGGACTCTCTCAGGCTGGTTCCTACGTGTTAGCAGGACCGTGCCCCGCTGGAGGGCATCAGCAGATGAGGTGTCAGGGGCCATGGATGTCACACTGCTCTGTGTATTTGTGCAGCCAGGGTTCTGCAGCCCTACCACCACACCAGGCTCTTCTTCCTATTTCCAACTCAAACGGTGGGTCTTGAGCTGGCACAAATCACAGTATCTACGGGCAGCCAGACTGATTTATACCAGACGGAGATTTGGTACTGTAAGTTCTCTTCAGTTTCAGACTACATTACTCCAAAGCATCAACTCTCTCTTGAGGAGCACCTAAGTGGGTATCAAAATTCCCATTCAAAGGTTTAGACAAAATGTTTTTGAAGGCTTAATCCAATCTCCTGTAAAAACATGTATCCTGGAAGGGGTATGGACTCATCAGAAATTCAGCACAGATGCACTCAGATCATACCTCAAATGAATCAGAAACACACTGCATGTTCCTCCCCATTTAGGACTCCAGGATGTTATAATTTAAGTCTAAATATTGCAGCACACATTTGTCTGTGACATTGAACTACTGCATATTGTTTGAAAATAGAAGGGGGCTATTTTTCAAACCCTGAAAAGATGAACAGGTAAGTAAAGCTCCCTAAGAATGTTTTATCACACAAGCTCTTCTTCCAAGCACAATTAATGAAAATGTATATAATAGTTGTAGAAACAATTTATTGAAAAAACCTCAGACTTTTAGCCTGATTCTCCTCTCGTTTACATTAATATAGATCAGGAATATCTCCTCCTGAATCCCAAGGTAAATTATCAGCTGATTTCTGTTAACTCAGTGAGGTAAAACTAATGGAGCAAGAATTAGACCCTTTCCATTAACTGCTATATGTTCTTTCACATTTGAAATTAAGGTTCTACCTTACTGTGAGGGTAATAAAAAATTACAGCCATTCTGCTGAGTTATTTCCCTGACTTGAGTTTTTCTATTAAGAATGATTGCCACCAACATCAGCATATCCATTTTGAGTAATTTTTATGTATGTCTTCCCTGTGGTTGCCAGCAAACTTGCCAGTACTTCCTTAACACTCTCAGAAAATGGATGCTGTATGAAAACCCACAAAAATCCCAATACCAAACGTAGTTCTTTCTCTGAGGTTTCTCAGAATAAAATCTGCGTTATCCAAAAGAGGAAGAAGAGCAAGCGGGGGTAGGAAGAAAAGGGGGAAGAAGCTGTAAATCCAGGTGTCATTTCTGCTTGATTAAGAATTCCTTTAGGACCAAAGAACAGAACATTTTGAAAAAAAGCCCTGCAAAATTCAATCTTAGAGGGCTGAGGAAAAAGCTACTGACATTCTCCCTGTTTGCTGGGAATAAAGTGAAAAGAAATTTCCCTTGCTATATTTTTCATAGACTGCCATTATTATGTTTATATGCTTGTTTTCCTCCACTGTGTATTTTGGAAAACAACCTCAATCTTTTCAATGGCAGCTGCACAAGGATGCAGAACTCTCCATGCACACATTTCATAGCTGTTAGCCTCGTTTGTAGTCTGTAGGATTTTCTGTAAGTTTGAACTATTCATTGTGTTGAAGTACCTGGTTTCCATTAAAGTCTGATTAGATTTTAATGCCAAACTTTCTTAGGCTTCTTAGGAAATCCCAGCTATCAGGTATAAATAATTTCCCAACTACTTCAAACAGCCATGACTTGCAATTAAACAGAGCTATATTCAGGGTAGGAAAGAGCTGTTAAAACCTGATCTAAAATGAAGGTGACCCAAACTTCAGAGAAATTTCAGTGAAAGCTGAAAGTTCGATTAGTTCAACTGTTGACAGCCTGTCCTTCTGGCTATGCACTTAATAGAGGATTTTAAATATGCACTACAGACAGTAAAATGTCTAACATCTGCGGAGCACGTACACACAAGAGTGTACAAATCTTGCAGATATGTGCTTAAAAACAGATATTTGGGGCTGAAAATGAGTTATAATGTAACGTAGCATTCCCTTTGCATTTTGTACCTGAAAAGATGCCCACTGAATAATGAAGAGAAAGAGATGGAAAGTGATGTTTCTGTCTGGGGACATTAGGAGCAGTAGAGACAGATCCCAGAAGGGATCGCTGGCTGGTCAGCCACTACGTCTCCGAGCAACCTTGATTATTACAAAACTGCTTTACCTCCCCCAGGTATTTCCACCAGTTGTAGAGGAAAATACTAGAAGCTTAAACACCGAAAACGTTAGTGCTGGAGGATGGCGCTTTTCTGACTGGAGGAAACACAAGATGATTTCTGTCATGTGTTTTGGACCTCGGAATAATCTTCCCTAGAATATGAGAGATGATGCAGTAGAAGGAAAAGAAAACCCAGAGCCAGACTGTTGACATGAGTTGCATGTATAATGCTCCCAGCAAGCCTAGGGAAAAGAAAAATTCGATGTGCAAGTTAAAGCAGACAGTAAGTTTTAACTTAGGGGCTAGAACCAGACAGACAGCAGATTACTCAGTCTTACTCATGCAATCCTGACACTGTATTACAACGTCTATATATTTTATATTGGTGGACTGTTCTTTTTGAATGGTATCTCTGAGGTATTTGGCACTGGCAGCAACAGGCAAGCAAGGGATGTCTTTGGGGTTCTTTTTGTCCGTAATCATCATCATTACAGTTTCCTGCACCAAAATCCCACTTTACCTTCTTTTCTCTCCTGTATCTTGTTATTACAATCTCTTATGGGGAGCAGGACAATGTTACTTTCCCTATCTTACAGCTTATTTTAGGGATCTTACTGCAGGACTACTGTAGCAATAAATAATATTTATTAACCATAAAAGCAACAAAAAATTATTATAAACTTTGATCCTGCTTCCAGTGAAATCAGTGGTAAAACTGTCATTGATTTCCAGCCAGCAGGAGCTAGAGAATTTTTCTTAATCCTATTTACAAAGTAAGGACAGTGGAATTATCCTTCAACATTAATGATGAAATGCAAAACTGACTTCAGCAACAAAACATTCAAGGCTTTTCAGGCATGAAACGACAATAACATTTAAAATCATTAAAACCAGCAAAATATTCTCTCATGCTATTGGGCTAGCTATTACTGTTTCTTTCCCATTTTCTTTTCATGTTTTCCTTCCGTTCTCCTTCCCAGGAGAAAGCTTCCACCATTTATCTTCCTTAGATCCCCATTTCCTTCTTAACTATCGTGCATATTCTCTCCAGATACGGAAAATGGGAGAAAAACAGTTCTTAGCCTCTCCTTAACATTTTCTGCACAGGAATAACCAGTTGCTGCTTATTCAGAAAACATTATTTGAACATCTCCGAAACTAATTTCTGAACTATAGAATATACATGAGTGTTATAACCCCCCCAATTTTTAGATCAAACCACTATAATCACTGTCTGTCACATTGGATAACATGGGCTGAACGGCCCCACTCGATAATTTGTTCATCAAGTCCATCCTCTTTGGTTGTACTCTTAAAGTCGACTGCTTTTGATTCAAGGGTATCACAGAGCAGAAAGTCTGTTTAATTCCCAGATAAGTTATTTTAATGGCTAGAAATGTTCATTTCAAATTTGAATTAGCCTCACTTCAGCCAAATCTTTGTAATATCTTTTTTTTTTCCTGCTAGATCAAAGACTTGTTTACCACCACATTTTCCTCATTCATCACTGAAATAGAGCCTGTTCTTAGACGGGTGTGAGAAATGTGAGCCTGTAAGATAGCATAAGAAGCTCCTGCTGACACAGAACCAATATTTATGGTGGAGCTATGATAATATGCCCCAATAGCAAATCTGTCCTGGGATGTGGATATTATTTAATGGTTCACTATGTCATTCTTGTGGGCATGTGGAAAGAAAAACGAAATATAAAGGATCCACGTCAACTCATCATCTTTATTAATTACAGCTCTTTGGGAACTCTGTGATTACTCAGATGGACTCTGCAGCCTTTAGTCACTATTGCGGGGCTGCCATCAGCAGTCTTTCTCGCCACATTTACTCCCCCCTGCCTTTTAACTCCAGTAGTCTACTTCTTTGGGTGGTAAAGAGGGCTTTCCAAACGCATGAGAGGCAAGAGAAGGTGCTCCTCTTGTCTTACCATCCCCAACTCACCTTGCTATTGAGTCTCACTTGCAGAGTTCCCAGGGAACTCGCTGGGGGACATAAATAAGAGAACTAAACACTGGCTTTCATGATTCATATTCTTTCTTCAAGTACCATTAATTTCCCTCCATAACAACTGACATCTGTCCTACCACACAGGACCCAAGAAAACAGCCGGTAGAAATCAGTCGCAAAACTTTGGGTCAAACATGCAATGTTTTGCTCACAAATCCAGCTCCCAGTTGCTGTGATTCATTGGTCGTAAGGAAAGACACAGAAAAGCACTGGAATATCTTTCCTGGTGAGGGTCTCCAAATGCTTCTCTACATCAATCTACCATCTGCTTCAGAATTTATGGTGGCTTTGCTAATGTTAAAGCCAAGGAAACTGTAATACTCTTTTTTTTTTTTTTTTTCCAAATAAAGTCTTAAATTATAATGAAATGTTCTTGCCTGTGATTGCGGAGAAGTAATAGTGGCCTGACAGCACACAGTCTCACCCCGCACGTCCTGGGGAGGAGGAACCGAGGCGGTGCTGCAGGCGTCGCAGCCAGCGACAGCAGGGATCAGTGGTCCAACCGACCTCGCTGCCTTGCTCATCCAGCTGGGACATCGTCTGTGTTCCAAAGACAAAGAGGAGGGGGGGGAAAGAACAGCTATAAAGAAAAACACCACCTCTTTTTTTTTCTTTTTTTTTTTCCTCAAGCAGCCCAGATAAAAATCAGCTGTGCTTGAAGTTTCAGGGGCTGCATTTCAATGTATTTTAGAAATAAAACTACTTTTTATTATTATTTTATTTTAAATGTGTGAGACTAGAGAAAAAAAGGTGGAACTTTAAGTCAAAGACACACTGCTAACACACTGCTAAATACTGTGCTGGGCCAGGGTCCCAGCCTGCAGGTATTTTGAGGGCTGTTCCTATGAAGAATTCATATGTAGTTATTTTCGTGGAAGGGAATTCTGCTGTGTCTTTGCCATTATCAGCTCTGTCTTCTGGTCGGTTGACAGGCAAATACAAACCCTGGGGAAAGGAACGTGGATAGAACATTTTCTTATTTTGACATACAAAATATTGCACTGCGCCACTATCTAGTAATGGAAAAAGAAAAGAAAAAAAGATTGTTGTGATATGTATGTGAATAAATCAGCATGCTGCTTCATCGCTTTGCAAACACACTAACTTTGACTGACATGGAGACACCCATTTTAATCAAGTGTTTGCCACAGACTGCTCTCAGCCTTGCTTAAGTAGTACTTAAAAGAAATAATGGGTATTAATTTAGACACTTATATGTACTCTTTTAAACTAGAGCAAGAAAAGTGACTGTGGATTTATACTGGAAGAATTTAAAACATCAGCTCTCATCTTTATCTCAAGAGCTGAATTTTTAAGATAGCACCTTCTCTTTTGTGGCTATACTAACTGCAAAAGCATTTTATATTTGGGACAATTGTCTTACCCCCCCCTTTTTTATTTTTTTATTTATATGCACAAACCTGCAGAAAAAGAAAATTAGACTAAACTGAGGTTTCTAAGAACTAACCTAAAAGCCAAAACACAATTTTTAGATATTGTCATGAATGACACTCAGTTCATGGTCAAGAGCTCATTTCCTTCTTTCTTTCTTTCTTTTCCATGTCACACTTTTTTCCTCTTACCCTGCAACCATGCTTATGTCCTTCGCATGCAAAACAGTCTGACTGAACAAGTGACATAGAACCAAGCCCTAATCAAGGAATATGTTAATTTAGAAGGATTATACTTTGACAATGCTGTCTTACTGTGCGCCAAACATTGTATCTCATGTGTGTAAGATTTTGGTTTTAAATTTTGCAGTGCAAAATTGTCTTTTTTAACAAAATTTATGGCAATGCACTGCCTAGAACTCTGGCTTCACTGTGATGTACCTGATTTAATATGTCATGTTTTAGTAGGCAAGCCATTTACCTATTTCAATATGAACTCTGTCTACCATGTAATGTATTTATTTCAGCACAGTCTAAGGCATCTCTTGCCCAGGATATATGTTTCAATTACGTTTCAGTGCAAAACACATCCACTGAAAGAATCTTCATACTCCAGGATCTTGAGTAATGAAACATTTTAAGTGCTGGAGAGCCCAGTACTGAAATCTTTATTCAGGCAATCTCCCACTAAGGCAACCATTTCTCTCAGCAACTTTGATCAATACCCCAATATGCCAGACTGAAAAGCTTTAGCAGGAATGTGGATTCCTTCTGTTCCTATCAATAAAATATGTAATTAATTGAAAATTGAAAACTTGATTAATTTGGGTTTGATTTTTTTTGCATTTGAATTCTATCAGCCATATTTTCGGATATGTATGGATCTGGTCCTCATCTGGCACGACGCAGGGATGCTCCTGTAAGCCCTATAAAAGCAGATTGAATCTAAGATCTAGAAAGCAGAAAAGGCTGGAAAATGAAACAGCTGTTGTATATTGGCCAGTGAATTTACTGTATATGTACCGAGTACCTTTGGTGCAAGTACTAGATTAGCATGTACATTAAATCAGAAGCCTCTAACATCTGTCTACCCCAAGTAAAGAAGTGATGGTGCTGCACAACCTTGGCTTGCTTAGACACTGAGGACTTGTGAGGTCTCCCTGTCCAAGCTGGTCCCGGGTCTATCCCAATGCTGCTCCCAGGGCCAGGAGGAGACGAGGAAATGCAAAACCAGAGGAAGCCAGACACAAAATAACAGCCTGATTTTCTGCCCTCTTACACCAGTTTTACACCAGTGTAAATCAGTAGGTGGCTTTACAATAGCAAAAGCTTTGGGGGGAGGAAAAAAGGCACGTAAAAGACTTAAGGATTTGAACAACTTATTCTGTGTCACGTCCTGCACTTACTTTAGAGACTCAGGTTGAGACAGGGTACTGCATTAATGTCAGGAGGAAACCCTTTATCATTGTAACCTATTAGCGAAGCTGCTAGATCTGGAGCCTCCCAAAGTTGAAAATAAGCATGTGTTTTAGTCTGATTTTTTCCTGCAGGTGCAATTAATCTGGAGGGCTCTTAGAGTAACTATTTAACAAAGTTGCAAATTGCAGTGCTGCATTCTTGGTAGGGCCCTTGGATTTTGTCCACAAAAGTTGTTTCCTACTAGAGTTAAATCCTGAACCAAGTGAAAAATATCTAGTAAAGATGGGCAATAGCTACAGATATATGAGATTTACATGCTTTCCACATTAACAGAGCTTCTGTTATAAATCCCTATTAATCAGGCATTCCATCAATATAAAGTTTTCCATTAAATTCAAAGAGGAACTCTAGCGAGTGTAATCATAGAGCTTCTTTAATACAGTGCAATGATGCCAACATTTCCATCTCATCTATCTAGCTGCAGAGCTTTTTTTCCTACAGAGCTCATCACTGGAGTAGCTGAACAGCTCAGTGACAGAATGGAAAATTCTCCCAGCTATCTACAGGGAAAAAAAAAAAAAAAATCTTAAAATCCTTCTCTCTGACTTTCAGCAGTTTTAAAGCAGAATGGTGAATTACAAGTTTCGGTACAGATGTTTACAGTTTTGCTGGGCCCACAGCTCACAAGTTTAAAAAACACCTCAAAAATAGCAGTACAGATTCTTTATACTTTTGATTTTTTCAGGGGACATCTGGACGCTTCACAGGAGCAGGAGTGAAAAGCTGCAATGCCCAGGGTTAGGTACAAATGGAAAAAGTGTTTTTTTTTAAAAAAAAGTATTTGTATGCTTTCTACATTGAGATTTTTTTTTTGTCTGGTATCAAAACAGGAGAGGAAGGAAGAGGCTAAAACAAGCAAAAAAGACAAAAGGAAGGGAGCAAATAATTCAGACCTTTTAAAGAAGCGCTGTGGAAGAAAACAACCTTTTTTAAAGGAAACATTATTCAGTCTTATTAAAATTAAATAGTAGATATTCAGTTGGATTAGACATGAGAGAGAAGAAAATGAAATGGAACAAAGGGAGGAGGAATGTTTAACTCACCCAGTTTCATTGGCGAGAAGTGCATGAGAAGGAGGGCTCCTCAGGGATCATTAAGCTCCCAAAGAGTTTCTGCTCCCTTGATTACAGGGGGATGTTAAGTGAGATGTGGAAGTGGGATGGAAGATCCTCCACCTCAAGGGGCTCTTGAGGCTGGCAACTTCTACAAGGTTCCAAGGATTCCCATTGCACATTTTTTTTTTTCCCCAAAAAACAACACTGATATTCTTCATTTCTTTATCATCTCAGGCCATTTCATTAGTGGGTCCCCGGTGGAGTTTTATCCTGTTCAACCTTGTTTGCTCCAGGCAAAACGCCCAGGGCTTGACTCTCCCCTCTGTCTTGGCATCTTCATCTTCCTGTGACGAAGGGCATTTCCAAAGAATCTATCTTTGTCTTTCTTTCATCTCACGAAGAACTGAACGGAAGTGGTGAAATAGCGTATCTTTTAAAGATGATCCAATAGCTTGTGTTCCAGTTGGTCTTCAGTGAAGTTTACAGTCTGTTTTCAGTATCACTGCTGTTACAGCATAGTCCAGCAAGGCTCTTTTACACTACATATTATGTTCCCAGTATAACTGGTGCCCTAACCCAGGAGATTGATAGGGTTGCAAAGTATGTTACCAGTCATAAACTTCTCCCACAGCAGCCCATCACACTGCTCTGCTTGGATGACACCAGCTCCTTTCTCCACTTGTGCTTCCCAGCCCTGGGTCACCAGCTTCCCTGCTTGGACTGAAGACGTAACACAAAGTGCAGTCTTTGCAGGTGAAGTGGGGAACAAAAGCCTCCTGGGGATTTCCTGGGGTTGGAGGAACATGTGGGGCAGCAGAGGAGTTTGCTTACAGGTGACCGTACTTTCACATGATCCAGAGCTCCAGGCCCGTTGCACTGTCCCAGAGAGGTGAACATCCCCATTGTTAGATGAAATTTAAACAGTCAGATAGATGAAGCGGAAAATACAGCAGACACAGTGAAATGTTCAGAATCAATTTATTTTCCACTGCTGAGGACGATCACACATTCCTGGCCCATCTCAGAGCCATGCTCCACCACTCATGAGTTGCACGCTCACCCTTCAGTAGTGAAAGTTATTTATTTGGTCCACATTGAGTTTATGCATTCGCTCTGTGTACAAGTGTGGACAGACAAGCAGAGATACTGGGTGACACATAAACCCTTATATGTCCTCTCTGTTGCTGTTTTAGCACGGCTGATCTTGACTGTCTGATCTAATACCATAGTTTTCCCCATCAGGCGTAACTGCAGTAATGCAAATGCATTTTGAGAGAAGGGAGATCCAGGAGGAGACAGGGTTGAATAGCAGAGGAAGAGTCTAACATTTTCATACAGAATAAATTCTTTACCCTTTTCTTACATTTATCTCTTCCTCCTGTGCCAGTTCCGTGTCTTTCTGCAGACTGACATGCGGACAATAAGGTTTCTTTTCAGAGAAGTATAGTATTTCTTCCCAAGAACGACTCATGCGCTTCAAGTTTGATATGTTCTTAAAGGCATCCTTGACTCATGACCCAAGATATCATTTGTCAATGAAAATCTCTCTCCTTCTATTTCTCTTCTGGAGCTAATAAGGCTGTGCATTTACACAGCAAATTCAATACATCTCAAAAACCCAGTTCTATGAGCAGTACATTATTTCCTGTCTTTCAAAGGCTTTTTAGACTAGAATATAATAGATTGTCTTTTAACAAGTACTTCACAAAAAGTAAGAAAAGTCAGTATAGTGTAGACTTTGCTATCAACATGTTAAGCAACTGAGCTGAAACCCAAGTTCCTCTCACGAACTCTATTTTCAGCAGGGAAAAGGGGTATTCTTAAATCATGAGGCAACGAACAGAAAGTTAAATCACAGTGACAGCAAAATGTAGTTTAATTCAAAGTTAGCAGGTCAAGGAGGGCTATGAAGGATCCTTGCATTTACCCCAAGCTATTAATTCAGATAAAAAGTACTAGATGCTTCAGTCTTCAAGGATTTTATTTTTCATGTTTCTGCTTGTTAGCTCACACAAATGAAGAAAGGATTTTTTTCTCTGAGACATAAGTTTCAATTGACTTGTCTAACTTAATGGCTTGGACTGTATTACTTAGAAAATGCCCATGTTCGAGTACCAGAGCCAGAAGTCTAGAAAAAAAGCCTCAGTTTATGTGCATACCTCTCCCATTCCCTCTTTTTTTCCTCTGTGTCCTTCATTCCATTCCCACACAAGTGGTGCAAGGAGATGTGCCCGGCTGCAACTCCATCGCTTCCACCCTACGGCTACTGTAAGCCCTTGGTGACACACTGCCTTCACCAGCCATGAAGATATATAGCAGCTGCCAGCATCTGTCCCTTGAGCTCCCCAGAGAACAATGAAGCAAATAATTTCTTTAATTATTTATCAAGGGCTGCTTCCTCAGTCAATAAATTTGTTTTGCTGTCTCCTGGAGGCCTGGCTTTCTACTTTATTAGGTTCTTCTTCCACATACATTTGAAACATGTTTTATTATTCATATTAATATCTACTGCAAGCTTCTTCTCTTTGTCTACTTTTGTTTTTATCATCAATTTTATGCAATTCTTTTACTTTATTCTGCAAGCTTTTTGTCACATTTCTCTGTGCTTGATGTTTTATGAGATGCGACTTGACCTTTAATTAACCTTTTAACCACTCTTTTCACTTGCTTCCTTCCCCCATATTTAAATTGGAAAAAACTTTGCATATGTATTATTTTAATTGACCACTGAGTCATTTAATTCCCTTTCTATTGTCAGGATTTGACTTGGAGGAGAACCGGACTATTCTTTTGTGTGAAACTCCTCCAAATAAGCACATTTGCAGTTTTGTAATGAACTATTTTAATCAACAGCTGTGAAATGGCCAATAAAACACATTTGTATTCAGGGCTTGTGCACTGGGAGAGAAGATTAATGAATTTAAAAAAAAAAAAAACCACCACAAATAAAAATCCCTCTCTCCTTACTGAAGTGGTGCCTGGTTTTAGCTAAACTCTCCAACTGCCAGTGGGCAAAACGACCTTTTATTTTTTTCCCCTCCATTTTGGCAGCCGTACCAAAAGAGAACCAAGCCAACCCCAAACTAACGCCTTGCAAATTGCTTGGCTACTTCAAAAAGTAGAGAGGTTTAATTATTCTCATTTAAGAATTAGGAAGAAAACTGAAGCAGGAGTCCGGAGTGGGAGGAGGAGGGTGTAGGGGGAAGAGCAGAAGGTGCTTAAGTCATTGCTGCCTTTTCACCCATCCACAGTCTCCAAAATGATCACTAATCACCGGTTTTGTGTTCTTCATATAAAGACTCCCTATTTTCAAGTGCAGTGGAATGATCTTGCACTTAAGTGTATTTAACTGGGAAAGAAGTCTGAAAGGTGTCACACGTATCCCCGTCTCTCCAAGCACTGTCACAGCACTCGCCACATACTTCATCCCAGCAGAGTCTGCCTTTCTAATCAAAGGTATATAGTGATAATTCAGCAGGGATTATTCTCTGCAAACAGCATGCTTGTTTTTTATCACTGCTTCCATATGCAGTTTATAGACTTTGTTTGTTTGCCTCAAAATTATACACTGAAATACAAAAGCAGCCAACTCCAAGAAAAACAGACGCAAGGGAAAAATGAAATTAAGTAAATCTTGGAGAATACAGCCTTCTTTTTTATGCCTACACAAAAAAAAAATAGTGAAATATTAATTGCATCTTGAAAAATAATGGCATCTGCTCTAGTACAGATGATGGTTTCAATCATATTGATGTCAGATGTTGTTAATAGAATTTTGACATTTTTCAGTTGGTGGAATTTTGTCTTTCATACCTAATATCCTGCTAGGAGTGCCATGTACCTATGCTAGCATACTTCAGTGGTCTCTTAAGACAAAAAAAGAAACCTTTTTGATCTATAATTATGTAAAAAATATATATTAATCTAAGCTAGTTTACATATTCTAACAGTTTAATAGACTAACTTATGTAACTAGAATACCATCTGAAAGCACGATCAGCAGGACAGACAATATGGAGTATTTCCTTGCAAATCTTCAGCTCTGGTTATAGTCACAGGTATATTTTATTATTTTGTAAGGGATGGACTCAGTGCACTATTGAAATAATCACCACTTCCTCTCATTTTCATAAGTTTTAGAAATAGTTTGCACATTCTGAAAGCGCAAAAAAATAGGAACAAGCCACATCCATGCCAGCTACCCAGATAACTCACCTAGATAACACGCTTTCATTTTCCACTTAAACGCAAACAAAAACATGTCAAGGATTATGACCTTTCTAAGGGAATCCTCAAAAGAGAAAGAGCCAACTTTTTATTTCTCCATCTACATTGTACTTATCCGATCAGTAATAATCAAATTCACAAGAGAAAAAGACAGAGAGGAGATGGGATACACTAAGAAAACTAAAAATTAGTTGGTTCAAATATGCATAAATCTTATTTTCAAACATAAAGGCGGAAAAGAAAATGAACTGGCTGAGATTCTGAACGGTGAAGAACTATCACTAGGAAAAGAAAATAAGAGAAAATAAGATAGAAGAATGCAGGACATAACCTTCATGAATGCAGCAACCAGTGGCTGATTTTTTTTTTATTCTTATGTTTAATCAAAAAGATTTAAAGATCTTTAAAGACATAACTTAAGGACAGTTTAAGTTCCCCTTTGGTTTGTTTCACAGTGTTATGGGAAGTGTAGAAGCCCTTTTCGTGTGAATTAGTTAATCACTGTGCCAGATTATTTTAAATTATTTTGTACTAGATAAAATCTGACTTTGAAATGATTGTATATGAACAAGCTTTCCTCAGCCACAATATTTTTGAGAACACATCTATCCCTGCCTTTATGGAAAAAAAGGCAAGAATCTCTGCACGATTCTTCCTTATTTCCATAGATTTGCAGACTACCAATGTTTAAAGAGTTTATGTGCACTCTTACACAGGATTCATAACATATGCTTTAAGGCAATGTATTTATAATGAGTAGAAAAATTTGTTTTTACTTAGAATACCTCAAGATATCATTACATTTCCTATCGACAGCTGAGACTCACCAACTGATTTGGAGTTGCTGAGTCCTGTGTTGCTGTGTTTGCTGCCAAACAAGTTGCACATATTACAAACTTAATACAAATGTTTTATGCAACAGTAAGGGTCCTTTCACATTATGTTGAATCATTACTTTATAATCCTTCCCCCGCCCCCCCCCAAAAAAAAGACTCCACTGTTAATTCATACACAAGGACTGGAGAGGAGAGTGGTTGCCAAGACACGGTGTTTCCCAGCCAAAATCACATACCTTCTCCAGTGATCTTTGTCAAGCCTGGAAGGGTCTGCACATAAATACCCACAAAACTGCATTGAATCTTCCAGAAAGTTCACCTTTCCCGCACTGCCAACAAAACTCCAAAGACTCTGTGCTTTTGCAACCATTTACTGCAATCACCTCACTGGTACCTTGTGCTTCCCCATCTATTTGAAAGCATAGGATATTGATAACAGCTGCTCCTCTCCTTAGAACACTGATTGCTTATCTTCTTGGTCAAGTCAAAATTCCTCTAATTAGAGTACAAATCAGAGATATCTTGGCACATATAATGTTTTACTTGGTACGAAGGAGCAGCACTAATTATTTTATGCTAATTTCTGGGAAAAAAAATTCAGCAACAAGTAAATACATGAAGTTCTTTTGATTATTGGCAAAAGGTAACATACAAAATATGTCAACTTCTCAATAGATAAAATGGTGTATTGTTTGTTACCATAATGGACATGTAATTGAACCTTTTTGAAGTGTAAAGGATAAAACAGATTTGAAAACAGCATTTGAGCCTGTTTTCTCCCCTAAAATATGTTTCAATTTGGCATGAGAACAAATTAGGAAGCCTAACTGGCTGCATTTCAACCTCCCATCTTGAGCCTTTTCATTCTAGATTGAAAGTTGCTGCTGATGGAAAGCCTTTTACTGAATTAAAACATTTTGGATTGGATAGTTGGTTAGGAATTAAGATGATCAAAATACTGATCTCACTATGACTTTACAGCTCCACAGCAAAGATTTTATCACCGGGGGAACAACAATGAGGGTCTCCACTCTCACTTCCCATTATGTACCAGCTTCAGTTTTTATGATTTTAACTACATTATGTATGATGCATTTCATTATATAGTCTATATCCATGTTTTCTACCACAAAGGATGTTTTTCCCATGTTTGCAGCTTCATCTTAATATGAAACTCAGCCATAATTGTTGAAGATACAAGCAATTATTAAAAAGTGGGCTAAAAATGTGGGAGATTTAAAAACCTTAATTTTTTTACTTCACCTTCTCGTGGAACAGTTATTTATAGAGTTAATGGTTAACAGGTTAATAGGTTAACAGTTACTTATATATAGTGTAATATATATAAGAAATATAGTGTATTTCAAGGAAACTCACCAAGATTTTTGTGGAAATTCATTTAACATCCTTAGTTCAGCTACACTGCTCGCTCGGTGTCTGGTCACTTTATCCCTTCTCATTACTTATAAACAGCCCTTAATAACAGATCTGTTTCCCTAACTCTTTCATTTTTCTAATTCCTTCTAAATCACATCCCTCAGTGTTCTGCTGAATGGAGAACAGATACCGCTGAGATCAGAAATTAAAAGAATTTTAAAAGAAATTAAAAGAACAGATCAGAAATTAAAAGAAACCTTGCCACAGCCCTTGCTGAAAGGAGGGGGAAACTGCATTTTACCACACGTCCTGCACTCCCACATTAGAGAATAGCAAGCCTTTTGCTTAAGAATTGACCACTCGGGCCCAAGATTTAAAGACTGCTAACAGTTTAGGGAGCACACGGGTTTTTATGTGTGTTAAGTTCTTCATGTTAAAGTACCTCGTGCCCAGGTGACATTTCCAGTAGGTTTGCTTCACATATTCTGCTGCAACCTTTTGCCCCAGCTTACACAAGACCTTAACAGGGATATAATTCTTGGGCATCTCATGCGAAACTGTTCTTCCTTTAGCACTACTTGCTTTATTTTCCCATATGTTATGCTTTGCTAAAGATGCTCAAAATAAGTTCAAATAGCTCCAATTATGCCAAGCACAATGGGATGTGTCAGTATAGCATGGCAAGGATCAAGGAGTTAGCACAGCAAAGGACACTGTTCAGACACATAATCTGTGTCTGAACAGCAGCTGTTTGGACACATAATCCTGAGTTCTCTTCAGCTGCTACTTTTGGTTGCACTAAAGTCATAAAGAATCTTATCAGATATTCAAATATTCTGTAGAACAGCATGGACTGAACTACTGACAAAGCGATCGCAGTCATCTGCTTCCTTCCCATCCGTCTGAGCCACGGCCAGTTGCTCGTGATACTGCAGCACATTGAAGGCTGTACCTTTCTCTCCTTCTTTCCATATTATCAAACACAAGCCCTTTTTTTCCTATTGAGGGTCCTTCTGTAAAACTTTTATGCTTTTCAAATGGGCAAGACTCCTGGATTACATTTTTTGACAAGATAGATGAGACTGCTTTTCACACGAGACCAAGGAAAGTAATGAGCTGTAATCTTTGAGCTGGAAGATATCTATCTTTTTTAATTACAGGTAGATTATTTCTATATTAGCCCCCCGGGCAAAAAGCATAGGTTTCTCAAAGCAGTGCTGCATCAAGAGACAGAGATTATAAGAGTTTGGGACCTAGGCAGAAAAAAGGATTTTCAAATTTGAGTCTATTTTGAATTCTGTAAGTCCAGGCTATTTATCTAATTCAGCAAGAAGGTATTTTGACACTGATATTCACTACAAGTAGTAGGATATTGCCATCACATCAGTGAGAGGGTTATTAGATGTCCCTACAAACATTTCCTCCTTAGTCTGACATGTCTCCACTAACCTTGTCAAAGGAAGCTGCAGCCCTCATGTCAATTAGAACAATTTGAACCCATTTAACCAAAATATCTTTTTGTATATAGATATGTTTTAAATATAGATTTCCTTTACCTTATGCCTGAAGGAAGAAAATATTGTCTTACCTTCTGAAGGTTAGACTTTTTAATCATCCCTGATTTATTCTTCATGGTTTGGCCTAAAATAACCCCTCAACTTGTCATACTTCCTGGAACAGTCCTGTCTTATCTGGCTAGCTTACGTGAAAAAACAGAAGTGGTTTTCTCGTTGAGCCTTGACTCCTCACATCCAGCTCCTGTTTAACCACTTTCACAGCCATGGCTTTGCTAGGGAGAGCTATCACAGTAGCTGATGGAAAAAGATCAGATCATTCTCCAGCAAGGATTTTAGAAGCTTATCACAAAGATGTTATTCACACGGTCCCATTCTGTTTTGCTCTCAGAGATTGTGATGCTCCCTCAAGTTACATTTTTCATTTTTTACTAACAATTTTTGCTTTTCCACTTGTGTGTGCCAATGCCTTGATAATGTCTGGACCCTTGGAGATGCGCTGTCAAAGACAGGACAGCTTGACCTACCACAGAGATACTTATGTCGAGTGTTTCAACTCCTTGTGATCAGCCTAGTGACCTAAAAAGCAGGGCATGACCAAGTGCCTCATCTGCAACCTCCATGAGAGACGCCTGTTCTTGTAGCAAAGCTACTTTTCTCAGCCCTGCTCCTAAGGGGAGTGAGATCCTGAAGCTACTGATATCCTAGCTGAGCCATACAGAAAAAAAACTAGGATTCTGGAAAACTATAGTATGAAAGTTATTGGAGAGGATCTATATCAAAGTATTTATCATTCGGAGCCAAATTATGCCAGAGTTCTGCTAATGACATTTCTCTGTTCCCCACTCTGTTCCCAGGGAATCCCAGGATTCCCTGGGAAGCAGTACTGAGGATGAAATTTCACACAGCCCTACTCTTTTTTTTAAATTTATTTCTCAGTGCTCAGTTGAAAACACTTCCAGGACTGAATCCATGCTGAGACCCACTGAGCCAAAAGAGAGAGTACAGCTGCTNTTCCAGGACTGAATCCATGCTGAGACCCACTGAGCCAAAAGAGAGAGTACAGCTGCTTGTGAGGGACAAAGAATGACATAGACATTTCTACATCTTGAGAAAATAGGAAAAGTAAAGGTAACAACATAGAGAGGAGCAAAGGGGAAGACTTCAAAACAAAACCAAAAAAGAGTGAAGGGGAATCAGATAAAGAGACAAAGAAAGGTCTAAAAGAAACTTAAAACTGAATCTAGGAAGGAAGTGCATGATGGAAGATGTCTTTGGTGTGCCTCCTCAGTTACTGAACTGAACACTCCTAACCTGGAAATTATTGTAATGTGAGCATTCCAAAATAAAGCTGAAAAGCAGAAAGCTGTAACAAAGTCATACTAAAGGAAGGCTTTAACAAGTTTTACTTCCCGTATTGCACCTCACAGCTTATATAACTTTACATTTAATGGATATTCTCAACTGGAGTCCTATTTGTGAACTGGAGAGAATGCTATTAGTATGCTAATCAGTTCTGAAGAGTAAATTGGTTATAAGAGTGGGGTTCTCAGGAAAGGTACAATAGGGGAATATTTTTTAATTAGCACACTATGAAGTCTGTTCTCCCCTCAATGCCTATGCATATCCCCTATTGACATTAATTTCAGCCACACAACTTCTATTGAAAGCAAGGGGGATTGCACAACTCTGCTCCATCTCAATCTGAACGTACTCACAGGAAGGGATGATGGTCACTCTCTGATCTGACACTACAGAAGCACTGCCAGGTTCCAAGCGTGGCTCTTCCAATAGCAAGCATTGCTTACGTCCCATCAGGCACTCCAGTTTGAAGGGATGCTGGTGGTCATACACAGGATGCTGTGAGAGTTCAGCCTTCGTTCCAGTTGACTGTCAGTGTTTATAACAAATTCCAGATGGGCTTAGTGCTTATCCTAGACTCAGGCTAAATTCACGTTTGCTGCAGATGGACTTGTAGAGTTTATCACTGGTGTTTGAAATACCTGAGAGAATCAGTCCTGCAAAACAATCTTGCTCTCTGTTATTTTTTTTTATTAAAAAAGCTTCTTATGTTCACAAGCCTCAAATGAACCTTTAGTAGAGTTGATGGATAAAATAATTAAAGTACCAAGAAAAATAGTGTTTTGGGAATCATAATGTGAGTAATGAAAACAGGCAGTTTTCAAAATTTGTAGTTTGGTATGTGGATTTTATCACTTGAACCACATTCTTTTAAATTATTTTCCTCCAGTATCAGCCAGCCTCAGGAGAGATACAGTGTTTTCAAAGTCATCGTGCAAAGCCCAAACTTCCATTTCCTATATACTGTACCATCGATCTTATGCTAGAGCTTTTCTACTTGATCCCTCAAACTCTTAAACAACACCAAAGGTTGGCTTTTTATATGCATGCTTCTGGTCTGCTAAATTTGGATTGCAATGTTAATATAAATTACTCTGGAATTTATTCTTTAGCATTAATTTTGAGACCTACCTGTTGATGAAGAGTCTTGCTTAAAAGCTGGATGTCAGGTAGCCACGAGGCAGAGGACATTGTGGAAGGAGAGTCAGTGGCTATAGGATTTCTGCAAAAATAGACATTTAACACCTCTGGAAGCTCCCAGTTTTTCTAGGTGCATCTCACACACACTGCCCTACTGGGTGGGGAGTAAAATATAGCTGAACATACTGAAGCTCCTTTTTACTATAACAAGGCCAAATTTCCATCCTATGCTTTCATTAATTTATATTTTACTATGCAATAATTCAATATAATCCTAGATTTAAATCCTTGAGAGAAAGCTAAGCTGCCTCTATGATATTCTTGACCAAAGTTTCAGAAAAGCTCCAGCATTACTGTAAGATCCTCTGGAAATTCAGCTGTAATTTCCTGTCTTGCAGGTAAAGGATAAGTGACAGCTCAGTTGTATTTATTTCTGAGTAAATTTATTTCACTGAATTAATAGGTTTTAACATTATTAGAACACAATACTGTCTAATAAAAAGTAAAAGATCGTTGGGGGTTTCAAGGACCTCAGCCCTAATCTCATTGCAATAACCAACTCAAACATATGCCTAAGGATTATTAAAAGGCTGAAGAAATGATATATTAGAACATATGAATATAAAAGTGTCAGTTAATTGGTCTACACATCAGGTGTCCAAAGCCTTATCTCCTTTATCTCAGGCTCAAGAGATATTTATAAAGACAACTCTCCATTTGGTGCTGCTTTTTTTTTTTTAATACAGACTAATAATTAATAATTAATCTCTTGGAGGAAATGTGAAGGTAGTTAAGATGTTCTGGAACTGTCTGCTACTGCACCTAAATCTTGGAGATAAAAGAATTCAAGGCTACAGATGAGAACAGTAAATATAAACACAGCAAATACACCAAGCTCCTAAAGCCTCACTGAAACCAATAAACAGGACACATCACAAATATAACTTCTCTAATTGGTATGGATTTTCTTCTGCAACCTGACTTCAGACCCAGATTGAAGGGCTGGAGGGCATTTACTGTGCTTTGCCTAACACAGACCATGAGCCTCTCCTGAATTAATTCTTGAGAGAACTAGAGCAGATCATCCAGCAAAACCTGTAGTCTCGGGCTTGACAGGGAATCAACCACAACCTATTCCCCAACAGTTAATCATCTTAACTACAAGCACTGACGATATTTCTAGAGTGATTTAAACTCCTAACCACTACTAAACTAGAAGAATGTACTTCTTATACCTGTGTTCCCTGTTCACAGCGAGTGACTAAAACTTTAATGATTTCTTGCATAAAGGTCCAAACTTTTTTGTTTTAAGAACTACATACTTCTTTTTATGGAGCTTCCGCTGGTCAAATACGAAGGTAAGACACTTGCAGTCCCTTCTTCCTATAATGGCTAGTGTCAACTTGCAGAATAGACCAAGGGATTTACAGCCACAATAAATCAAAGACGAGATGGGACTCACGGACATGCTGGATTTGGGCTAACAGTTTAACCCCTCCAATTCTGAGATTGTAGGAGTTTGATCTAATTAAGACAAATTACCCCAGATCTTTTATTAAGTCATTCTTCAGTTCCTTTCACTACTCCAATTCTTTCTATCTGTGAATTCAAGAACTAGATATGACACTATTAGCTGCTTTGGTGCCCCTTAGGGCAGACCAACTCCATCATTCCCATTTCAGTGTTCCTGGTCCATGCGTCACTGATCTCATAGTAGAAATCCGTCTCTTCTCCCCAGAATATTAGCTCAGACCATTCTCCCAGCGGTCGAGCAATCATGAAATGTGATACAAGGGATTCAGCAGAACCCTGTGAGCAGAGATGGAGACAGAGCCCAGGGTTAGATCAGAACGAGCGCACTATTAGCCTGGAACACAAGCTGGAGCCCTGCCAAGGGTCTGACATTTATGAGCCAGTGTGGAATGCAGTCCTGATGAGTTTTACTAATATATTAATGTAATTTATATTAGCAACATGATGTGGTCATCCATATGAAACTAAAAGAAAAGGTGTATGGAGCATAATCTTACCCGTTGGAGGCTCATGTTCGGCATGGTTAGCCACCATGACCCCTAAGGGCTTTCTTAGAATGTTTCCCAGAGCCGAGACTGACATCAGTGGAGATTCATTCTGCCTAGGTATGGTTTTTATGGTTACACTAAAACGCCTGTTTCTTAATCTGGATGCAAACAGGTGGTTCATATAGTTTTGTATCAGTGATTCTTGCAGACTTGCTCAGTAACAACTATTTTTCCTCTGAAATCATAAATAAAATGCCTAAAATAACAAAGGGATAAGAAACACATGTAGTCCATGAGAAAAAGAAATACATGGCTAGTAAAGATCACTTATTAGATTTAGTCTGAACCCTGTCAGCCAATTTTTAGTCCATTTTATGTGAACTGTTTATTTCATATCTCTCTATTTTTTTAATCAGTGTCATGTGGTACCAAGTCAAATGCTTTATACAAGGCTATTACATGAACATTATTATGGTTATCAACAAAATTTGTAATCTCATTCACAAAAAAGTAATTTTGACAGGATCTGCTTTCCCTAAGCCCGCGTTGATTGGCATTAATTAGATTTCTGCCGTTAATCCTGTATTAATCGAATTCTACATCAGCCGTTCCAGGACCAGTACCAATCTGACAAACATGTAATTACCGGGGTCATCTCATTTTACTCTTTTAAATACTGGAACAACATTTGCTTTTCCCAGCCTCCTGGAACTCCCCCACTGTTCCTAAACTCATTTCAAAATTCACAATAGCAGCTGGAGGAACTGAAGCGCAGCACACACTCTTATCAGCCACTGCAAGATTTGGCAAACTTGTAGTAGCACTGGGCCATTGAGGGCTTTGCTTTGAGCTGTCTCATTGGTGACAGGCTCAGGGAAATGTTGCAAAAGATGCAGTCTTGGTCAATTAAGCCAGGCTCTTACTAAACAGAAGGTAAGGAGAAAGAGATAAGAAAGAAGAAGTAAGACAAAAAAGAAAGGACACATGAAATAGAGTTGGCAGCAACCCACCTGTTTCATACTCCAGGCCCTGCAGAAGGTGTCCTCATGAGGTCCCTCTGCAGGTCCCCTCTCCAGCCCAGTTGAGGAACCATGTGGTCACGCCAATGCCTGCGGACAATCCACACACCCCTGGTTCTCACCCTGCGTTCCTCAGATCTTGCTATAGAAGGGTCAAGAGTTTCATCTCAGCTCTCACCCAGAACTGCTTTAACCTTCACAGCCAGAGACTGGAAGCAAGTTGTTTTTTGCAGATCTTCAGTTGACTTCCTTAAAGCTTTTTAAAATATCTCAAAGTTGTTGACATCTTTAAAGTGCAGTTCTGGATGATTCTTTCGTAGTGAAGAGGTGAGATAGGACAGTGGCAATGCTGGCATTTTCTTCCTTTACATATTATCTTCTGGCCAAAGCTCTCCCTCTGATATCAGGCATGCTCTGGGGATTAACACCTGTATTTTCAAAGGCTCCTAAACACGAAGCTGATTTTCTCTAGCTGTAAACATTAGGCACCCACAGTAAAAGGCCTACAAGTTTGATATGGATGGAAATGCCTGGAGCAGAAAGCTGGTTTTAAAATATAGTTCTGCAGCTGGTGTTTCCTGGTGACCAGCTGTGTCTGCTCTGGAGGTGGGCCTAGGTGCCTGCATCTCCCATGCAGGCAGCTTAGAGACCACCTCAGTGTTTCACACCAAGCGCAGATGTTAGTGATCTCCAAGCCTCCTTTTTAAATGCAGTTTTTTTCTTTCAGTTCACCTTTCTAATCCTCAGCCAAAAGCCTCACGTCTCAGGAAGCTCCAAGGATGCAATGAGTGGAAACATCAATATTGTATTTATTTTGTCAGCCAATGAATGCTGGTGTTCAATCCACCAATTTTATTCCGTTCTTTTCTGACCCTCTTCTTTTTACCACCGGTTATTACCTGAACTCAGTCTTAGGATGGTCTTGATAACCCCACTTCTTTGGTCTAGTTTTTTTCCATCTCATTTTGTCTTCTATCCAGCTATACCTTTCCAGAAGGCTGAAGGACTTATTAAATTTTCAACCCTTTTCCAACAAGCAAGCACATGATATAGATAACTCTGCTAGACAAGGATTTTTTTCAAGAAGTCTTTTTTGTTTTAATGGTAGAAACTTATCTTAGAGTAAGATTAATATTAATCTATAGAAAAGAACAAGATAAAGATAGATTTTGCCTATTAAATTTAAGAATGACAATCTGTTAAGTGTCTACTAAGTACTGCTAAATTAAAATGAAGCACCAAGAGAAGCACATATGACAGGCTATAGTGTATTAAATGGAATCATTATCCTCTGATATAATGAATAACAAATGGATTTGGAAATTGATGCAATGTTTTGAAAGAAGTATTCCTGTAGAATTGCAATAAAATTACACTGAATTTATGTTTCCACCATTACAATTTTCACTGCCATCCTACAATGTTAGCTGGGGTTTTTAATGTCTGTTTATGTGCCTTTCTTGGGTAGACTCTGAAATTAGTTGATCAGTTATCACGTAACAACTGCTTCAGAATAAATCCATATTAGATTAGAAAAACTAGGTAGGATACGAATGTAGCATTTGTAACATCAGCAGCGAAAAAAGTAAAGACATAGAGACAGTAAAAATGAGTTGATTTAGCTAGGTATTAAAGTAGCCAGTGTTCACAAGATTCTGCTGCTTCTGTATATTCTAAAGAAGTTTGCTTGTGGCACAGCCTTGTTATCACCTGAAACAATTCTGAATGTGTTATACCTGAAAGATCACAACAGATTAAATTTTGTCCAATAGATTTTACTACTGAACCAGACTATTTAAAATTCTCCATGAAATGTAAAGATGGATTTAAAATTTATGAACAGGAGCATGCAATGACATAGGGCAGATGAAAAAAAAAAGTGTAATTTAACATAAAGTATTATTAGTAATAACATTGCAATCAATCACCCTTCTTATCTTCTCATATGTCTTTAGATTATATCTTTTAAAAGCCCTAGTGAAGACAAATCATACAGTGCTGAGCACTGCAGCTGGGGTTTTCAAGGGACCACGGTGGAATTCATCACGTCGGTGCCCAGCTTCTCGCTGGAGATTCACACAAGCTGGTCCTTCTGCATTTAAAAAATTAAACTAGCTTCTGTTCAAGAAAGAGAAAGAAGAAATTAAAGATTCCTTCTTTTTTTTTTTTGAAGAAAAACTTCAGAACCTCTTTACTCCCCCCTGCATTTTAATATAATATGAATGATTATAAAAACTGTTAAAACCAAATAAATACTTTAAATCTGAAACATAATTTTACAGAGATTTTTAGGTGTATTCTAATAGATTGTTAGGCAGAAGAGGTTTTTGTTATTTTAGCTATTTTTCTCAGTACTGCCTGCTGAGTAATTCCAGGGTCACAGAAAGGAAATACAAATAGAAAAACTGGGGTGGAGGAAAGGGATCAAGTGGCAATAATACTGTTGTCCTTCAGCACTAGGGGCTGAAGAGGAAGACCAAGAGACAAATGCAGTTTCAGCGTCGTTCTCCGTTGTTTTCTCTGTTGCTTTATTCTCTCCATCACATCAACAATAAATAAATAATGTGTGGGAAATCCAGGAAATTAAGAGGTCACAACAAAAACAACCAGCAAAAGCGATTGCAATCTGAATTATCCAGGGAAAAGACATTTAGAAGTGAAGTGGAGCCGGTGCCAGTGATGTGGACGGGAAAAGAAAAGCAGTAGAAAGGAGAAAAAAAAGTCTCAGCCTGTAAACAAACACAGACATTTGCTGTAATTAAGCCGATAACACTCAGCAGATAGGATGCAGCCTGGTCCCTGGCTGCTGTGGGCTCTCCCACCGCTGCCAGCCCACACGATTTCTGCAGCAAAGGTTGGGCATGTCACCAGCCCCTTGACGGGAGGCAGAGCGCTGTCAGGGAGGTCTTGTTTGCTGTGAAAAATAGTCAGAGGTTTGCCTTGAAAGGGAGTTTGCCAGCCCGCCTAGTGTTGCAGTTTAATCAATACTTCACTTTGATGTCTCTCTTACATTAGGACTAAAATGAAGTTTACAGTCAGCTCAAAGCATCTTAAATTCTAGCAAACACCCCCGAAACATCTCCTCAGCTGTTTCGCTTCACTGTGTTAATAAGCAGCAGGATTACGGAGGCAGAACCAAACCACTCCTAATCCATGGCAACCCAGGAAGAACTAGAGGCTACTCGCTATTGTTTGAAACTGTATGAAGAGCTACAAATACCTTAGACACTTTGAAATTCTCAGTGGCTTTACTTTTCCTCTTGTCTCTGCCATCCTCTTCTGTAAAAGACAGCAAACCATGCCGGGAAGAGAACACATGCCAGGCATATGAATCAGAGACACTAATTCATGCACAGCCCGCTCTTTTCCAAACCTATGCTAATATTACATGGAAAAAGCTGCTGGAGTTAAAGGACAGAATGGTTAGCTGCATTGCTGTCATACAACCTGCTCAAAGCTCCTTACCTGACAGATTAAATAAAAATATTGCAGTGTATGTGCAGATACGGGAGGTATTCGAGTGGCTAAGAGAGGAGAAACAGTGGAGGTGCGAACGACTGGCTCCCGAACCATCTCCTTGTGAGGAAAGAGGCTTACACAATTGCAGAATATTTTTCTTTTCCACTTCCATGTTAAAGCAACACTGCTTTCTTTCTGCATATCTGCTGTCTGCGAGGACTAACTTGCAGGTGGTTTAGCTGGGGAGCGTTCAGCCAAAGCCACGGGAAGACACCTTCTCCTGCACAGAAGGTATTAAATAAATCCATACAGTTACTTGCTTCAGGGTTATCTTCAAAATGTGCCTCTCTGGGTGGAGCATGGGTCCTTTTGATAGTTGTGTGGTCTCATCTGATCAGCTAAACACTGCTTGTGCTAGAGACTGCCTCTGGTTGAGGTACTGTTGAACAAAATGGCCTGGTCTCATACCCACCGCAGTCCATGGGCAGGGGCAAGGGGATCTCAAAGAGCATCTGTGGCATCAAGCCTTGTCTGTGTTAGTGGAAAGATTTCAACACAGCACTGAGACTACAGTGCACATCAAAGGAGTGATTTAACCTGACACTTAGGAGAATGGCGCTGAGAAAAAATCCAAAGTCTTACCAGAAATTAATAAAAGGCAATGTTGTACATTTCTTTCCTTATCCGGTTCCAAATACATAGTTTCTACATAGTTCTTTCTCATTATGCTTCAAATCATGCAGAATTTTAAAAGATACTACTAGTAATCCTTTCCCAGCTAGTGTTTTTGATGGTAATCACAAATACAACTATCTCTTGTATGACTTGCATTTAACTTAGACTCTGAGTTTGGGTCGTGTGTTTTTCAGATTCACTGCTCTGAAGCAGCTTTGGTGGATGGTAATCACCTAACCAGGTACAGGATCAGCAACTTTCATCAGCAAAGACAAGAGTATAGGGTACATTTATAGTATCCTTGTTTATTTGTTTAGAGAGCAGAGTTCTTGTAGGTCAGCTCATCTAGCAGGAGGTGAGGCAGGAGGTTGGCTGCTCTGTTGGCACAAGCAGTCACAGGCAGAGCAGGCATCAGAAATGGAGATGCAGGAAGGGCCTGAGCGACTTTGGGGTTTGAAGCTCTCGGAAGCCGCTCCCGGTGATTTTCCACACAGCTGTGGATACTCTGGATTACTTTGCTGGGGTATTTCGGGCTTTCCATGCACGGAGTGAAGAGTTTGGATGCACGTATCTGGGCTATGGCTTCCTCTCAGGGTCAGGAATGTAAACGGTAAGGGTTGTGGTGCCAAGGCTGGAACTATCCCAAAGCACCTAAGTACCCTTAAAAGTGAAAGAGCAGGAGTGAAAGCTGTTACTTTGAGGGCTGTGGAAGATGTCACCCCTATAATGCCAGCAGGAGACCCTCCTGAGTTCACAGCTCCTTCTCACACAGTGCAAACTGAGAAGAGATATGCCTCTTTTCCCTCATTGAAACTTTGGGGATTCCAGATGCCTTACCCTCTGTAAGGCAATTTCTGAAATTACAGAGTCTGTGAAAGTGCACTCTCCATTTTGTTATTCATTAACTGCCTTCAGCTCTTTAGTATGCCACAGTGTCCTCCTTCTTCTGAGAGCCAGGGAGAGAGATGACAGAGCAAAGGGCAGCACAGACAACATCAAGAAGCCAGAAAAGCAAGGAAAGCAGGGAAATATTGTTTCATCCTTTTCTTACAGCCATATATTTCCATGCTGAAAGGCAGCATGTGGGCTGAGGTGCTTTACTTTGCATTTTACACAGAAACTACAGGAACTCTTCACTGATCACTGAAAAGGAATGGCCCAGTGCAGTTCTAGGCAGATGGTATTAATCCATGACTGTTAAACCAACTTGCCACTGGAAAGTGAGAAGAGCTATTGAAATATTCAGCTTTCAATTATAATTTATCACGTACTACATCAGATTATTTATCTGGGAAGGAAGGGACTGGAATTTTCCCCCTGTTAGACTAGCTTCTGTTCAAGGATGCTTATCAAGATCATACTTAAGTGACATAAAATACTTGAGAGGACTTTCTCCTTTTCAATTGCTTTTGCTATTTGTTTTATTGCTCTATAAACTCAAGCTTTGAGTTTACTCTGTTTTCCCACTTTCCCTCACCTTTTGTCCACTGAATTTATTAATAGCTGTAAATGGGTTGCTGAAACACCCAGGAATTACCCATTTGCTCAGAGCCCTTTTAAGAAGCAGCAAGATGAGTGAAGAATGATTGCTAAGTGCCATTAATACCAAGCTGAGATTCACGGAGCCCAGATTAGACCCTCCTCAGCAGGGTCTCTTAAGATCCTTGGGGAATGCCCTTCTCCCCTGGGTTTCAATCCCTGTCCAGAAAGCAGGGGTCCCTTTCCACATCCTGAGCTGCATGGTTGGGGTGGCATTCAAACACTGGAACAGATAGGCAATCGCTATATTAGCTTTTAATAGTCCATTACTCCACTTATCTTTCTACAGCCACAGCCTGGCACATTCACTTCCACCAGCACTTCAGCCTTAGTGCCACCTAAGTGCTAAAATCAGCTACATTTCAAGTCCAGGAATTTTCGCATGGAAACTCACGTTGCTCTGTAAGCTGCTCCAGAAAAAAAAAAACAAGAGTGGCAGAATGGGCCATGGAGACAAGGAATCTGCACTTAAAGACTAATTGTGATTAATATATTCCATTTCTGCCGTAGAAGTATTATTCACAAATATGTCTTGCAAACACAATGTGACAGGAGTAAGAAAGCATACAGGCATGTTCACCTATTCTTAGCTCAGCGTACAACAGGTTTCTGTTTTCAGGCAAGAATTCATTTTACAAATCGCATCTGAACAATTTTAGGATAATTGAGGCACCTGTTGGTAAAAAACTGCTTTAGCTTGAACATCACTTGAACGTTTATACTGTAAGTAAACTGCTGTTCCCGGGTTCTTGGTGAAACAGAAAGGAGAAACCCCATCATTTCCTACCTCAGTTTCATAAGTATTGGCTGAGAAGTTGCTTGGTGGAGACTAGTTTTATGGTGAATGAACTGGGGGAGGGTTTAACATCTTTCGGTTCCTGCCTCCCTACGACACTGAAGGCAAGACCTCAAGTCTTTACATCATTATAGTAAAGCATTTTTTGCTTCTTCCCCATCGTGTGATCACTGCTGCAAACATCATTCTCTCCATATTTGTGAACAGACTTCACTTTACACACAGAGCAAAATCACCGGGGTTGAACAGGATGCACACAGTGCACATATCGGAAACTTAAACAAATCAATACCCTGTGCTATGTTGGTAGACTACAGAGCCTATAGGCAGGATGTGCCCCTGATGGCGTAACTTACATGTTACCCTGCAAAATACAGCTATTTGCTGTTTGTGTGATCCACAGCAGCCATTGGCTCCCCTGGCTGCATTACAAAGGATGTAACAACTTCAAGTTGTGAGGAACATTTTTTTCCCCTCCCAGAAGTGTGGAAATACCAAACAAGCAACTTTCTGAGGATCAACACCCACAAATAAGCAGAGTTGAACCAGCAGCAGCTACCCACGTGCCTTCTCTTAGCTTCTGGCAAATGGGGTGTTTCAAATTAGCTTAGCCTTTTATACAGAAAGGTCACATGAACTTAAATTACTTTGCATGATGGCAAGGCTGTGGATACAGCAACAAGTTTTTGTTGCTGTATCGCACACACGATTAACAGAGTTTACAGATGGGTACTTGTCTGTCAAGCCCCAGTGCTGCCATTTGTAGAGTTTCTTAACAATAAAATTACTGTTGAGTAGTTGACATTTCCTTCTGCCTGTCAGAATATATACAAACCGGGGTTTTTTGCAGCCAAATTTCTTTTGAAATGTACGCAGGCATGTATTTTCTGCTTCCAAAGTGAAAATCAGATTACTGTCTTGAGTACTAGCTAGAGTTCTGATGAATGTTTATTTGGCACCGTGTTATGCACAAGTGCATAGAATTAAAATAATAATTTCTACTTGATTTCATGCTTCTCTGGCTTAATGGTCCCTGATGTTTTTTAGCAGATCCATTATACATACTTAAATATAGAAAAGACGTACTGCAAGAAAAAAAAAAAAAAAGGAAGAATAAAATGGTGACCAAATTTACTCCAAAGTGAAGTTGGAAAGAAAATTGCAAATATGACTTTTCCTAGGATTTGTCACTGTGTCTTTCCTGGATAATGTGACACTTAGGTATTCAGAATAATCAGTGCTGTACCCAAACCCATTTTCTGCTTGTTTCCACAAACCCTGAGAACTCCTGTTTTTCCTTTAAGTGCAGTTGAATGTAATTAGCAAATTGCTCAAGGCTTGATTAAAATGTCATTTTATGAATGTGTGGTATCTTCAGCTCCTTTTCTAAAGCCACTCACTACCTGCTCAGCTTAACCCCATGCCAGTCAAAGATCTTGTAACCAAGTAAAGAAAATTATTATTTTACTCTGCAGCTTGACAGCATCTACTGCTTCCCACTCAATGCAGATAGGGATGCCCAGAGTGACAGAAGAGGTACCAAAAGGCTGCTGAAACGTCCAAGCAGAACAGAGGTTGTCATTTCGGATGTCAAAAGCCATGCCTTGGAAAAGCATGGAGTGACATTGTGGTGACACTCAGGCAGTCTTCTCTGTGCAGGGACTCAGGAGAGATTTCAGGGGAAGAGATTGAAGATAATGTAAATACAAGTGACGGTGTGTAACATGCGCAAGCAAACATTCCCACCCCCTGAGCTACACCAGCACTGTTTACTGCTCACAACTCCATCGCCCTTCAGCTTTCAGACAGTGTCTTATTAAAATATCCTATTTCATTCAGGCTCAGGTTTGAAAGAGTGAGGTCAAAGCAGCTTCACTTTCATTTGGAGTAATTGGAAGATGCAGAAGTCAAATACTGCTATTTTACATTGCAGCAAAGGGACTTTCAGTGGGAAGGCTCAGGCATCTCTTCTGGAAAGGCTGACATGTTCATGATCTCACCATCAACCTCAGCTTCTTCAGCCGTTGTCACCATCTGAAGAGATGGTTTGGTTTGTTGGGGTCTTTGAAAACTTTTTTATTAGCTTCCCTCCCTTCTCACAGAACTGGAGTTATTTTTCTCTCCGTTTTGCCTGGGGAGAAGGCATTGATATTGCTTAACTTTGCAAGACCTATTTATGCCTTATAGTCTCAGAGGATCTCACATCAGGGGAGCTGATGTACCCTGATTATAGCTCTGTAAACCAGGACTTGGCTCCTCTCAGCCACCATACGTGAAGACACACGTTCACATACTTTAACATGGAAGACATTCCATGACCTCTGTCCTTTTCCTGCTGCCCAGCTTCCTGGTCAACGCCACTCCTCCTGTGTAGCTTGTTGTGTTCTTCTGAATTTGGCTACTTTATGCTGAATTCCAGCAATATTGGCGCATTAGCTGACAAAAATAAATCGTGGAAGGAAATCTAAGGTTTACCCGAGCACCTGTTAATACAGATGTCATGTCTAACATTTTAAATATGACCCAATTTTTCCCCCAGTAGAAATAAGGCCAGAACATGATCATTTATTTGGAATTCTCTAGCACTGCAATGGTATAACCAGGAGTATTTTACAATTATGTCTTCATTGTCTGAACACAAATCACGCTTTAAATGATTAAATAAATCTTAGCAAAGGCACAGGATTTTCTGCACTGCCGTCTTTGAGTGATTTGCATGCAAGTGAAATAGATTTGGATCTGCCCCTGAAAAAATTAATTTTCTGGGGAGCTGTGAATTTTGCATGTTTAATTATTACATAAGCATTTTTGTTTGGTATTGTTCTGGTAGGCCTATATTTTATTAGACCTCTGATGATTTATAATAATAAATGTTTGTTCAGCAACAGCTGGTCTCAGATCATTATCCTATCCAACATACTTTATTTATTTATCCCGCCTAATTTTTAACCCTTGTGTGTTTTGTTTTCTTTCTACAGTCACAACATTTTCGCTGGAAAGAAGTCAAGCTCCCTTTGAAAATAACTCATAGCAAATTAAGGTCAGATGTTTCTGGAACAGAGGTTGGGCAGTACGTGAGCACGAAAGCTACACCACCTGCAGAACTTGTAGCCGGCTCTTGATGGCTGCTGACTGCTCCAATGGTAAGGTGCCCTCTGACCTTCCCACAGAGTTGTTAGCCTCTTAAAAAAATAAACTTATTATATTGGCAGCAGGCTGGATGGTACTGACTGATATCAGTGGTAGTCCTGCTCCTCGTACCGTCATGGAAAAGAAAACTACAGACTGTTAATGTCATCTTTCTTTGAAGTTTTCAGCTTGCTTTACATCTAATGCTCCAATGGAGACATACGTCTCTAGTATAATAAGGAATGAAATAATGTCCATCTCAGGTAATTCAACGAAAGGTTATCAGTTTAGAGGCACAGGGTGGATGCCAGCCTGGCTCTGCATTCCCACCTCTGGAACCAGCCGTCTGGTGGCTTTCCCAGCTCCACCATGCTCTTACTGGGGTGCAGTCATCATGCAGTCCTGAATAAAAGCCAGCCTGCCTACAACGGCACCATCTACATCTGCCAGAAGGAAATACAGAGGAATATATTATGGCTTCAGTTTTGCTTTTTGGGAGATGGAGTGCTTATCCTCTGACAGCAGGGACGTACCTTATGCCATTTGTAACATATAGATCCGAATGTTTTCCTGATCAGATCAAAGCACAGCAGGGAGGAGGAAGGAAGAAATAGAGCCCTTCATTCAGCTGCCCAGGGTTAATCACAGGAATACAGGAGATTTAAGTTCAAATCCATCCTCCTTATTTGAAACAGGGAATTGAACTTGACACCTCTCCTCATCCCAAATCGGAGTGCATTAACCATGAGACCAGAGAGTCAATCCCTCAGTTTTCCTCTACCTTCATCTCAAACACAATTAAAGTTGACATTATTTAAACACAGAAGTAACTTTGAGGGAATAAAGGAGAGATTGGGTGCATCTCAGGTGTTGTAGAGACGAAACATTTTTCTGTAGGAGCAGCAAGAAGGGCAGAAAACCTTAACTCAGATGAAGCAGAGAAATAGAAGATGGATAATACTGAGACAGATAATGTCACAAAGCGTGGGTCTAACTCAAAGTCTACTGAAATCATGAGCTGTATTTCCACTGACATTACAGAGCTTGAATCAGCACATGGATATCCAATTTGGACATTTTTTTAATCATTTCTTCACATTTTTAACTGACAAAAAGGGAAGTGACTGTCACAGAGTTAGAGATAACAGAGGAATTGGTACAGCAACTATAGATCAAAAAGCAAAAAAATATTCCAGCTGAATAAATAGCAAGCAAAGCTTACTTATTTACCCCGATTTCACTAACTGTAGAGTATTTATACAGTGATCATTGAAGAGAAAACCTTGAAGGAACCCTGAATTAGCAGAGTCATCTGAAATCCTTAATGCATGTGCTATAGTAGCAGTATATTATAAGCAAGTAGTGACTTTAGATACCCCCAGTTTAGATGCTCAGTGATCACTGGGAAGTGGATAACCATGCATTAACAGTATTTTGTCTTCACTATGTTCACATGGTTTTCGTACATTATCTCACGTGAAGGGCACAAACCAGGAATATTTCGAGCAACGCTAGAACTACAGATTTATCCATCCTCATGTAAATCCACAAGAGGCTTAAAATGTCAAGCTCTATTTTTCTATTTATCTTCCTGGCTTCCAAAAGGGAACACAGGATCTTCAATTCAGCATCTCGCCATTACAGCGTGGAGAGAATTGCAAGTCCCCAGACAGTATTTGCAGGAGCCAGCATGCTCCAAGAGGAGTTCCCAACGCTGCAGAGGCCGGACTCACACCTCTCCCTCCTGCCTTGCAAAAGCCTTTCTCACGCACGCACTGCTTTGTGTTGCACTACTTTATGCTATTTTCATTTAAAGACTACAAACGCAAACAGCGGTTTCTGCCAGGTAAAATGTCTACAGAGGTAATTTAAGTGAGACTTTTTATCTTTGTGATCTCAAATAGAGCAAGTTTACCAAATCTTGTGCTGTTCGTTAGATAGCTAGGAGTTCAGGACCAAGTTTTCTTAAAAAAATAATACTTGCAACAAACATTGAAGCATGTTCAGTTATTTTCCAAGTGACTGGTCAGTCACCTCTCTTTTATTTCATATCACTCAGTCACAACTCTCATCCATGAACACAGGCCATGGCAGCTGAGGCAGCAAGAACCTAAATTGATGGCATCATGTTGCTTTGGCTTTTCTTGCCAGCTCTTGTTTTCTTTTTTAATCTCTGCTGGCACCGTACTCTCAGCTATCAGTGCCACCTGCTACAAGGATCCCCACTGAAGTATTTCCCAGATATATTGCACAAGTTTCTCTAACAACAGAGCAACCCTCCTTGTGAAGTCTCAGTTATTGCTTTCATATTCCAAGCACTCCCTAAATCCAATTTATGATGATACTCTTTTGATTCTCGACATCTTGATTTGGTGTATTGTATAACTAAACTGTTTGGATGAAGACTCCCAGTATGCACAGTATTATTGATATTGGAAGAGCCTTCATATTGCACTGTGTACTTTACAAATACACTGTGACAGTTTCCCCTTAAGATTTTTAAAAGTTGGGGGTGTGGGGGAAAAATCTAAAAGGGCAGGAGAAACTAAGTCTCCAAGTAGAGATCAGTTGTGTAGAGCTTTTAAATGCATCCTCTGGGAATTGCTGCACATCTTTCTCTACAAAACCCCCAAGCTGACTGATAGATTGTCAGATTTTCTTTTATTGGGCTGATACAAGAACAAATGAAAGTACTCGGATTTTTTTGCATCTTTTTTGGTAAGCGTAGCAAGCCACATTCTCTTCTCTTTAACAACTTTCTTCAAATGAAGGCAAAGTTTGAACCAGGTTAATATTGATATTTGTTGATTTTATACCTTTTTAAAATAAGGGGTGGAGCAGGGAGGAAAAGTCCTTTGAAGATGAGCTGAATTTAGGATTTCTATAGAAAGGACCAACTTCTGTAAATCAGAAGAAACACAAGTAGAGTTGTGGCTTATGAAATGGCAACAGGTATGTAAAGTCAGGATGTGCAAACTTCTCTGCAGCACAGGGAAATATTCCTGTTCCAGCATTCCTCCTTCCCAGGCAGCTCAGATTTATGTGCTCTATCTAGTGAAATGCATCTTCAGAAAACTCTGCAGTATTAGAAGACTGACACATTCATGAGACAATGCCCTCAGCAATCCACATAGTGCTACCACATTAAATTTGCTATAATATATTATGATTCACACCTGTAAGTGAGATAGCAGTAAAGCATATCTGGCTTTTCAAGCACTATAAACTGGAAAATGTATTACATGTTTACAATCATATGCACATAAACAGAGCTTGAGTCAGCAGCTCCTGATATAACAGGACCATATTCAATGAGAAGGGACTTGGAACAGTGACTCGGATGGAGAAATATCGGGGGCTGGAATAGATCTTCTCTGTTCATATAGTTTGCAGACAGTTAGTCTGATTCAAATATCACTGAAAGAAAATGAAAGGCTCCCCCAGGCTTAGGAAAGAAATGTTAAAGCAATCTATGGCTAATATTTGCAATGCTCTGGGATGTCCTTGAGAAGGCAAAACTTTGAGATTATATGCCCACGTCAATCTGACATCCAGGTACCTCAGAGTCACGACTACTCCATTTACTCAATATTTGCAAGGGAACACAGTATCATCCACTTATGAGACAAGGAAAAAGACACAAGGAAAATTATTATGTAAAACCTCACAGGAAAGTCTCAGCTGAATTAAGAATTACACATTTCTCAAGACCCAAGCTGGTCTTGAGAATAACCTAACCATTATTCTTCACTTCATATTTGCTGCCCAACCAGATGTCCCTGCAATGCCAACTTCCACTGAGAAATTGTGCAACCTAAAATGGTTCGTGAAGTTTCCTACTTCTTTCGCACACTCATATTAATTCAGATTAATTCCCATCTGAGGTAGCTTTCTGCTAATGGCTGAGTACCTCTGAAGCCAATGTAGTCTCCAGAACAAGGTGCAGGCAAATACCACGGGCAGGATACAAACCTCAGGGCATTTATGTCTCCTGGCAACCACAAAATCAAATAGGAAAAGATTGAGAATTTTCAAGATACTATACACCACACCAAAAAGTACAACTTCTTCAGCAAGGAGACTAATCCTGGCTGTTACTGGAGCCCGGCTCACGGGAATTGGGAGGCATCTGGCCGGGTCCCTGTTGCTGTTTGAGGTCTGAAAAATAATGTGAAATAGAGAATACAGGTTCAGTGGTAGCTCTTTAAGAAGGTAAAGAATCGATGCTGATAGCACAGCACAGCATTTCCAAAAGGTTTCTGAAGTTACCTAGTCCTTCTAAAGAGTGTGAATACACCTGACCAGTTTGAGCAGAGATATCAACACACAAGTATTATACCTTTAAATAAGGTATAACCTTCACTATCAGAGTGAACACAAATGTCAAACATTTCAGAAAAAATTGATCTGAACAGTTTGCTGAAGTTGCTAAGAGGAGAAGATGGATTCTGGTACAATTTTAGTCACCTTTCTTTTCCTTCTGGCAAATCCACGCTTTGTTTGTGTCTAACATTGTCTTTGCTTTTTCAAGAGCATATCAGATTTTATTTGAAAGTAGAGCAAACAATATATTTTTTTAAAAGCCTTCATGTATATTTTATCCTAAAGCGATCTGTATCATTATTGATTGTTCCTGCAATAAGAAAGTTAATAGGATGAATTGCAAGTAGTTGCCATAGAAACTACATTGGTCTCTTTCTCTTGAAGAGGAAGCATACAATTAATTTGTCTTTTAACCTACTTTATTGCTGGAAAGCCTATACAAATGCAGCAGCACAGGTCCAGATTCATTATACACTTCTGTGTCATTGTCCTCTTAAATCATCTTTTCAGATGCATTTTTCTGAGTGTTTACTGGAAAGAAAGTTTTCATTCAATGTGTTTCCTGGTGTCTAATTTGCCCAGGATGAAAGCAGAGATGTTCAGAGGACTAGGACTCCTTCTTTCCCTATCATTCATCCAACACTTCACAGCCCGTGCCCTACCCTCTCCCCGACAGCAAAACACTTTGGAGCAGACCATTGCTTTGACAAAACACAGTACCTCTGAAGCCAACACACTGTTTTAGGCTAGACTTGAGTTGTTTTATACTATATAACTGAATGGATTTTGTTTTGCATTTTAATACTTATATCGTGTCCTTCTGGCATTATTAATGCAGGTTCTGGCAGTTTTGTCTGAGTAAGGACTTGGGGATTTGGCACACGTTAAACCCACTCCATCCCAGGTTAATCGGAGGAAAACATCTGTTATCTTCTGCAGGAGTTCTTCTGGGGGCTGTTTCCTTAGTGCAGACATTAAATGACAGAAAAACAGCACAGGGAAGTGTTTCTGATTTGGTTGGCACTCCCTTTATACCAGAGAAACTTAATATCCTTCTTGTAACTTCTGCTTTACAACTGTAAAATAGAACAGTAAATACTTTGATATTTCCCTTTATTTGAAAGAAGCCACATTTTATAGGGAAACCAAGTTCTTTAGGGTTTTCCTAGGTTTCACCTAGATAGTTTCTGTTTCATGTCAGCTGATAAGAGACACACAGTAGCATAATGCCAAAGAGATAAATAATGGAATGATCTTCAATGTATGTGCTCTCCATTTAAAAAAAAATCAATTTTAAATATTAAAAAGGTCCACATGTATTAAGCATAAGTCTGTGCAAGTATTAAGCATAAAGGAATGCTGCTGCGCTGTTGCACCTTCTCTCTTTTCCCTTCACTGGATCACACCTTCATGACTGCTGGTGACCACAGTCCCACTGCCCAAGCCGTCTGGAGAAAACATGGAAAATGCGACGACCCAGACAGCTGGTTTTGCAAAGCAAGTCACTGTTGGGTGGGGAAAGAGGCAGAAATCAGGAGTCACAGGGCCACATAGATTTGCAAAGGGCCGTTTGGACCCTCAGCCTCTACACTGAGAGGAGAAAAACCCCGCGACGTGCCATGCAGTGAAGGATGTTTGCAGTGAATGAGAAGTACGAATATGTTTATTCCAAGACACTACGCTCATAGTCATTTATGAAACACCAGACAACTCCAAGGAGCTTTGGATTAGGTACCAAGGATAAAAAAATTTTAAACGTTTCTCTATGCTTAGTTCTTTCTTACCTCCTTGTGGAGATTGAGGAAATTATTCACTACTAAAATACCACCATATGTTCAGGTATGAGCTGACAAAGACATATTACAGCTTTACTCCACAAAATGGGAGGTCAACCCACAGGAAGATTTGCCCATAGAGTGTTTGGGGAAGTCATCCACCAGATTCGCATACAAAGAGAGAGGAATAGTGAGGGGGAAGAGGAGAATAAATATCCCAAAACCTCTGAGACGCATCTGAAAGGAGTGAGGTTGAAAAGGTTGAAGGCACTGAGACAGCAAAAAAGGTGGATAACTAATAATGCAGAGGTCAGAGAGTGGGATCCTCACAGCCACAGTTGCAAGAGGGGAATTTTAAGCAAATTCCTTTCAGAGGAGAGAGCAGAGGTAAGTCCTTGTAGGCAGGTCATTCATTTTTATCACCTCCTACAACTTCAAACCTCAATTTAAACGTTTATTAGATTAGTCTGGACATGAGCACTTGCTGAAACATGTCTCGAAGGATGGGCTTTTTTTTTTTTAATATATATTATTTTTAGATCAGCTAATAGAATTGTTTGTATTCTTCTCTTCTTCTCATGAAATTACTGTCTCCAGAGCAGGGAACGTATGAGAAGAATGTCTTCTTAAACAACAAAACAATACAAAACAAAAACCCCAACTTGAAAGAAATAACTAATGTTTGAAAAACCTTTACAAGTGAAATGAAGCTCACAAATGAGGAAATTCTGAAGATTAGTACATGAAAGAAGAGTTAAGGTAATTCAAATAGTAATTCAAAAGTGAGATTTTATTTTAAAAAGGCTTCTTTTTCCCCCTTCCTTTCCTTTCTTATGAACTTGAAGTGAATTCTTGTTTTGCTTTTTAACAGAAAGCAATGGCTGGATCTATTCATGTTTGTTGACAAAAGCACTTTGACAACTCCAAGCAAGAAGAAAGGTTTGAAGGAAAAGAGGTGTCAGCCACTTCACCGCAGTAACATTTAGTGGTACGTGTGAGGAAGAAAGAAGAGACAGAAAGATTCTTGGCATCAGGACTCACCTCCTGAGAGGCACTAACACAACCACCCCAGACCCAGTTCTCCATAGAAAACTGGATTTACAGCTAATCATTCTCCTCATTTCACTACTTAAAAGTCAACATTTGTGCAGGTACCTTCCCTGCTACAAGCAGAAGATGTAAGTACCACAGCAAAGCTTGTCTACCTGCTTCTGCTAACAACAGCAACAAAGAGAAGTCATACAAGACCAAGCATCTAAAGACTTTGCCTCTCATTTTCAGGTGTTTTAGCTAAGCCTAGCTCAGGTCCACCTATGCTTCAGTTGTGCTTCAGCATCACCTTGAATCTCGGGTCTAATTTAAGATTCCTAAGCAGTAGATTAGGCATCCCTGACTCTGCTCCCAGCACCCTGTAAGCTTATGTATCCAGCAAAGATGAAGTGAAATAAGTGGGAAGGTTCTCAACTTTTTATGGCTTTGTATTGTCGATGGCCTGGTAGCTTGCAGGCCTAATTCATCTCTCTTTTTCAGCCACCCATAGGACCTTGCCACAAGACAGCAGTTTTATTTCCCCTTTCTGTACCTAGTACCTTTCTGTACCTTTTCAGAGGAGAGAGGAAACAGTTTTTTTTTCCTCAGGACTGTGATGTACCTAGAGTGAGTATAGCCTATGTGTTTAACAGAAGAAAAGGAATTCTTAACACTGTGAGGAATATATGAGATCGCATCCAACCCCTGTACTGGCTTCTTCTTATCTATGAAGCATCCCAGGGTCTCCCTCAGCCTTGTTCTAGAGCTCTGCTGTGGGTGCCTGAAAGCTCCATCACCACTGAAGCGGGAACACCCAAAAGCTGAAGGAAACAAACCAGTGAAGCCCTTAAAAGCTGGTCTCATAGCACAGTTGTAGACCTCCCGCTACACCCCATCCTCTATTTATGAATTCTCTCCCTCCACCCTTAAATTCCTTACCTGGATGTGACTTGTGACAGTATGACTCTGTAACAAAAATTGTGCTTTCAGTTGGTAACAGCTGTGCCCAGTTTCTGGATGCTTTTGTCCCAAGTAACAACAATCCTTTCAGACTCCTCAAACCTACAGGAACTCGTACCCCCACAAGAGGAAACAGGGCTTTTTATTATCACCACTATTTCTTCCTTTATTTAGGGAATAAATGCTGCAATCAAATATGCAGATTTTCATTGCGTCTTCAATCTCTCGCTTCATTTTAGCTTCTTTCAGTTATGAACTTGTTGTATGCTATCAAAACAGCTTCCAATTTAGGAAAAGAATCCTCGCTCAAGCATTTTTTTAATTATGAGGATATTTATTCAGGTTTCCCCTCGTGCTTCTTTTGTGCACCCCAGTCAGATTATTTTATGAATACCAAGGGACTGATTCTATTTTTCTTGCCCCAGTGTTTTGTGATGTCAGTGGAGTTATTTTGAATAGCCCTATTATAAAATAGGTTCTCTTAGTGGATGAGAGTGCTGTTATTACCTCTTATTAAAATTTCCCGTTGAGCTTCATAAACTTTCTCAAAGCATCAGCAGAACTTGTGATGAAAGCTCTAAAGAACAAAGCTTTATTCATTATTATTATTATTATTTATATATTCAATGTTTCAGTGTTATCTGTTGTTCTGTTAGTTCCATCATCCTGGAATTCTCATTTCGTGGTCTGGTCTGAAGGATCAGTGGGCAGGTTGGTATCATTATATAGTTTGGTTCCTTCACTGGACTCTCCCAATATCTCCTTCGTTGTAACCCTGCATCATTAACTTCATTATAGTAAATAAATCATATATATAACAGTAGTGCTGGCTGAGAATAGGACTGTAGAACTGTGAAAAAGAGACCTGAAGCAGCAGAGCAACAAGTTGAGAACAGGCTGACGGCAGACAGGTCTAAATATGAACTAGACAGACAATGTTGAGGCTGGGACAGGGAAAGACATACAGAGGGAACAATGCGATCCTGCAGACAACCCGTTATTCCTGTGGCTCTGTTTACAATTTCGGTCCTTTCAGTGGGTGGCAGGCCATTACTGGAGCAAGATTTAACCACGCACAAAGCTAAACGAACAAAAGAGGGGAGGGTTGTTGGAAGCAGTCAGCCACTTTAGGTGAGAAAATATTCAATCTAAAGGCTGCACAGATTTTTAGATAGGTCCAATTTGATAAATAACTCATGCCCCAAGGGCAGCAGTATTGCCTTAAATTGCTTCCTGCTACTGCTGCCCCCCCAACTACGCTGGCACCTTTACCATTTCAGTTTGCCTTCTCCTGATTCAATTCAGCAGTTCCTTTCCTCATCTTTTTAAATATGTTCCAAATTGTAGGCTGTTGGCGGGCAATAAACATTCAATTTTAGACCCAGACAGCATTTCCCATCCAAATTTCACATATGGGGCCAGAGTTGTGTGCACAGAAACACCCATTTTGCCACTTTAGGGTTTCAGAATGGGCGAGCAGGTCTCTTGGGCAGGAAGAAGGAAGGCAGGAGCATGTGCTGGACCAGGCACACCAGGTACCAACAGGGACCCAAAGCCTTCTTTCACCCTACACCATGCTTTGAAGGACCTGTGGGTCCGACTCAGGCTGTCAAATTAGCGGGGGAAAAATAACTGGTTTGCTCATGTCCATGGATGATTTCTGAAAGGAACACTAATAAGTAACCTCAGAAGATTGTTCCTATTTAAAACTTCTTCTGGAGGGCCATGGAAACTCTGGTTGATATCTGAAGTTATGAGGATAGCATGTACAGCAACATGGCAAATACAGCTTTTTTAAGACCTTATATTTCTTGCAGTGGAGATGACAAAGCTGTGTGTTCACACTATGGCAGAAATGGAATGCTGGAAAACTTTCAATAAAAGTGTGGTGCTGCTGCCGGTGCTGACACACAGGCTTGAAATCATTATTTTGCTAATGTCATTAATGAATCTTTACAGCCTGCTGTAGCACTTTGGTTCTATCGTCATTCTATTCTCCGGGAAAATGTTAAAAGGATAAGCTGAGGAAGAAAAAAAAATCAAACAGATTTCCCAGCCAGAGAAAACTATTGCATCTAAATTGTACATTAACTGGGCTGTGTTCCACATAAAGGAACATGAACTTCTGCTGCACCATTTTTTTTTTTCACATTCAAGATAATTATGTATTTGTCCTTGCCTTACCTTGTCCCTTTTTTGCAGCTCTAGTTACTTTTTTCTAGTAAGAACTCATTTAAATACTCAGATTAATAAAAAGACCGGTCAATGTGATGGGTTATACGAACAAAATCATGTGCTAATTCCTCCACTGCTGTTAACTGATACAGCTCCATTGACGATCAGCAGCTGAGGGTCCAGCCCCACAGTCTTTCAGAATTGAATACAAAAGTATAAAAAAATACCTTTGTATCTCAATAGTGGGTTCTTAGTGGATGATTTTTAAATATTGATTACTGAGTTTGAGTACTTACTGTAAAGAGGGAAGAGGAGATAATAAGGGAGTAGTGGGGCTCCAAAGACACTCAGAGGCCTTGATGGCCTTGATCAGCCTCACATGGGGCTTCCACCCACCCCACCCATGGGCCATGAATTGTATTTAAGCTCAGCCATGGATCCTCAGTCTGGTTTGAACTGTGCTAAAGGAGTGTTGGTCTCTAACTGGGCTATGGCCCTAGTTTATCTGCATAATAACCTGGGACTGGCTTTGCTGACAGGACCTTGGACCTGCATTGTCACCACAAGTTTAATGATCTCAGCTCTTGGTTGAAGCTGCCTCTTGCCCTTGGACCTGCCCTGCTCATTGTGCTCAGGTACTGTGGGGCTGGGTTCTGGGTGGTGGTCTCCAGCCTCTGCTATGCACCACTTGCCTTCCTGTTGAGAGCAGCTTCACTTCTGAAAGGCTTTTCCCCTTGACAGACAACATTTGACATTAGGTATCCTTGGCATCTTCTAACTTTACCTGTGACTGGCTTCACCAGATGACGTGGCATTTCTCATGCTTCTCTTACTTAACCCCTTCTTGGAGTACAGCCTCATTCCAGTGCTGTTAGCAGTCAGTGGTGCTCTTGTATCTCCAACAATAGCTAATGTAACCATGGAGAACAGTTTTGCATGGGAGTACACAAAAGACTTGGTGAAAAGCAGCTTGTAAAGTACAAAACCCATAATAATCTTAGTCATATTCCACAAGGTAAATTTGCTTTCATCTGTGAAGGACAATAGGATTGTCATGGCATATGGGGAAAATAAAAGCAACTCTAATATTGCACAAACTTTCTTCCTTTTTTCTTCTCCTGGTTTGTCTCAAGACTGCTGCAACAAATCCTCTGTCTGAGAAAATCATCCAATGTGACTAGACCTTGGATTCCTGCTTGTAGATGAGCCTAGAGGAGAATGCCCAAGATCTTTGAAGCTGAAAATTGAAAAATGAATAGCAGTGAGAAGCTAGATCTCTTGAAGCTCATGTATAGCATTTCAGAATGCTTCACAAAGCTTATATATAATTCCAGTTAGCATATAAGCTGCTCGAATGGTAATATGTTGGCTTCTTTTGCTGTTTCCTGGTAGCTGGTGAAGCAGGGAGAAAAATCAAGTCATAAGCATGCTTTAACCTCTAAATTTCACTATACCTGTAAAACAAGAGGTTGCATCAACCTTTGCAGGAGGGAGTAATAGCTGATAATTTATATGTGCAATTTGAGGAAAGCACAGTTCCATGGGGTGATTACTGCAATAAATAACTGAAGTAGAACACCCTTGTCCTAACATAAACCCAACTTCATTTTTCCCAGTACTCTGCATGAAGAACCTGCTCTGGGGCTGGGAGGGTGTGGGCGACAGAAGGGAGCTGGAAGAGAAGTATATGTAACCTTCTTGTGGAAGTCAAAGGGGTCAGAAAGTAAGGATTTAAGATCCAACAGATGAGATCCCAGTTTATTCTGCAGTAACATCAGTGGTGTTCTCATTGTGTTATGACAAGTAAAAATAGAGAGGCAGTAGCACAGGCAATATATGCTATTGTATAGGTAAACTGTTTAGGGCAAGAACTGTCCTTTTGTTTTATTGGAACATTACCTGACACAACCTTGTTCAAACCGATGAGTATGATTTCAGTGAGCTGCAAGCCAAAATGATGACAATACTATTACACAGCTAATAATAAGTTGATAACCTTTGATAAATATTTTTGGCTTAGCTTCATTTTAATTTAAGAATGTCTGTGTGCAGCAGAAATATCCATCAAGTTAAAAACTCCTTTCTGAAACAACTAAAATATTAGTTCCCACTGCCAGCCCCTACAATGTGTTTTGCTGCAGGAACCTGAGTAGTATTTGTTTTATCTCTTTATTGTGGCTTTTGCAATTTTTTTTTTCCCCATCCCTGGTCTGTTGCTAAGCTTAATACATAAGATATGGGACAGACCAGTAGAGAAACATATTCTAGCAAAGAATTTACTGGGGAAGTGAGAAGCAGTTGCAAGGTTGCTCCATATTAGTGGAGTGGAGCACGTGATGGAGGGTGTCTCTTTACCCCCTCTTCCCTATTCCCCACCTATGTACTCATTCCAGGGTCCTTGTCTTGCCCTCACTTCAGCCATGTATACCCAGGAACTTCTTGGCTGGCATTAGCTGCTGCAGGAGGAGGGAGAAAGTACAGCTTGAGTCCCACCTGGTAGTCCAAAGGCAGTCAGCTCATCTGGCAGAGCAGCAATGGGACATGCTCCCAACAAAAAGTTCTGCCCATCAGCCAAGTGGCCACTGGCTCGCCTTCCAAATGGCCTCGGAGGCCAGCCTTGAGTGGGGCTTGCTGCTGTACTCTGAAGTGGCAGTCAGAGGAGGAATTACACCATGTTTCTCATCCAAAACTGCCTGGCCCAGCAAATGCATATGAAAGTCTTCTCTTTGGTCTTGCTGCCAACTGAGCATCCAGAAAATTCCCTAAACTCCGGGCTTAATCTACAAATCCTTGGCTTTGTACTCCCAGCCCCTCGATTTGGGACTGCTACCCTGCTCCAGTGCTTTCACCAGCAGTGACCCAGCCAGGCTGCCCTCACCCGGCCAGACCTCATTACTCTTCTGGCTGTTATGAAAGAGCCTAGGTGGCTGCGATTACTGTGATTTTGTGTTTATGTTAAAATCTAGCAATAGATATCTAGCAGATTTGTTCCACTGGACTAGTGCCTGTAGACATAATGAACCTCTCTAGCAGGGAATTACTGCACGCTGCAGATGAGGTGGCCTATAGCTTAGTCCTCATCATGCTCCTGGGTGTACAATCAAAGAGAAGTTGACAGAGAAATTAGAACTGAATGCAGAAATGATTTATTGGTTTTCTGCCCACAGTGAAGAGTTTTTTTAATTTAACTTAAAATATTTTCTTTGCTGAAAATCAAAATGTGTAGTTCACCTTTCATTTTCTCACCCGTTTTTAAACTCTGCAGTAGAGTTCTGGAAATATCCTAAAAGAAGAAACTCAGAATAAGACTCTTGTTATTTTTTATTTTTGCCAAATGACTATTACTTAGACATGACCCACCTGACAAACTTCTTGATTTTGTTCCCCCAAACTGTATTTTTCAGTACATGAGCTCTTCAGCAAGAAAAAAAACCCAACCCAAAAGCCCACAACCTTCTCTATATCTGAAACAATAGCACTTAACTCTGATGTGTGAAAAAGAACAAGCATCTCTTAGTCCTCAGGGTGGAGATTCACACACCTTTTATCAGTGAAATAATCAGTCTGAGAGATCCCATTACTGTCTGGCTTTTCCCTCCCTCTTAGTGTGCTTATCGCACTGTCGATTGTTCTGGTACGTTCACAGTGTGCTCTTCAAACTCCATTGGTGAAAAAACAAAGGCTAACAGTATCTCTTTTTTTCCTCTTTTTCCATCTTCCCTTTTCCTGCTGTATTTCATTCACTGTTTATTGACGATGGTTGGGTCTGGAGCTAGCTGTTACAGAACTATATATACATTTTTTTCTATCCCAAATTACAGAGTCCTAAAACAAGGTGCTATGCGCGATGTCAACTATCAATGTGTGCTATGAGCACTTTACCACATTAATTCAAGTAACAAAGGTAAAGTCACTAAGAATACAGTGTGGTAGGAAGAGATGTTATTTACCATCTGGTCCTTTCAAGGATTTTTTTTTTTTTAGGCTGAAGTTTGGATTGACATGGAGACCAGCACAGAAACTGAGTGTCCTACATGCTGTAGGACATGTGTATTGAAGCTAGTGGGTGAAATACACTGTGAAGGTGGTGTTTGAGGCAGATGCTAACTAAGCTTTTGCAGTCTCCTATCATGACTATAGTGCATGGTACAGAGGATTTAAATCACTTGCAGAATTGGATCTTCAGACCATAAAGACAATGTGTTCTGTTGTCCTGTCCAGTGTACTTGATGGAGTATGTGAGCCACAGTGCCTGCTAGTAGGGGAAGAAAATAGCTGGTGACAGGTGATTTTACTGAAGCTGACAGTAATGTATGGAAAAAAATGTCTGACCTTCCTAGATGTTGTTTCTATCTCTGCTTACTTTCTCAAGAGTTGGGGATCTGCTTTCTTGCCATGCTCACTGGTTCTGCACTTCATTTTACAGCAATCCCAAACTGCATCCTCTAATTATTTATTTCTGCATGCACTGGACTAGCTGTATTTATTCCATCTGTTTGCTGCAGGAAGTGGCCTGGCCCAGAGAAGTGGCATCGATGCAGGAGTCAGGGGCTTTAGGTCATGAACGTTTGGGAATACGAACAGCTTCATAAGCTAATTCCAGATCCAGAAATGAGCTCTCAAGTAGCAGTCAATGTGGCCATGTGAGGTTGGCGCAGGTCCAGGTTAATGAAGTCTTCTGAGAAATAGGTTAATTTCTCTGAATTTTGAGAGATCTTGCTCAGACTTGGGAACTTTCAGGGGCTGTATGATATAGTTGGGAGTTCAAACATTGACCTAGATACTTGGAAGGTTTTCCTCTCCATGTTTTTATTTTCCAGCAGCACATAAATAAGGAGCAAAGTACTTTGTTGTTATTGCTGTTCAGCTTCTGTAAACAGCAGCTAGGAAATAAGCAGCAGAAGCTGTAAATGAGATCAGTACAAATGCCTCGGTCACCCTGTACTATGGGAATGTTGTGTAAAGAACAGCTAGACAAGCAAAGGTCTTCAATACTACTGAAGAAACTGGGATGAGAAGGAATTGCCTGGATATATCTCAGAAGATAGCACCCATTCTGTAACTAAAAATATGTTAAAAACTTTATATTTTCATGATGCTGCCTCAATCGTTCTTCTCCACTATTCTTGTTAATGAAGATGCAAAGCCATTAGAAATCATCACCCCATGTAAGTAATAAAAAGATTGTGTGAAAAGCTGACCCACTGGAGACAAGCACATCTGTGCTCTCACTAAGAAAACCTCCAGGTTCCTATCCCAGGTGATAGGAACCACAGGGAAGTTCGTTAAATTACATGAGACTTAAGGCTTAACGATAAACCTCTTACTTAAAAGAGGAGACCTCTGTTCCATGTGGAGTTGTAACTTGTTTTTTTTCAGGAAGTCTTTTCTTGTTGGCTGAATCACTATATTAAGATGTCTTGACATATGCTGCTCACAACCCCTGTCAGGATGTGCTGTCAGTCATTCTACCTTCTCTCTGCAGGCATACTTCAAGATGATTAAATGCTTCATCAAAGCCAATAGGACTTGCATTAAAAACTACAATAATTACATCATTTACTACATGAAACTACTTTTACTCCTACGTTTTTCCAAGGTATTGTGTTATTCTTCAGAATTGCTGATTATTATCTTTTCCAACAAGAAAGGCATGTTCAGTACCACAATTACATTCTATAGCAGGATTCATATTAAAGCATCAGCTCCATTTGTGTCTTAGTTTCCTAATAAAAAGGAAAATAACCAGGAAACCAAATATTTCCTGGAAAGTTGTTTTTTAGCATTTGTTTCTTGCTCTCTCTGGAGAGGTAAAACAGCCTTGCTTCCAATTGTGGGATAATTTGTGTAATATAACAGGATTTCTAGATTTATTGTCTCGTGTTTTGCTTAGCTCATGACAAAAACATTTTGTTGTGAGGAGAAATAAATGTATGGTGATATAGGCTTGAAAGGGACGTGGGTTGTTTTGTTTGGGGATTTTTTACTTGCTGAATTAACATTTGGTGCACAGTTGAAGATTTGCTCTTGAAGGATTTAAAATTGAGGTATTTGAATTGTTGAGAAATTAGAGGGAGGGGGTACTAGGGCACATGGGAATTTAACAATCAGGTTTGTACTGTTGAGAAGAAAAGGTTGGCTATTTTTTATTAAAAAGGTTTGTCCAGGTGGCAGGCTGCATGTGTTCAAAGACTGAATATTTCCTCCTATTTGCTTGACACAATACTGACTTTCACAACTGCTTTTTTTTTTCCTGTTGCTCAATCCCATAAATACTGCTTCTTTTTTTTTAATGTAAGTTGTTATATAAAGCTAAAATTAGTTTAGATACTGTCATATTTTTGGAAGGAAATGTGAATGTTTTCAGTAAAAGTGACATTGGCTTATATTGGAGCGAGTGAATAGATGATGGTTTAAATGCCCCTCTGGAACATGAATACCGACACTTTGATTAATGTCTTTGTCATGGGCAAAGATTGTTTAGTTAATGATTTGCAGTTTCCTTTGCCTGGTGCTAGGAAAAGTATGCCAAATCCCAGGGTGGAAGGGAGGAACCAAGCAGCTTGAAGTCATTGGGTTATTCATGTGTTTTCAGCACATGCCCAAAAGGTCTTCTGGATCAGGCCGGATGCTTACAGGGGAATAAAGTTCATGAAATACTAGAAATAAAACTATCTCTATTCATACTCTTTGATTGGGTCCTTTCTGCTGCCAGCTCACGGGAGTGGCAGTGGTACTCCTTTCAGTCTAACACCCAATGCCGCTGTTGCAAGGCAGTGATCTCTGGATGACAAGATAGACTTCTGTTCTTTGCCTAGAGGCATGGCACAAGGCCCAAGTCAACCACATTGTGCTGTCTTTTGAGAGCAACTTGTGAGTTTCTGCTCCATGCAATGAAAACGGGAGGCATTGAAGGGCTTGATGAAGTGTTGTCCTGGCTGTCACCTTTGGCTGTGGGGCTGGGACCTGTCAACAGCTGAGGCCATGGGACAAAGCAGTGGTGGCCTTGTGATGGTGGATAAAGAAGTGGTGGTGTTTCTGAGTTACCTGGGGCAGCAGTTCAGTGGGAAGGGGAGAAGGCCCCCAGAGGACAGGACGGTGCCATCAGCACTCTGCCAGCTTCCTCAAAAGGCTCAGAAAGAATGACAAAAAGTTTGGGACTTCTATGCTAAATGATAGTGCCTTTATCTGTAGGGATCTTAACACTCATTTTATCAGTAAAACCAGCGGTGATAATTCCGTATAAGTAAAAGAGCAGCCCCGTTCATGGTGCCATTTTTAGTTTCAAAGATAATTGTGAGCACAAACTTTCAATGTTTACGTGTGAAGTTCTTTGTAAACAAAATTGCTTTTCAAGTCCTGTTGTGTACAACCTCTCACCTTCTGTTTGATGTGCATGTTATATTTTTCCTTTCCTCCCTCTTCCATTTTTAGCTTTCACAAAGACTTGAAATGGAAGAAGGCATTAAAGGTTTAAACAACTTAAGCAGCTACTTTTAAATTATCTTAACATGTTCAAAACCCTTGCCAGATTTACCCTTTGGAAGGTAGTAAAATAATTTTGAATAGAATGTGACCAGATAAAATGAATATGATTTTATTATTCATGAATACTTTAACCTGAATGCTTTAGTGCCTACATCTCTCTATTATATTAAATTATGGTGAAACATAAAACTGTCACACTGGGGTTTGTAGATTGATATTCCCTATGGATTCCCCTTATGTTTTTCTATAGCTATCCCCGCTGCTGCTAATGGAACCAGTCCTTTGATACCTTTTCCCTTCTAGTTACATTCTACCTCTCTATTGATGGCTTCGAAGCACCTTCGTGTCTGGTTGGGAGGGTACCTACCTCTTTTCACAGCGAACACGCAAATAACCCTTATGTGTTCCCACCCACACATGTACTTTTGTATCTGGCTTGTTCTTTCATGTTTCTCTTCTTTTTTTATATGTTCTCTCTGGGTAATTTTTTTTTCCCCTAGACATCACACTTCAGGGTATACTTTCAAAGCGATGTTCAGATATTTAGGTGAGACTCCCATTAAAGTTAATGAGACATGTGGCTAAATGCCTGTGCACTGCATTAACAATACCCTTTACTGTTTATTGTCTGGCTCAAAGAAAAGGTCACATTGGCTCCTAACTCCTAGTCCTGGATCTTTACCTTCTCCTTTAGATCTTAGAGGTCACTGAAAGAGAAGAATGTAAGGCACAGGGCCTTGCCATGCTTATTTTTTCAGCTGGCAACATGTTCCTTTAGCTCGATTTTCTTTTTTATATGGAGCTATAGAAATTACAGACCTAAGAGGAGCTTTTATCCAAAATTGTCAAAAGCACAGTGATGACAAGTTATTACTGAAGCACCACAAGATTCACTATGGTGCTTTGTGCAGAAAATTCCACTGGAACCAGGAGGAAATATTAGATCTTCAGAGAAGGGACTTTTTATCACACTGTGTGTTTACTGAGTCTAGCACAATAGGACTCTGGCGCTCGGCTGGGGGATATCTTGCTTATTCCAATATAGATAATACATACTAACCATAAATATTTGCTGAGGCATGCTGATGATAACGCGGTACACTTTTTCACCTGTGTTCTTGCCTGAGAATTTTTGGTTAGCAATTCTGATGCTGTAGCAGGAGAAGATGATAGCCAACACAGGTCTGATGTAAGATGGGAGGAAACACAGAAAGGGAAATAATTGCAACTTTGCAGCTCTGCCCTGTGGAGAGGGAGTGCATACAATTCCAGTCCCTTCAGCTGGTCTTGGGGTAGAGTAGCACCTGATTGATCAGGAAATTGGTATTCCTAAGCAATGTTACTAAATGTTCTGAAAAATAAATGCCATTTAATTTCCTTGTGCCTTAGTTTTCTCACGGGGATTATGATATTTAAGTCTTGGTAAACACGAGCAGAGAGCCTAGGGTGAAACATGCAGTAAATGTAATCTGTGTAATGTGAGCAAGAGTCCAGCTTTAGATCTCTTTTTCATACATCTTATTAGCCCAGAGGTAATCTCCGTACTCTATTATAAGGGAACTTCTCTGGTATAATGAGAAGTTAGCTATTCAATACAGTCCTCATCAGCATCGTATTTTTTTCATGTTTCTAAAGCTCAGTAGAAAATGGCATTAACCATTGTATTGAGACAAGGAGCTGAAGTACAGCAAGGTTAAACACAGCTTTTGCACTAAAAAGGAAAAATGAGACTTAGATTAAAATACTGAAGTTAAAAAAAAATTAAATATCTTGGGTGAAATGAAACATTAAAATTAAATGACTAGCATGGGTGGGTGAAGTTCAATGTAAGTAGGAGTGTTTAAGATGAGAAGGTTTTTATCCAACAGTGAATTGGCTAATGATGTTGCTAATGTGGGATCCCACAGTTGACAGTTTGTTTCTGAAGGCAGATGCTGTCCTAATGCTCCTGCTTTGAGAGCTACAATTATATAAGATGTCATTCATCAACATGTATCATAAATCTTTATACAGTCCTTTTTGTATTTCTCTTCTTTGTTGTGAGTAATGTATGGGAGTGAAGAGGAGGGCTGTGTTTGTATGGGCTCAGAGATGCATACAGCTCAAAGTCTGACCAATGTTTTCCTTTGAGGGGCGGGGGAAAGAGGAAAAAAAAGTCTAAAAAAAAAAATTAGATAAAACCAACTATCTGATCAAAAGGTTTTCCAAACAGAGATAAATGTTGCTGCTTTCTCTGGCAGCAAGGTCAACTGTAGCATTAGCTTGTATGGACGGAATTTTTTTTTTTTTACTATTTTTCTCTTTCTACAGGGAAAGCTCAAGTATTTTTTAAAGTGGGTGAATGAAATTCAGAGAGAAGACATATCTGCCAATCTGTCTTGGGTTTTGGCAATTTCATTCACTTTGTGCCTTCATATATGCAGTCTTGTCTGAGGTCAACTGAGACTACAGTTAAGAGATGTAACCTGGAGTGGGCTTGAGGAACTGTTGGAACTGGATTTACTGGTCAAGTTTCTTAGTTTCCTTGGTCTGCCTCTTTTCTCAATAGAAAGAAGGAGATGCTTTTTCCCTTTCCTCTCTAATTCTTAATGAATGTAAACTTGCTGCATTGGAAACTTTCATATGTCCTGAAATGTAAAAGTCAGGACACACCTGCTATACAAGAATAAGTAATAATAACAATCATTGCATGAGTAATAGAAAAGAATTGTTGATGAGCCCTCAGTGGAGTTAACAAGTGATGAAGATGCTCAAATGAACTGCTCCATTTGCTTACAGATCACTGTGCTCCTAATTGTGCCTTTTAGCAGTTGTTGGAGTGTTACATGGGAGTTTGGGAAGTATTTTTGGACTCACAAATGATAGGTAAAATGTCAGCTATGTTGAAGGACTAACCCTAACTCCTCACTTGAGAAAACCCAGTATTGGTCTATGTAAGATTGCGTAATGTTCATTTAGAAAGGTATTCTGCATGTTGTATATTTTTTTTTCTAATCAATATTTTTTCCAATTTCACTGCTGCCCACAGTCAAAGCATAGCCCTGAGTTTCCATGTCAGCACTGAAGTGTAGCCCTTACCTGTAAGCAGCATCTGGCCGTCTTTACCTTCTACTTGCCCCATCTGAGGTACATCTCTCAGGTGGTGATAGGGAGCAGCCTTAAATTTGATAAAGAAGTTGCCTACAATGCAGTCCTGCAGTTTAAATGCCATGACATTTCCGAGTTATTAGCATAAGAACATTAAATTAAAATTATGTTCCACGGGGACTGTAGCTTTGTATGGCTTGGGAGAATTCACTTGCTTATTCAATGAGACTCGAAGAGCTTAAGCTGATTACATTTACAGTTAATACATTCTTTCCAGGGGTAACACTTTGAGATAAAACCAGGAGACAAATTTTGCTCTGAGATGCTCTGACACAGCTCCTCAGAGTTCTACCTAGTCCTTGTGAACATACCTGACCCCCATGGGCTGTGAGGCAGAGAAACCACCTGAGTAAGCTTTCTATGGCTGGTTCTTTAAATAGCCAAATACTTGGACGTATTCTCAGATGGTGTAAATTTGCATCAGCTTCGATCTCCCCTATTGAGTTCTGAATGACTTGAAAATGAATGCAAATGACAGCTTTGCTGAAGGTGGATATTGAAATGTATATATGCTACTCAATACCTTATGATTAAAACTCATTGCAATTAAATGTACATACTCCTGGCTCTCATGCGCAGTGATTCATGTCCCAAAAACGGGAGCATTTGCTTTAGTTATGTTACCATCAGATAATCTAAGAGTTCTGCTAAAACTGGTAGATTGTTTCTATAGTTGTTATGAAATAGGATCTGCTGTTCTGCAGTAAATTGGAAACTATAACTTCTGCTTTGATTAATCTCTTTCTCTGAAACACGGAGGTCATCTCTAACTTCCATATATTTCTATTCTCCATGTATATTAATTTCTAGTAGCCTGGGGTTTAACACACATCTCTGTTTCATTTCCACAATTAATGGTTGTAAGACAACACAGATAAAAATGCAAATGAACAACTTATCTTTATGCTTTTCAACTGGATGTTTACAATTGCAGTTACAGTGAGCTTTTAAAACTGCCCAAACAGCTTTTCCTGCAGATATGAAAATTACAAAGCTACCTTTATAAATTACAGATTTTAAAAACTGCTGCCACTTTAAATGGCTATATTTTTATATTTATTGAAACTATTTTGAGTATAAAGGCAACACAGTTCTTGTTCTTTTTTTGTAATTCCAGAGTAATACATGATATTAGCATAAAGGGAAGCTCATAGAAATAGAAATATGTATATATATTTTCTTTTCCACTGCAAAGATTTTAGAATAGAGACCCATGAGAGTGAGCATTTCTTGCAGTGGTTGCCTCTAAGTTCTTCTCCCGGATGTGCTGCTGTGACAACATCTTGGAATCAAATGTAAAAAAGAAAGTACAAGAAAATTGTGGATCTTGACAAAAACACAGGGCTGTTACAGCTGCAGCATAATAGGGGCACTGGGAAATTAAAACTTTTCAGTTTTCCCTGAGCTGCATTTCTACAGCTGGTATTGAGAACTTAATTTTTGATTATGTGTTAGTTAAAAAAGAACTAATACAGTTGGGAAGAGTATGTTCAAACGAGCAGATAAAGTTTTCTTTCACCTTCCCGCAACTAAAACAGGAATTGAACTAGGGCAAATCTAATGAGGAGCCCATGAACATTGTAAATCTGCTGCCTTAAATGGACTATGTTTAAAATGTTGTTTTCCTGTCCCAGAGACAGGCCAGTCTTCAGGAAGAAAGAGATTTTCCTGTTCTTCTTGACAAAGGGTCTTCTATTCCTGAGATGGGTTTTCATTTAAGAAGGAACAGGTTACATCTTCAATAGATCTTAGATTTGGCTGCATCTATAGTACATACAAAATATGAGCCCTTGATTCATCCAAACTGGCATCATGTCTACAGCTCTTGATGTGACATCTGAATGTATGCTGGTAGTACAGCTTGAGTTTATGCTCTGCGTGAGCATGGGCCAGGGGCCGTGGTGCTAAGCCAGAGGCTCTGGGACAAAATCAGCCTGGTACAAGAATCTAGAAGTAGACAACATTGGAAGCCTGAATCCTTCATAGTCCCTTCTGCTCTGTAGTTTTTCACATCCTCAGTGCGAGGCAAACTAAACTAACTGGGTGGCAAAGAAAATTTAGATTACAGTGGGCGCCAGAATACTAGACAAGGATAAGGGAGAAGTAACTTCAGAAATGACATCTGCAAGCCAAGTTCTGGAAGTATCGGATGTCTGAATTGGCGTGTGGTTTGCAGTGTAGGCTGTGTGTATTTGAACAATGTTGGTGGAATAAATTCCTCGCTTCACTATGCTGCATGGTGTAGCTATATAAGCCAAACTTCACAGGTTTTTTTTTACCAAAATTGTTTTCATAGGAAATGATATTGTTACAATCAATCTTTCCAAGTGATTAATTATCCTATTATGTATTCTTGAATGTCTCTATATTTGTTCATCCTNATGTATGCTGGTAGTACAGCTTGAGTTTATGCTCTGCGTGAGCATGGGCCAGGGGCCGTGGTGCTAAGCCAGAGGCTCTGGGACAAAATCAGCCTGTTACAAGAATCTAGAAGCAGACAACATTGGCAGCCTGAATCCTTCATAGTCCCTTCTGCTCTGTAGTTTTTCACATCCTCAGTGCGAGGCAAACTAAACTAACTGGGTGGCAAAGAAAATTTAGATTACAGTGGGTGCCAGAATACTAGACAAGGATAAGGGAGAAGTAACTTCAGAAATGACATCTGCAAGCCAAGTTCTGGAAGTATCGGATGTCTGAATTGGCGTGTGGTTTGCAGTGTAGGCTGTGTGTATTTGAACAACGTTGGTGGAATAAATTCCTCGCTTCACTATGCTGCATGGTGTAGCTATATAAGCCAAACTTCACAGGTTTTTTTTTTACCAAAATTGTTTTCATAGGAAATGATATTGTTACAATCAATCTTTCCAAGTGATTAATTATCCTATTATGTATTCTTGAATGTCTCTATATTTGTTCATCCTATCTGTCAATCCAAGGTTTTTGTGCTTGCTCAGCTTGTCAGTGCTCTATTTGGAAATAGTAATGTCTGAGGCTGCCTGTTGGGCACCTGGTAGCTGTGAGTCCAAATGCAGAAGCTAGATATTAATATAGTTATTTCACATCAGGGGAAATAAGGGTATATCCATAAGCATGGCAGGCAGACAGAGGAGCCCTTCTGACACCAGGTAACCTCAGTCTACTGACACATCCCTGACTTGAATATAGGCTCATCTTTGGTGTTCGAATTCCAACAATAATGTTAAAAGTGGAGTTGAAGGTAGAAAGAAATGAAAGCATACTAGGAGCATTTTTCTCTAGACAATTAAGGGGCAGGAAAAGTAATAGCGTGTGTACAGAAGGAAATGTTGGCTGGGCAAACAGAAGTTCATGGCAGCTCTCAGCAGGCTCTTTTTATATAAACAGGCAGTGAATGCATTTGGAGTGCTGTATGTTTGTGTGCGGAGAGCCGTATCTGGCACCTTAATCCAGGAAACTAAACCAAACCTTGCATCCTTTTAATTTGTTTTCAAACAGTAGTAGGAAATGGTGTTAGAACTGGCATCAAGGCCACAGGTAGGCTGGTCTGCCTTTTAGGTTTCTGATCATTCTAGGTGGATATTTCCGTGCAGGTTTCCCCTTTGTTTATGCTGGCAAGCAGAATAGCCCAGAGTCAAGCTGGCACCAAGTTGTTGTTGAATCCATTTGCCTGTGATTCAACTTTTGTTGCGAGATGTATGTTAGAGCTCTGTATGATAGAACTTTTGATACAGACTTCTCATTGTCTCTTGAGGCAGCTACAGCTGAGCACCTAAAGTTGCGTTAAGCATGTGGCTTACAGCCACAGTGAGAAGGGTGTAAATCTCCCCTCTTTTTTCTTATCACATCTTCATGACTGTAATAATATTTCTAAGTTATGCCCTACTTCTAAATCCTACCTACATGTGTAGAAAAGGGGATTTGTTTCATCTTTTGTGTTTAGCCATTTTATATATGGGGGAAGATGGTGTCCCCTGATGCTCTATTTCATATTCAATACTTGATAACAATTAATAAAATATTTTCTGTTTTTTCTCCTATCTCACTTTTTCATTTTCTTCCACAGAGGATAATACATGTTTTCTGAACTCTTACTATCCCTCTCATCTTTATCCTCAAAATATACAAAATATGCTCAAGCCCCATTTGCCCATGGAAAACAGGGGAAAGTCTGGTTGCCTTTGTCAACACGACTTCTTCTGAGGGGGCAGTGAGTGAAATTGTGGCAAACTTCACTCTACACTGGCAGTTCCGCAAGAAGCGAAACCATTGTGTGATGGGAAGATAATTCCATGGTGATAGAGCTTTTGCCACCCATCAAAATTAAGAAAGTTTAGTCTTTTGGCATAGTTTATCTTCAAGGTCTATTATTTGACTGGTTTTTGTCTATCACTTGGGTACCAGATTTCCTAACCAAGACCTGGACAGGCTCTAGACTGCTCTTTTGCAGAGATAAAGCATATTCAGCTTGCTATGACTAAGCTTATATCCTGCTAAAATGCAGGGTTTCTACTCTTAATCATTAACTCAGAAAGGCTTGAAGATCCCTTTTCTATATCAATATCAAGAGATCCGCATTGAAACAGTAATCCCTACTTTTTTCTGCATTTGGCATAATCCTAGTCCCGAGGAATTCAGTTGTTGGGGGAGAAGAAAGGGAAAGACACTAAGCCCTAAATTTGTGGCAATTCACCTCCATGCATATATATACATATATGTACTGATCTTTTGAGAGGTGAGAGAGAAAGGAAAGAGAATGAATGGAAATAAATTATATATTTTTTTAAAGAAGCCTTTATCAGTAAAGAAATCTAAATTCTTTTATTTTGGAAAAATGGTTAGAGATCCTGAAAATGGTACCTTATTGTGTTTACTATAGCATTTACTACAATATTTTGTTTTCCTTTCTATCTTTAACAGTACCATCTGTCAAAAATATTAGTAATGGGGAAATACACTGGATAAGGAAAAAGTAATTACTCTCTTTCCTTTGGTCCAATTTAAAACAGCTTAAGTAAAATAAAAGAGCAAATAATAAAGTTCCCAGGCAAAATCTGAGCTTTTTTGTATCCCCTTTCCTCTAGTACCGTCTGCAGAATATAATTAAATCTGCCCTTGGTAGATAAGAAGTAAGGCTGCTATTTCATCTCGTATACATATGTGTGCGTTTTGCTTTGCTAATGCTGTCTTTCAGAGTTTTGCAAGAGAGATCGCTTCTGCTTGTCTTCCTAACAACCTTTGGGTTGATGTTAACACCAGAACTCCATCTATAGATAGCTGCACAGCCTTCTCAAGCTGTCACCGCATTCTTCCCACCATCTGTTTCCCATCCCGAAAGACTGGCGAGGTTCTATAGGCCTTCTGTACGGGAGGATTATGTACTACTTGCTCAGCAGCTCTGAAACAAGCTTCCAAGTTTGTTTGTTGTCACTGGGTTTTTCTCTGTAATGCTTTTGAATGTGAAAATGGGAGGTGATTCTATTTGTTCCTCGGTCCTGCTGCAAGCTTCCAGCTCTTTCTGGTGTATTGTATACTGTGTTGTTACAAACATTGTGTTCCCATTCAATGCAGTGATTGCTGAAGTTTACTGGGATGTCCAGATTCTGGAATGAGTTTGCTGGAAGCAAACAATGAAGAAGAAAAAAATATACCAGCTTCCCAGTCTGCTTTGGCTGTGAGTTGCTTGGCAATGAGCTTTCCTGAAGCTGGGAAAGAATATCCCTGCAGCACTGAAATTCTCTCTAAAGCCCAGTTGGACTTGGGAACGCAATTCCCTCTCAACAGGAAAGGGAGCTTGTGTTGGTTTAGGTTTTTAAACTTTCACACTAAATAAACTGTGAGGAAATGCCATCTCCTTGGATTGACTATTGGAGAGATGAGTTCTGGAATTAAGTCCAATAGAATTTATGCTGGAAAGCTGCTTCCAGTTTCTGCTTCTTGCTGGATGTAAATATTTAGGATGTATTTCGCACACCGAATTTGACGTACTAGAGAACATAATGTAACTACTGAAATATATGCTTTCCTTATTATTCTACATTCACGACCATTTGTATCACTTGTAATAATACCCTAGTTACATAAATATTTAACAACAAATAGTCTCTATGCATTAAGCAGGAAAATTCAAAGCCACTGAAGCAATGTGAGGTATTTCTATTTAGTGTTTGTTTTCTATCAGTGGAAAATGGTGGATACCATTTTAATGATCTTTCTTTGCAAGTAACCTAATTATCTCAACCAACTGACTTTATGAACAGAACTACTTTTGTCTAGGGGAGTGGAAGGGAAATCAGAACAACAGGAAAGAGAACATTGAGTTCATTGTAGGTACACCCATCTATCTGCAATGTTGTTGGCCCCCCCACCAATTTTTGATTTGATTTTGTGCAGCATTGGGCCACTTGTGCTCCTCCAATTGCTCTGTTTGCTAATGTCCTTTTCTTTCCCAACTTGAAATGGAAAAATAAGATTTTTCTATTTCTAGTAAAGGTTTTTACCTTATAAATTTGTAAAATATCATTAGAATTTGGTATAGAAAGCAAGATCATCTCCACTGTTTCTTTCTAAACTGTCTTTAACCTCAAAAAGAAACACAAATCATGAAGCCTGCTGGAGACATTGTGGCTGTTAAACATATTATGTGGTTATCAGCGTCTTGAATCTTCAATAATGTCATAGTGTACTTGGGAATGTTTTTCTTTCATATATATTGAGTTCTGTTTTCTTCAGTTAAGCTAGTGTGACAGAATGCAGTCTCTTTGTCAATAAAACGGGCAGTGTATGGCAGTGTACAGCCATCTGACAAGGTGAATGTTTTCTGTATGAACATACTGGGTAGTTTCTCAGTCAAAAGCTGTAACAATGATGAAAAAGGAAAATGCGTCATTCAAGGTACAGCACTGCAGAAATATCTCAAAGTCTATGCCCTCTATTTTTTAATCTTTCTAAATGAAATAACTGTTAAGGAGCTACAGCACCTTGGGGTGTTTGAGAAAGTTGGCCCTTCTTAGGCACCCACTGCAGAATGGAACGGTTTAACCGATACAGTAATGAAGGTAGATTTTCTTAGTTTAAAATAATTTCCATTTAAATGCTTTATTCCCCTGGTAGAAACAAATAACACCAGCCTAAAGGTGGTATTTTAGCTAGTACATTTCCCAGTGGCCACAGACTCACTCACAAAGAGGAATACATCAGTTATTGATTTCCAGCAGACTTACCTATAAAAGCACTAAACGCAGAGATTAGCAGGGCACCAGGGTAGACTGGATGTGGAGTGCTCTGGCCAAGAGGCATGACATCTATAGGAATCTGCTTAAAGACAAGGAGGTGGTAGGCAGAGATATAACTAGCCTTAAACCATAAGATTAATGCCGAGTTTCTCAGGTAAAAAAAAGGGAATAGAGGTCCATCTAATATACTTTTTATCAACAAAATGTCCCTGTATTAAAAAAGCTACTGCCGTTATTTGAGCAAAACAAATCATCTAGCTCGGCACAAACACATAGTCCCTTTACTAGGCATAAGAGAATGTAATAAGGGAAAATCACATCCAAATTTCTATTAGTATACTTGCAAAAAAATAAGTCATGGCAAGAAAAAGGAAATATAAACATTCTACAGTGAATTTCTTGTATAGGCTTGGTGTTAGTTCTCAGGAGAAGGTTTATCTCTATTCACACAGTTCTTAAAATAAGAATATGATGATAACATATTGCTATCCCATTACAGTAGAAGTCATGAAGTAGTCTATATAATCAGCAGTTCATTTAATATTTAAAAATAAATCGTATCATTTGAGAATATTTTTCAGCAAATTTAATCCAGACTTCTTCTTTCTGCATTTTTACTATTGAAATACTGCACAATGGGTCATGTATTATTCCTACAGTGCTTAAAGATAAGTGGGAATAATTTCTGAAATCAGCCAGGTCTAGGTTTACTCCTCTGGTTTCAAAGATTGACACTCATTCCCCATGCGTCACAGGGACATGGGACAGAGTTCTGTTACCTGGTGAATATCTCCTGTGTTGTCTGTGACAATAAAATTCTCTTTTTCATGATGAAAATCCCCTTAAAAAAAAAAAGACAGTTAAAGAAAGCAAAAATGCAACAGCAAAATAAGATCTGCAGCAAGCTGTTCACCAGCAAGTCAAACAAATCTGTAAAAAAAAAAAAAAATCACTTTTTATGCCCGCATCTAGCTCTTTTTAATTATACTATTACTTTAATCACACCTGCTGTCTGACATTCCATTACATGCATTCCAGTGTTGCCAGACAGGAAAGGTTTTGACTTGAGGAAATAAAATCTGATTTCTGAGTACTCTGGTATTACCTATTGTTCTTGCAATACTGAGGCTCTCTTGAGCTCTCCCTAGGGGAGGAAAAAAAAGGAAATATTTATTTGCTGTTCTTGAAGGGACCTAGGTATACTTTAAAGTGAGAGGTCCAAAATCTAGACACTTTTGATCCTTTTTCTTACTGAGCCAGTTAGAGATAGCTACTCACAATTACACAACTGTTTGTTCGGTGGTAGATTTTTTTTTTTTAAAACTACAAATATAATCCACCAAATTCTCTCTAAAACATATTCAATTTAATCTGTATTCCCAGCACCTCGGATCACTTCAGGCTTTAGGGACTTGAGCCTAGGGCAAACTGCTTACTCTGTGTCTGTCTTCATTGTTTGGCAAATGGGAATGAAAAAATTTCTAGGATTTCTCTTTTTTTTTTTTTTTTTTGAGGGGAAGGAGGAGAGGTGGAAGCAGCGATGTACTATATTGCTATCATATGCTTGCTTTACAAATAATTATAATCTCTGGAAGGGGTGCCATCCGTGGAATTCGGGTGTTTTCACAGCAGTTTGCTGAAAGCAAGTATCATTTATACATTCAAATCTAAATTTGGCAGAGTTTAGGACAGAAGAGAAACAAACNACCAAATTCTCTCTAAAACATATTCAATTTAATCTGTATTCCCAGCACCTCGGATCACTTCAGGCTTTAGGGAATGGAGCCTAGGGCAAGCTGCTTACTCGGTGTCTGTCTTCATTGTTTGGCAAATGGGAATGAAAAAATTTCTAGGATTTCTCTTTTTTTTTTTTTTTTTTGAGGGGAAGGAGGAGAGGTGGAAGCAGCGATGTACTATATTGCTATCATATGCTTGCTTTACAAATAATTATAATCTCTGGAAGGGGTGCCATCCGTGGAATTCGGGTGTTTTCACAGCAGTTTGCTGAAAGCAAGTATCATTTATACATTCAAATCTAAATTTGGCAGAGTTTAGGACAGAAGAGAAACAAACTTCTTTATTTATTGCCGCAGCTCCACCATAAAATCTGTATTACGAGAAGTTATGTAATTATTTCTTCTTAGTCTGAGGAAAGTTGTCAGACTTCAGTGACTCCTGTACTTCTGTCTGCTTTTTCTAGGTAGACTCTAAAGTCTTACAACAGCCTGTAGCCGCTGCCTTTGTACAGACCACCTGGTGCAGTTGGGGTTTCAAAGGGCTGGTAGCCACTGCACATCGAAAATAATGAATTCCTACAATCTGAGCTGGTGAGTTGTCAGAGTTTTGTGTTGTCTGTGGCTCAGAAGAGGTTGTGTAATGCATAGCTAACTGTGACTTCCCTGCTATAGCCATAGGTATGGAAGGTTTAGATAATGACCTTCTCATGGGTTTTGTGAGAGTACAATAATTTCTTCTCACAGGCATAATTTAAGTAGGAAGGTTCTCTTCTGGTTTTATATTTTGCCCAAATCATCGCTTAAATTATCTTTGTCAAACCAATGGCATTTCTCTGTTATCAAACTTGTGGCTTTGCTCATAGATGACTGTTTCATTTTAATTGATTATTGACTGTAGATATATCCCTTCATAGAAGTTTCTGGAGATTTTGGAGCTCCATGACTTAGGTGATGACAAAAGGAGGAACCAGAAAAACTCAAATATTCCTGTAGTACAAACTTAGCATTTACCTTAGCAGTCTGGAAGGGACTCACCAACAAGGCCAGAGAGAAGGATAGAAAATACTGAAAATATTGTAAAATACTCTAGAAAATACTGCTTGATACAATTCTATGATAGCCTAACTCCTAAATGTGAGATAGTCAGAATAACATTCAAATTTGAAAAGGCAGTTTGGAGGCTCAGCTGGAACCAGATATTTTTAATGCTCTGATCTGATATTCTGTATTCCTTAAAACCAGTATTTCTGTTCCAAATATAAATGACATTATACCAAACGGGAATAATAGAAGTGAAAATCTCCATATAAAGCCAGCCTTCCTAATGAAGGCAGATTGTTAGGGAAAGGGTGGAGAAAGAAGAGTAAATAATTGGGATGTTGGACTCAAAGTGCTAGTTGCAGTCATTTTGCTTAAATTGTGTGAAAGTCAAAAAGTTATTTTCTTTTTTTTAACAGTGAATGATCTATTTTGATTTGTTTTTCACTGTAGGGTCTTGCCATGATTAGGGTGGTCAGGAGAAGACTGCCTTTTGTTGCAAGCTATAAAAGATAATACTAGCCTTAAGACAAATTAGTGAGAGAGAACAGAATGAATGCTACACACGTGGTCTGAAACTGTAAAGTAAATCAAGTGGTTTCTGTGAGTTACATGAATATACATATATATTTTAGCATTGCTATAAAGAAAGTTACAAAGCAGATAATAGTGCCTTAGTTAATGTGCATAGGTCTTAACTCCACTCTGTTAAACAGCCTCAATTATTTCAAACATGCCTGGATGTCTACAAAGGAACAGCTTTACAAAATGGGAATATATAGGAGACTAAGTGTTACAAACAACTTGAAATGCTTCTGAATTCTTACTGGTGCATGCAATAACAACTGATAAAATCTATAACTAGAATGTTTCTATACAGTGATACCCCTGTGGGATACTTCTGAACACGTTTATTGAAATATTCTGGAAATAATGTTGGAAGTATTTTCAGTCAGCAGTGTAAAATCACTTAACTGTTTTCCTCTGCTCCTTTGAATTCATCCCTGATACACAAATAAATTTTGAATTTTAATGATAAGATTTTGACTCTAGGCTAAGCTCTTAGAACAGAATGCAAAGGGAAATGAAATACAAATTGTAGAGCTGTATCCGCGTTCCTACCATACTGCTAACATCAATGTTTTACATGAGGTTGTTAGATCAAAAGTGTCCATTTCTCCACACTCTCCAATTTACAGTGTCTACCTTCTGCCCAAGGCTCCGTACGGCTCTGCCCTTGCCCAGCAGCAAAAATGGACCTGTGCTGCTTCACTGCAGTGAGTGGGACAACGCAAAGGAAGCAAAAGCTCCTTGTGTTTCCTGGCCGTGCCACCTAACTACCTGCATGTGTGGTAGTCTGTATTTTGTGATGCAGAGGGCAATTCTATAGAGGCACCTGAACTGAATCACAGGGGAGCCCCAAAGGGTTTAGTCCCGCCATATTTGCATATTTAATAATTCCATGAAATTAGCATAGAGTTGGAAAGGGAGGAAAGGGAATTAAAAATTGCCTCCAAAAATTATGGAGCAAATTAGCTGATCCTCTGAATATCCAGGCATAATTAGAAACCAATAACAGCTAGAAAACAAATGTCAGCCTCAGCTGGAGGTGTCAGGAGGAAGTCATCAGTGAGCACTTTTTTTCTTCCCCCAATATAAACAGCAGATGAGGTTATCCCTAAAATAAACATAGCCCATCTGCTGTCCTCAAATTTAGCAAAGAGGGAAGGTGAAAGCAGGCACAGATCAGCATAGGGTGGTATGGAAGACACTCAAACTCGGGAAGCTATTAGAAAGAGGTAGAATTGAGAAGCTCTTTGGGACCTAGTGCCCTGCATGGCTCAGTTCTCTCCTGCCGCTGCTAGAAATGAAACATTGCTAAAGCACTGTTGTAGGCCACTTTCTTCCATGTATTCTACAAGCACCACACCTATGAGGAAAAAGCTCAAATGGAAGCAGATCTTCTGCAGATACTACAAGGTCTTCCTGGACCTCAAAGGATTCTTGTCCTTGGGGACCTGAAGCCTCTCTATGTCTCTTAAGAAAGCGGTTCCACTGATGCAAGCGAAGAAAATGCTGAAAACAGAAACTCAGTTTCAACAGCTCAAACCCTAAACTAATAGGTAGATTTATGGCCTCAAGTTGCGCCAGGGGAGGCTCAGATTGGATATTAGGAAAAAGTTTTACACTGAAAGGGTTGTTAAGCATTGGAATGGGCTGCCCAGGGAAGTGGTTGAGGCACCATCCCAGGAGGTATTTAAAAGATGGGTTGACATAGTCCTTAGTGACATGGTTTAGTGATGGTTTTTTATCAGAGTTAGGTTGATGGTTGGACTAGATGATCTTAAAGGTCCCTTCCAACCTAGACAATTCTATGATTTAAAGCAAATAAAAATTTGACACAGAACTAAGAGTGGGTTTTCTGTATTAGAATGACATAAATATTTAATTGTGGTCTTACATTTTTCAATAAAAACAATTATCTAGAGCTAAATTTTATTTTAAAACTAAGTTTCACTGAAAAGTTTTACACTACAAACAAAAACCAAAAAAACCAAACCTTCACAAAAAAAAAAAAACCCAAAACCAGACCTGGAGGTAAAAAGGTGAGGTACCAAGTTTTGCAAAACTGATTTAATATCATAAATTTGTGAGATATTCATAGACATCTGATGTCTTGGAAAGTTCTACATGATATTCTGTCACTTATGAATCTGTGCACAAAAAATGCATACTAACCCATTTCAGAATTGTATTACAGCAGTATCAGCAGCCTTAATCAAAACCACAGCCCCCTTGTCATGGGTACTGCACAACTATAAGAAACTGTATGCATGTCAAGAATAAAACTGGGATTATTTATGGCTGTGGAGTTTCTTGTGTGGTTTGGCAGATGCTGAATTCACAAGAATCAGACGTAGTCCTTCTCAGATGGTGAAGATGTATGGGCACAAAGTCTGTGGCAGTCTTCTCCAGTGATTATTTTAAATCTAGCATAGATGTTATTCTGAAAAATATCCTTCAATTCAGTCATCTAAACAACTTAAGTTTTACACTTGCCTAATAATTTTATAATTTATGCAGACATTTCTGTAGAGAATATGCAAACCTAGTGACAATAGGCTTGTTTTTTGTCTTTTGCCTGTCACAGACTTTTTGGTTTCCTGCACTCTCTTTCCCTCATCTGGTTTCCCTACTGGACCTATGGGTCCCCAGAAAAAAAAATAGTTTAGGGGAAATTATGCGGGACTCTGGAATTATGCATTCAAAAACCATCAGCAGCTGTCACGTTTCACTTCTGCGGAGATTCAGACAGATATTAGATGGCAAAATGAGTCATTGATCACCTGGAAAACTCTTGACCCAGACTCAGAGTTTATAAAAGGAACAGAATATCCTCTAATTTCAAATATGTAACATAGATCATACCGAATAGTTGATGGTGAAATAGGAACAAAGCTTTTACGTGACTGCAATATTAAACCAATTTGATTACGTGGCATTGGTAAAATAGCACATCAAGAGGTAATCGTACAAAAATCCTTCAGGTAAGATGTTATGATAGAAATACAGCACTGAAAGGTATCATCATTCTTAACTTCTGGATAAATAGTTTCAATTCATTGTGTTCAATGATCTCATTCAGTCTTCTAAGCATTCATTCAAACGTATGCACACTTCTCATTCCACCCACTAGTAATTCGCAAGGATGGAAGCATGGGTTTTGGTTTTTCTAATTTTGTTTCTCGTCTCTCAATGCCCATCTCGGGCACTGCTGAGAATGTCATTCAATAGGCTATCCTAACCAGAAGGAGAACTAAACAACTTTTTCTTCCAAGACTACAAATACTTCACAAAGTGCTTCCCCTTTTCCTATGATTTCAAGAAGACTCCAGGAAAAAGAAAAAAGTACTTTCTCTTACTTCATGAAAGCAGCTCTTCTTCCTTTCAAATTTGACAAACAGACAGCACCAACATACCTGAGGGCCTTGTACCACTTAAAAGGTTTCCAAGCCATGAGCTAGCATGTACAGAAACACATCTACAAAAGGAATAAAAATGAATTACGTCCTCTTTTCTTTTTTTTTTTTTTTTTTTTTTTAAATTGAGTCACCTTTGGTAACATCACAAGTCGAATATTGTAAAATAGTTATCACTGGAACAGATACTGAAATAAATTCCATATATTATTTCCTTGGGTTTGTTAGATCATTCAGCTTACTTGCTTAACTTATCCAACACTGGAGTTGTATCCTGCACTCCCTGACACTAATAGCAAAAATCTTAATTACTTAATTTGAAGCATAATTTTTTATTAATGAGAAATACAATAATATTTTTCCTATTGACAAAAACAGGTATTGAACTTCATCTGGAAAATATGACAAATGTTTTCAAATTTCTTTTAGTTCACTGTTAGTTAAAAGTCTATATAGCTTTTTGATTTATTTAAAATCCGGATTCAACTTTTAGAGTTTCATTTCAATCCTATTATTAATATTCCGTGATTCAATAACCAAGAACTGGAAACTGTTCAAATAGCCCTTTTCTTCTCAGGAATCATAAAGATATCCAGAAACTGGGCTTGATTTCACTAATATTTGAATTCCAGTTTTTTCTTACGTTTTCTACTCTTCCTATTTCTGCAAAGCTCAGAATCCATATGAAATGTGTTGAATTGAGGCAGATAATAGGAGACTGTGGTTACATCTGATTCTTCATAAAAATCTTATCAATTCTGAAAGATCTGCTTCATTTAACTTGTCAGTAATTTATGCAGCTGGGTAATTGCAAAAGTTTTTACACAGTCTTATACCTAAAAAACCAATCCATTTTATTTATTGAATAGTCTGCTTATTTATATTTATAGTATTTTATTTTTCAAACTAAAAAACTCATATGTTTCAATATTTTGAAATCAATGGGTTTTTTTTCTCTTTTTACATAAATGTGCAACTCTACTTTTTTTCCCCAAAGATGTATGCTTTTCACTGGGACACAGTAAGGACAAATCAATGAGACAAGTGTGCGCAGTGAATCATCAGGGGTTTAAAACTGCCTAAAGATATATTAACTTGGAGTGAGTTATGCGTTAAGATACCCATTCCACTAAATATCTGCCAACACGAATGTTGGATAATGGAAAATTATAGAACCAATTCTGTAATCCTTACTCCATCTAGCAGTGTTGGGGCCAAATTTATGAAGGGCAGTTGGGTTTTAAGGCAATTCATTCATGAAATCACAAAGTCAATCAAATTAGAAAGTAATGTAAGGCTAATATGATGGACTCAAGAAGTTCATACAACCTTCTCTTAATTTACCATCATTTTAATATCTCTTTGAGGAAAAATGTTTGCAAAGTTTATTTCTGACAAATAACTGGGGCTGTTATTTGCTAAAAATGCGCCAAACGCTGTCCTATGAGAAACTCTCATTTCTCATTCTCTCATATCAAGTCTCATATGAGAACTTGCACTGTGCTCAATGTCCATGCCTTGTTGAAGATATCTCACATAAGAAAACAATATTTTGGATTGTTTTGTTGTGTTCTTTTTTCACATGTGCTTCAGCTATGAAAAAAATTCTGACAGATACCAAGTTACACTGGAACTCTGGGACTATTTGATGAGACTGTGGACATTTTAGGCTGAGACAGTAACTTTCTCTTCCCCTCCAAACACAGTTTTCAAAGTTGAATGTTGCTGCTTGAGCTCGTCTATAAAATTAATGTCATATATATTCTCAAATTAAAAGAATCCCAAGATTATTTTTTTAAAAGATCTTGCTTAGGTGTGTGATTGATGGAATCAAAAAAGAGAAATTACTGAATGTCAATAAAAAAATGTGCCAAAATCACATAGAACTTTAGAAAAATATCTACTGAAAAAAGTCTTGGTCTTCGTGTTCTGGAAACCAAAAGACAACTGCAACAATGAGGGAAGTAGAGAAAAAAAATCAGCAATATTCCAAACGCCCTGATTCCTATGTATCATTTGATTCCGATACTAATCTCAGTAAAGCCTCATAAGCACCCATTTATGCATACAAATAAATCCACTGAGTTATATTTGTTTAATCCAATAAGTTTCTTCTTATTTTCAGACTACTACAGGTTTTGCACACAGTTTTAACTTGTCAGCAAATGAAGAGAGCTTCCCCATCACTTTCTGAAATCTTTTTTGCACTTGTCTTCCTCTGCTTTGTACTCAAAGATGAAATAATTTTTTTCTTCTATAATGCTCTGAGGTGGTTTTTTTTTTTTTCCGCGAGCTGCAAGAGTAAGCACTATAATTCTTCATTATCATTGGAATTCAAAACTGAGTGCATTTCCGACAGCTATTCAGTGAGCAGTTCTGGCGTGCCGTTGTACAGGGAGGCCCCACACATTTCATTTAACTTAAGGAGTCCAGATTTGACTGCAATTTTTTATTTTGTCCTTGAAGGAAAAGACAGCACCATCTGCTCTGTCTACAAAACTCCTAGTTTAGGAACTCTCGGAGTTCTGAAAATAAGGATAAAATGGATTAAATTATCTAGCCACCTAAGGTTAAATTCAAGCCTATGTAAAGAAATGCAAGAAATATCCCTTGTCTTAAATCCATTTCAGGTCTTTAAAATATAGCTATAGTGGGACTTAAATAATATGTTGAGCTTATACTGCTACTAAATGAAATTGAATTTCAACCATTTGTGGGAACCTGTTTCTCTAATATTATGTATCAATGTGGTGATGAATTTAGTACAAACGCTAAATAGCAATGATACCTGAGAAAAAGGATGAAATGAATGAGTCAGCTTCAACATCAAGGAAAATAAAAGGTACCTGGAGAGTGGGTGGTTTTAACCTGAACAACATGAACAAGACTGGGCCCAGCCTTGTGAAGATTTCCTCTAAACGGAGCCACCACCAGCAGCTGGAAAAAATATAAATGTTATAGTTCTGATTTCAGTTTCAGTAAATCATGGATTTAATGTTTTAATGGATGTTTTGTGGTAAAACTTGCAGGCAGACTGACCCAGGCCCTCAGTGTAGGCCGCTCTGGGCCTCTCTGGTGGGGCTGGAGCCCAGGACGCTGCCGGCTCCTGGCACAGGCCACACCAGGCTGGGTCTGAGAAGGTCTGTTAGCAGGCCTTGCCTCATGCCAGGGTGGCTTTGAGTTTTACAGCCTGTCCCCTTCTAGCTCCCTGTTTCCACAAGTGTGTCCCATTAATGGAAAATTTACAGAAAGGGGAGGGTGAAACGCTATAAATGTCTGATGGTGACTCCTGCACTTCACAGGTCTCAAGTACATGGCAGCTGGTGGAAGGAAGGTGTTGGTGCTCCTGGCTCTCCTCGGCAAAGCTCATACTCTACTGAGAACCCTCTCTGGAGCATAACAGGTGAATGGATAGTTACTTTAATTGCTGTGGACATATATTGCAAAATCATAGGATACCAGGGTGGAAGGGACCTCAAGCATCGTCTCCTCCAACCAACAACATTAACTAACTTTTTGAACATCACACAACTCACACATTGAAGCTTCAAATTAGGAGAGAGGCTGATGTTAATTGTATGTTAGCAACATTCAACATAGCGTGCATCATGACAGCAGGGCAAGTCCTTAAAAAGCAGGAAATTTACCATATCTTCCCTGACTGAGGATGGATAAAAGCTCAGATTTTTATCAAGATACTCATTATAGTTGCATATATTAAATTATAATTTCAAGGAAAGTACGGTTCATGTAAGTCAGAGCAAAACAAACCCTAAAAGAAATCTTACATAGGGTGAAAAAGAACAGTTGAAGCATTTATTAAAAATCAGCTTTTGTGTTCACAACATGATAAGAGAACCTATTGGAGGAAAAAACATTTTTTAAAATAAGCAGATTTAAAAATAATATTTTAAATTCAAAAAGGAAGACTCAGTGTGAATGATGTTCTAGCTCTTTGAAATCTAAACATTCATCAGGAAAGAAAGCAGATAATTTATAGTTTTATAGAAGAAGGAATTTTACATTTAAATAGTATTTTTTCCTGGATTTCAGCAATATTATGTTATGTTAAATTATTAAAATCCTTAAAATATTGACAGTCATAAAAATATTAGTCTATACACTTTCATTTCTCATATATGTGAGTAATACACACATGATTTTTGCCTTTTGTGTACATAATTTTGAGTAGCTATAAAGATCTCCATTTAATACAGGGAGTAATGGTCATTCTTTTTCCTCTCCAGTGTAAAATATATATTTGTATTTTAAAAGTATGTTTTCAAAATTTCTTCTACATTCTACCCTAGTTTCGCTCAAAGTATCTTTTCTCTGCAGTTGCTCAGTGTTTTATTTAAAGTCATCTAATAAAGAGCATGGAGTGAAGATTCTCACACTGTAAGAATATTAGACTTTAAACAAATGTCTTTATCACCATTTTGCAGTCAGTGTTCAAATAAATGAATGGATATGTGATCCAGTGTTAAATTAAAGAAATATTTGTGAGAGTCTTTATAATGAATTCCCTTTCGTTTCCCAAGTGCCATGAAAAATAATTCAGATTTCAAGAGAGTCTATCCGATCAGGAGAAAGAGTATGAAAAATATTATGCAAATACATGCATAAGTATGAATCTTCTTTAGTGCTTGCAGTTCTGATGCTTGTGATTTTAGCCATCGAGGGAAGAAATACAGCCTGTCTGTAACCTTGGCTGTCTTCATTATTTTAAATCCTACTATGATAAACTGATCCAACAATAAAACCTACCTCTTCCTCTTACTTTTTGCATCTGAATCACAAATAATTATTGTCATTTTATAGGATTCAGTTTGTCCTTAAAATAAGGGTGGTTGTCAATGCAGACTTCCCTGTGAGATTGCTACATTTGCTGCAAGAGGCAGAGGCCTTTTCTCAGGGGACTCAGTTGGGGGCGAGGGCACAGTTGAAGCTTACAGTCTCCCTTTGCAGTATCTTAAACCTTCATAATTCTGGAGCCAGAGGACAGGAAGAGAGCTTGGGACAGGCTGTGGGAAATGACAGTGTTATTCTGTCTGTGCTATGGAACCAGTGGGGTCTGTAGCTGGCTTTCAGGTCAACCTGTTATTGTCGGTATCATCAAGTTTTAGTTGGCTTGCTTCCTGCCACAGATAAGGATTCTGAATACTCAGCAGCCTCAGCATCTTCATCCTTCTGCTGCTGGTTACTCAAATAGCATATGAGCTGTGTGAAATAGGAGGAATATCTGAGCTCTTGCAGAAGACAAATGCTCACGAGCTGCAGATCCAGACGTTATCGCAAGGATCCAAATGGTGGGTGGAGGGATTCACTTATATGCTCCTTACACTTCCCAGGCATGGGGTTGCATGTTTTCCATGCGTAAAATAAATGCTACTGACAGGTAGATTCTAATGGACTTTGATGTTAAAAGCTCTAGGATACAAACTTTTCTATTCTTCATTTTCCTCCTCCTTGTCACAGCTTGAAGTGTTTTCTCAGTCATCAGAAGGAGGTGATCCCACTGGGAACAGCTTCTTGTGAAAGTGTTAATCTGCTGACTGTGACTGTGAATGTGACTTCTCTGAGATGTTATTAAGCATCCATATGTCATTTACCTCATTCTTCTCAAAGCTCAATGCACAGTGTCTGACACATGCTGCAGTTCTGTGGTGAAAGCTGTTATTACCGAGATCATATTTCTGATTATTGTAGAATAAAGAGGTATCTTATGAATAATTTTCTGTCTATATTCTTGCATTAAATTATGATCTGAGATATCGCAGGTCACATATCATCTATAATTCCTGCATTTGAGAAATAATTTGGTCAAGAATAGCCTGTGAGCTGCCTAAAGTATCTGGACACTTTAATGTGTATAAAACCCACAGATGTTGTGTTGTGTTACCCTGGATTTTACATGTATAGTGATAAATTTGCCTCATCTATACTTTGAGTTTAGGCTTACAGTAGTTAACCATATTGCTACAAACATAAACATGGGATTCTGGAGCATGTCCACAGAAGAGCAGCAAAACTGGTGAGGGGTCTGGAGAACAAGTCTTCTGAGGAGCAGCTGAGGGAGGTGGGGGGTCGGTCTCTTCTCCCAGGGAACAGGCAAGAGGACAAGAAGAAATGTCAAGAAACTGGGGGAGGTTTAGGATGGATATTAGGAAAAATTTCTTCACCAAAAGGGTTATCAAACATTGGAACAGGCTGCCCAGGGCAGTGACGGAACCACCATCCCTGGAGATATTTAAAAGCCGGATAGATGTGGTGCTGAGGGACACATTTTAGTGGTGGTTTTGTCAGTGTCGGGTTGATGGTTGGACTTGATGATTTTAAAGGTCGCTTCCAACCCAGGCAATTCTATGGTTCTATGTAACTTTGCCTAAATATACCGTCTTGGATTAACTTTCTCAACTTTCTTAGAGTGTAAGACTGATTCTTAACATTTCTTGTGAAAGGTCTTCTGAGCTTTCTCTTAACCCTCTTGTGAAAGTGAACTGACAGTAGCTCCCAATGTCTTCAAAAGACAGTGAACCAGTAATATCCATTTAAAATTCTGACGCAGCCAACTCGCCTTCTCTCAATTGCTCCCTCTCCAACATTTTGGAAAAATTGCCGTGGAAGTGTCTTTTTTTCTGCCAGGAGCTCTTGTCTCCTTTTAGCAAAGGGTGTCTGTGACAACAGAGAATTGGAGGGAGAAATTAGCACTGATTTCCCTTAAAAGGCCCAGCTCACACCATGGTCGCTGTCTTAAATCAGTCATTAAATAGTAGCATGTGGCAGGAGCTATAAGTATCAACAAGAAACACTTCTAGCACTTCACATGTGGAATTAGCCTGACTTTCTGTACACCCAGCTCCGTTGGAAATACTGTGGTACCCCAGGGACTGTATGTATCAGGAGGGAGTAGAAATGTTATGAAAAGTTTTATATAACTTAAACATACAAAGTAGTAATTATTTCATTTTATTTGTATGTAAAAATGATTTACTAGCACATCTATAAAAAAAAGCTCTTGCCTTTAGTGAACACACTCATCTGTGATTGCAAACATAATGCTATTTGCCTCATAAGCTCACAATGGAAAGAGAACCTGTTACAAATTCAGTCAATGATCCAACAGGAAATTAAACCTTTTAAAAATGGATGAACCAATGGACCAAGAGTAATGGAAGAAAATGCACAAAATGGGAAGAGTGAGTCATTAACTTGATTTAAATATGATTTTTTATTTTTTGGCAGTAAGACACCAAGGTCTGACATAATTTCCATTTTCAAAAATTCAGCAAAATGAGAACTTCCAGAATCAGAACTAAACACTGAAAAGTTGTATTTATTTTTTTTTTTACTTAATTAGAAAAAAGAAAAATTCTATACTGGACAGGAGAAAAATATCAGAAAGAGTATATATATGTGAATCTCTGTTTAATGTATAGTTACCCTTTTCTATGACTTCTGAGGAGAAAGGGATTTGCTCTTGTTTTATAATATTTAATCATGCGAAAGGAAAGAAAAGACAGAAGAAAGGTCCTTTACTCTGAATCTCAAGAATGCAGAGCTAGCCAAAAATACATATTACTGCCCGACTCCCACTCACACCCCACCACTGGTATCTGATTTACAGAACCACACTGCTGTCTTGATTTAAGGACAGTGGTGCTGTTATTACAAATAATATCACATTGTTGAAAGACAAAAAAAAAAAAAACGACAATTGCTATATGTAGAGAAGATGTCAGGTCCTTAACATTAAGACACACAGCCCTCCAGGGTAGAACTCTACTTTGTAGCTGTATGAACACTTTCACAGAAATATATCCAAAATTATTGAATGGAAATCAGTACTTTTGTGGCACTCTTGAATCTCATGCTATATTCCTCTTTGCAACACTGATTTTCATTGCTGCTACAGCAAAGTGAGTTCAGCCAAGCTGATGAGTAAAGATTATATCAGAAAACATCAAAGGTCTCGTCTCGTTTTCCTTACTTTTCCATTGCTAAGTGGTTCAAAAACTAATCAATAACAAAAATAAAATAGCTTCCAGGTACCAAATCCCAGTCATTTTTACACTTTTACATTGCTGGTACACTTTTTTTCCATTGCAATTCATTAATTAATCTCACCCACAAGTAGTTAACAGTGATGTTGCTTCTGTAATTAGCATCAAGCCATGAAACTTTCAAAGGTGGGAGAAAAGCTCATTTTGTTTATGTTCTATATGTAAGTTTTGAAATGTTCTCTTTGGGATTTATTTAGGTGATATATTGTGAAAAACAGATTTGTATTGGTATATTTGTACCAGTGTAGCATTTAACATTTTTTCACACACACCCAAACTAGTTAGAACATGGTTAGAATGATAACAATAGACAACTAGCCTCTAGAGGGAGACTTTTTAAGCCATATCTTTGCCACTAATGCTGATAAATTAACTGATAAAGAGCAATAAGAGTAGCATCGTTGGAGTGCAGAGGGAATTGGGGAATCAGTTGCTTGGAAATTTAATCCCAAGGTCATGTCCTGCCTAGGAGATTTTACATCATGGTGTGGTATGTGGAGCCATAGACATGAGCAGGCCTGTTTGGAGTTGATGGTATCGCCAACAGGATTACTCCGTAAATGAGACACAGCAATGTATTTTCAAAGCAATAAACAGAGGGACGCAGACAAATCCTATTAACAAATAACAGGATTTGTGCTTGCACTGCACCTCCTACTCGCCACCTTGAAAATGTACCCCATGCTGTCTGAACCGTTGTTCTGCATAAAATCAAGTAAATTATAGTCCATTTAAAAATAAGCTAAAAAGCCCCATCGGATTCCACTGAAGTGTGAATAATGATTCAACAGTCATCAGCTGTGGTTGCCATAAGAAACAAGATTTCATAAATCTATAAAGTGTAGAAGAGACAGAAATGCCACAAGCAACATTAATCTAGTAAAATTATAACCAAAATGGGGTCTTATTTTCAATGCCGAGCCTCTTTTTTTTTCAGTTCCTATAGTTTCTCAACAGATCAACACAAGCAACTGTCTGAATTCCAGCTGTAAAACTAAACAGTTTTAAGAAGCCTGAAGGTTCAATCTGATCAAATGTATTATCCACCCATTGTTAATAGTCATAAATGATTTGTTTCTTTTGGAGAAAGCCAAGAAGAAATACAAATAAGGGAATTGTATCTGCGTCATAAGTCAATTCATATCACACTCTGCCATTAAACAGTCAAAACAACTATACGTAAGACAAAATCTGCTCTGAATATTTGCAGTGTTTCATATTTTAAAAGTCATAGTGTATCATTTTTGGGGAGATGTGTGTAAATTACCATGAACACATAAAATGTTTATTTTATTAATAAAAAGAAATAAGAATTAGAGCAGACAAGTAGAGTAGCACTGATGCTAAGAACTGACTTGCTGAATTTAAAGCAGAAATCTCTATTTTCTGCACCTTAATTCTTATTTGTATGATCAGTATAAATTCCCATATGACAAGAAGGTCACTGGGTGATCCATGCATGAAGACAAAGTACCGTATGACACATTGTCAAAAATAAATAAAAAAAAGGTTGACAAAACATTGGGAGTCATAAACTTTGAAAGAGGATATAAATTGTCGGAAAGGAAGCAAAAATAAGGGTGTTTCTCTGCAGTCATTGACAGCTATAGCTTTCAGGAAAACATTGTGTTTAGATCTGCATAATGGCAGAAGCAGAGTCGGGTGTAACTAGTAAGGGGATGTGATGAACTGCCTCGAAGATTTCTTTAGAAGTGTTTGGATAGGGAGAAAGATTGTTCTGGAGTAAGGGAAAACCCATTGAGCTTTCTTTTCTACATTTAATAAACACCTTTGTAGAGGAAACATGCTTTTGAAGTGATATTTTTATGTTTGAATACAAATGTGTCTCTTGATGTTCTCCATCCTTCTAATGAGATTGGACATACATTTGATGTAGGCTTCCAAGAATGCTTAGAATAAAATTCAACTACTCAGACTTTCCATTCACTTTAATAGTTAAAAAACGGTTTCAATTAAATACGATTCATCTTCTCTGCATGTACGTGTATAGCACCGTAACAAATTTAAGACACTGAATGTATCAAACCCTCATTATTAGAGCTTCAGGTAAATAAATACAGAGACACTTCATCAAACGCAGTAACAAACTGAGAGTGAAGGTAGGAATACAATATTATGTCGTTTGCTTTATTTAATTTCTATTATTTTCATACTTGATTTTTGTTTTTCTTCTTGCATAGTTACATGTTTATACAGACAGATTCAGGCCTGGGTATGGTATACAGATTTAAAGTCACTGCGGTTACCTGTGGTCATGCTTTAACCCCATCTGGCAACTAGAACCATGCAGCTGCTCCCTAACTCCCCCATTTTGGATGGGGAAGAGAACCAGAAGAGTCAAAGTGAGAAAAAACTTGTGGATTTAGATAAAGGCAGTTTAATAAGTAAAGAAAAAGCCACTCACACAAGCAAAGCAAAAAAAGGAACTCATTCACTGCTTCACATCATCAGAGAGATGCTCAGCCATCTCCAGGATGTAAAACAGTGTATTTAGAAGTCAAGCATGCCCACTTGGTAGTGTACTTGGAGTTTAATATGGCCTGAATATCTTTGAAGTCTGAAGAGCAATTTGTTGATGTTATGACTATTCACTTAAAGGTGTTTATCAGTATCACTGTTTCTCATTCAGATCCTGTAGAACGCCTACAATACTTCCAAATCATTTCTATTTGTCTTAGCTACTAAAATGTCAACAAAAGGCTCTGTTCTGATGACCCCTGCACATTAGTTTTTGGTGAGTAAGAACCTGCTCAAAGTCTACTGAAATCAGAAAATTACCCTTAATTTCCAGGGAGTTGAATGAAGTGTATTCAAATGTTTCATTTAGCTTATGTCTTCCCCCTTCAGTTTCCTTAAATGTGTTTGCCTTCTCTGCCTGCCTCTTCTAGTTCTTCAGCTCCCTTTGTCTGGTGTGAAATTAGAGTAAAAATATTTAGGGATGAGAAATGCCCTCATGTCACTGTGAATTCCATAGAGAGTGCCTTTTAGAGCAAGATAAAGAAGCATAAGTAAATATAAGAACATACATGGGCTTGATATTTAATGGTGTACTTTTACAAACACCTGGTGCATACACCTGTCCTAGTTGTTTTGCAAGATCAATTGGATAACAAAGTCTACCAAGGAACTATTTTTTATATGAATGTGAACTTGGAAAATGTGGGTAGGTTGACAATATTGAAAAACTTCTTGGCTTTCAGTTGCTAATGTTTCTCTTGAGTGGCTTCTGTTCTTGAGTGTCCAGTTGGAATAATGTGAGTCTTCCTACAGTAGTTTTCTGTGACTACTCAAGAACAAATCATGATCCTCCTCAGTAACTTGGAAAAACTAATTTGTGTATGTTCATTAGGAGTTTGTCAAAAAATATAAACATTATTCATGAAGCTTAGCTGTTGTCTATGATTAGTTTAGATGAACAGACTTTCATTATGTTATAAGAAATAAATCCTTTTAAAGACTTAAACCAATGCTTGTCGGATACACAATTATAAATTCTCCTACTTAAGGGGATAGAGATTTTTTTAAGCTAGTATGAATGCCATAGATAAATTATTAACATTATCTTTTGCATAACTTCATGACCAGGTGAAATGCTTAAAATGCTTATACGTATGTATTTCATTTATATAAAATGTGTGTGAATCTATGCATTGCATTTTAAAGGAAAAAACAAATGAGAGCTGCAGAAGTCTCTTGCACAGAATGAATTCTACTTTGCATTTTGGAAGTGCTGTAAATCATTGTAGTCAGAGTTTATGATTTCCATCAAAGAGCACAAGGGACATATTTCACTGTGGTCTATCCATTATTCTGCACATACTTGAGAAGAGAAACTCAAACAAAGCTCTCATTAGGAAACATTGACATAAGACTAGCAGAGAATTCATTTACTTGTACATGGTGATACAGAAGAGAAGTCAGTGAGAGCCATATATTACACTGCCACAGCAGGTGGAGAGGGTGAAAAGGAGATGTGCATCCAGACACGTATTTTTTGTACAGCTCTTCCAAGGTTTGTGTTTGTTCTTATTTCTGGTAGCTTGAAAGCGAATGAAAATTTATAGCTGAAGTGTCAGGGAGCAGGGAGGGCTGGCTGCTCCTTGAGCACCCAGAGCTACAGGCTGAGCTCAGGTGGTCCCATGGCAGGGCCCGGTCCCATGGCACTTCAGGGACAGCAGTGGGGGTGCAATCAAAAGTCCTAATCCTTAATGGGACCATACTGATAAGGCAGATCAGATGAGATTCGAGGCAGGTTCAGGTCCAGTGAGGATAATTAGGGTTGGACACAGTCCAGTGATCACCAGGCAGGTGCCCAGTGACAAAGGGAAGGTCAAGATGGGAAATCAGACCCCTGGGTTGCAACAGAGCTACAGGTGGGTGCTTCTGTGTTATAGCTCAGGCCAAGAGTGAGAACCCAGACCTGAGCTCAAATGGGATGGTGGAGCTCCCAGGTGAGGCTGGTCAAGGCAATTAAGCCCTATTAGTGCCCTCAGAGCCCTGAAATATAGCAGATAAAAATCTGATGAGAGCCTCTTGGTTGTACAAAAGCAGGAACTTTTCTAGTAATAGATGTGATGAGCATTTTCAAGAGCTTATTACACAAGAGGGTATGTATGCTTTACAAATGTCTTGGCATATCTATACCTGTTTTATGGCTTCCATGTCCAGAAGGGGTTACAGTCAGGGCTACTGTTGTTGTTGAAGTCTTGCCAAAATAGCAGTGTGGGAACCACTTAAGGGCATTTAATGGGTTGGCCAGAATAAATGGAGGGATAAGCAAGAGAAATAGTGTCTCAGCTGTATGTATTCTGGTTTGGGTGGTGGCATGTTTCTGTATTTTTATTTCATAGGTGTGAGAAAACTTCAGAAAATAATGTAAAAGAGAAAAAAAAAGTGATGTTTACTCTGTGTGGGAATTTTTTATTTTTTCAATTTATCTGGCTGAATGTTTTTCTTTATTCTAGTTCTGCAGGTATCATGCAAAATACATAGAGCTTGAATCACATTTAAACTTTAACTTACACTAAATGAAATTGATCTTGTCAGCCTATATTCACTGGCTCTTATTGAATCTGTTGCTATTAGGATGATGTGATACATTCATTTTGTTTCTTTAGAGTGCTGATCCTTATTTTAGATTCTCACTGTTATCATACCCTGTGGGATACCTGCAGACATGGAAACATATTAATTCTAGCATTTATTTTTTTCAAAGCCTATTAACACCTTTTTTCTCTGCTGCCCATTAAATCTGTACAGTTATCAAGTTCTCCAAACCAGCAGGTTTGCCCCATCCTTGCTGTAGGTGGCCATTCTTTTTACCTTTTTGGTCATTTGAACTCAGATGGTTGGGTTTTGGGCATACTTTTGTAAATACTCAAAACATACCCTTACATTCTCAAGAGAATTCTCAACTTTTAACCCCTTTTAAGTAATATTACATGTTATGCTGAAATTTTTGCAATTCCATGTGTTTCGTCAGTTATACGATAGTTGTTTATAAAGGCTTATTGAGCAAAGTGCATGGTATATTTATGGTTTCCATAAAAATTGATCCTGAAGTGCTCTGCGGCTCTTCAGGAGAGTTTTAGTCTATGAGCTCGAATTCCTTTTCTGCTTTGTGGCTCTGCCATGTCTCATAGTTCTTATTGGAGCCAATGGACTTCATAACCTTAACAACAAATGAGAAATTAGTGCATGCAGGTACTGCGTATGTGGTCAGTCTGGATCAACAGTGGAGTATCAGTTACCTGACCCATATTGTCCTTAAAATACTATATAAGCATTTGTCTAAGAAGGATCAATCTGTTTCTCAGATAACTAGTATTATCTCTGCTATCCTTCTTAGGGGAAGGAAGCAGAAAAAGGGAGCAAGTGGAATTTAATTGCCTTTTTTTAATAACTGGAAACTTGCCCTTGTTGAACTTCATAAGGTCCAACCTTGCCAGCCTAATCTAGTCCAATCTTGCAGCCCATCCAGGTTCCATCTGCAAATGACAGATTTATTGTAATTCAGTTTTGATTGCTGCCATGATTGCAAATCTGCCCCAGAAGTGGGTCCGTAAGCTTTTCCATCAAAGTACATGTTGAAGATGGTTAGAAGCTGGAGTGTGCACATACAAAGAAATCTGACAGATTTTGTCCAGATCAGCTTGCAGTTATTTTGTTTTATATCTGTTATATATGAAAACTGTTTTCTGGGCATTTTTTTGCTTCCAACCAAGCCATGGCTTTGTCTGTGGCTGAAATGATTAGTTCTGTGTCAGAGGTTATGAGTAGCAAGGTCTCTCCATAGCAGCAGTGTATGCTGCTTGGCATCGAGAACGTTAGTTGGCTTTAATTGTGTTCTCTCCAAGTAAGTGTACTGCTTATTTTATGTAGAAGGTCAGTAGAAGCAGAATACATTTCATATTATCTGAACTAAAGCAAATTTCAGGATCCTGGAGAATATTCCTTTGTCTGTCGTAAGCACCAAGAGATCGTAGAGCCAATAGCACAAGTTAGGGACACTTGTGACTTACTTTAAGACTTTTCTGATCAAACTAGTCTTGATGTAAGATTAGATAATGGCTTTGCTGTGGGTATGTTGCTGTTGTCAGGATTTATGCCATGGAAAATTTGACAATGTAGCTAACTGGCTGTAGGAGGGAAAGGAGGAAGAGATGTACTGGAGCCAGTGTGTTTGCCTGGACCTGGAGTGAAAATGTGATGTGGATCCTGGTAGTATTATTGGTAATGAGGTGTATAGATCATATTAGATATACATGCTCTGGGGGCTGGAGTATTGAAATTAATAGTCTGCTCAATGTGAAATGAATGCCAGTGGTATCACTGATGTAACTGTTTTGGTGATAGAGAAATGCACAGTTCCTTGTTTTGCTTCCATTCCCCTTTATACATGAACATGAACACGAAGAAGCATCATTCTTTTCAATAAATGCAATAGAATTAGAAAACAAGATTATTACAAACTTTGAGACCACATTAGTATTCAAATTATCAATTATTAAATAAGGAATTAACAGTTGTATTAAATGGGAACACCGATCTGCATGTTTAACATCCTGGTAGATATTATTGAGAAAAGCTATTTTGACTAAACAAAAGTCAGCTCTCAAAACTCCTGTGGACCAACACGTGAGCACAAAGTGTCACTCAGTACAATGTTTCCTGGTTGCTGCTTTCTGACTGACAGCAGAGGTGGGGGTAAGGGGCTGGAAGGGGAGAAGATGTTATGCTAAGAGTGATTTATGAATTTCAAATAATTGGTGTTTCAAACCAGTGTTCATTTCTCCGTCAGTGAGAATCATAACTTGTTTATCACATTTTTAAATGGATGAAAGGAAATATATGCATATTAATCTAAAAAATGCTTTATAAATGGTTGAGCGAGAACTTTTCAAACAAGCCTCAATGAAGTTAGATAATAACACGGCTGTTTTCTAGATAAACTTAAACTGGTTTTCGGTCCTATCCAGAAGGGAGACCTGGACCTTGGTAATCATGCACATGTTTTTTCTGCCAAGGGGCAAATATATCAAAAGAATAATCTCAATATCTAAGTCTGAATTGTGGAGTTAAAAAATTGTCAATGGAGGCAAGAGTTTAGTTCTGTATTCTCTGCCAGTGACCACAGTCCTCAGACTCCCAGGCACCTAGACTTACATGGAGTAAAGGCTAAAGGAATATTTTCCAGAAATCAGTAGAGGAGCTGAGCGGGGTGGGAATGAAATGCAGCACTCATGTTTTATCAGCTCTCTAGCCTAGGATATTTGCGTATGTCTGGCCTAGTAAATATTTCCATTTAGACAGAATACTTAGAGTTGAATAGTTTCCTCTTTAATAGCTCTGCACCAGAAAATCCTGAGCTTTAGTTTCACTTTAGGTCAGGGTACAAAGTGACCTTTAGATTGTGTTAGTATTTGAGCTGTTTTGCACACAACTACAAATAAAATCATAGGTGTCTCTATGGCTTTAAGAAGTTATTAACCCAATGTTTTGAGGATGTTTACAGCATTTAAATAATAAAGGTTAGTCTATATAGTTTTTGTGGTAAACCTCAGAAGAGAAGCATGACCCATCAGCCTGGCAGGTGCCAGTGCTCCTCACAGCTACTGCCCTGAGCCGTGGTCAGGCTCCCTCCACTTGCACCAGGCTCCCTCTGTGCACCAGGGGTTTCCAGGGAGGCTCTGTAATTATTTTTCTGTACTTTTCCTAACCATAATGAGGAAATTACATTGCAGGTTGCTGGTGCCTTGCTCAGTTCCCAGCCTGCATGTTAAATGTCCATCAGCACAGGATGCAGCAGTTTACAGAATCACAGAATCATAGGGGTTGGAAAGGGACCTTTGGAGATCATCTAGTCCATCTTAGGTGCAGGGAACCCAGCTTGGCACTGCCCACCTTGATGCTGTTTGTCAGAGATGAATGTGGGAGGATCTGACTCCCTTGTAGAAGGAAAAAGATGTGTCTCTCCTGCAGAGAGCCTGGGTGTGAACTCATGGTTGTGCAGGTGTGCTTGAATGACTCTAAAGTGCCTGGAAACAATCAAGGCAATACAAGTATATTTATTTTTTACTGAAGGTATTGGTCCCTTGGATATAAGGAAAATGTCAGATTAAGGTTTGGGTGTTGAAAGATTCTTGAATTTTAATCTGATCCCAGATTTCAGCCTTTTTCTGGATCCAATAGTTTTTCTAGAGTCAGAAAAATGGTCAGTGTGAAGGAGGACTAACGCTTAATGCTGTTTAATGGTGGAGTGGCATACTGAAAGTTAGAGTTAGGGAATCTGAAGAAGTTAATATGTAACAGGAAGAAGTAAGAAAGATGTAAATGTATGATTTTGCCTGAATTCACGGTGAATTTAGGTGCTTCAGATAACCTTCTGTGTGTTGGCAGTTATACAGATAACTACGCTTTTCTGCTGAAGGAGAGAGACTAATACTGAGAATAATACCTGGAAAAACTTCTTTAATATTGGTGCAAAGTGAAGAAAGGTGGGCATGGATGGAAAAGGAGAGATGAGATAGGCTGTATGCTTACTGTAAGGGAGTGTGGAAAAGAGGGAGCAGGGTCTGAATGCCAGGTTTCTGCCTAATGGATATTAAAGTAGTTGGGGTCTGAAGCACTCAGACACAGTATTTAATATGTGAGCATTAACTGCAGCTGTCATGCTGTATAGAGGAATAGCACTATCATCATTTTATTACCTTTGATTAGTTGAAATTGTATCTTATAGCAAAAAAACCCCGCACTATAAATGCATTTACCAGCAGCTGTATATATGCCCGGCACTGGCATCATAAGGAGATGCTGCATTACAGAGACACCATTCATCACACTTTAAATTTGAGGCAATATCCTCTTTCTAAATTAACGTCATCACCTTATGACAGCTGTGACCACTAGCTCAGTTATAGTTGATGAGCTTGTCGCTGTTTCCAATATAAATTCTGTCTTTAATAGATTGATTTGAAAGTTAGATCTACTTAGCTATAAAAATCTGCTCCGGGTTGGAACTTGGCATATAGGATTCTCCCTAGATGATTTTCTTCACAGTCCTTCTGTGCTTGATTGAAAACTTTTTGCCAAATCTAGTCAACCATAATAAACTTCTGGAAATAGTAATTGAGGATCTTGATGGCTGTGTGGCTGTGTTTTTAGCCAAACGGTTCCTTCTGTGGGGAGCAAGCACAATCTATTTATTGATGATGTGATGTTTCCAAATCCAAAGGGTGCTTGAATATTATCCTGCACTAAATGGTTCATTGAGCAATTTTGGCCTCCCTTCTCTCTCCAAAATGCATATCAGCTCTGTTCCTTCTCCTAAGAGTATCAGAAATTTGAACAAGAAAATTTCATACTGGATTAAACAAAAATGTAGTCCTATGTGTTTATTTTTGGTTTAGCATATAAAATTGTCAAATTTAATAACTCTTAAAAAAAAAAAAAAAGTCGAAATGACTCACTATATCCAAGGTTAAGCAATTATTCCTCTGTATTTTTTCTCTGTTTCTTGGGTATATACCTAGAAACTATACCTAGAAAATTCAACCTATAAATATGCAGTTTTATTTAGCTGGAAATGCATTGAAAATGATCTGGAAAAAAAAAAGAAATTGCTGTTTTTAGTCTTGAGATTATATTCTATCACCTGTTTACACAAAATTTGTCCAACAATGCTAAAAAAAAAACAGTTGGTAACAGCCATTCACTCAACATGTATTTATCAGCAAAAATTTAAATAAGAACATCTGATGACCAGCTGTCTCCATTCGTATTGCAAGATAAGACATTTTAGCAATCTCTGTATTTGGGAAACAGGCAATTCATCAGTTATTTTTGCCACTTTTCATCTCAGTGTATTCAAATTTGAGAAAGCACTCCCATGACAGAATACAGACTGCACAGAGGCTCTGTATTTCCATGCAGGCTTTTGGGGCCATGCTATAGAAAATAGAAATGTGGCATGATATTCTAGCTGATGTTAATGTAGAGCCCAGAGGAATAGTACATGGGCTCTCATGTCACTCGTGTGACATCTTTGAGACAGTTCCTGATTCAGCAGTCTCATAAAAGCTTGTGTTCATGCCCACTATGCACGTCTCTTTTTGGTGTTGAAAAAAGCACCTTCTCTTCTAGTATATGCAGGATGATAAACCAGCTTGTTCCAAGCATTGTCTGGGTCTCCCCAGATCCAGCGACAGGTATATAATCTCTGTGATAGGAGCTCTCTTAGGACAGAATATCCCATTGGTGGATACAAAGCCAAGGTTGTACTGTATGTCCTACCTTCTACAAGAGACTCATATTCCTCTGCCCAGCCATGGTCAAATTTATGGCTGTTTTATCATGTGGGACGTTCACTGCATTAATTCCTACATATATTAACTACTCAAATGAAATATTATTAATATTTCATAAAATGAAAATTATTTTATAACTTAAATATTTATGTTACATCTTTTTATCATTGTAGTTGAGGAGAGATTTGTCCTGAAGCCAAGAGGGTTGTTTCTTCCTAGGGTGCACCAATGTTGATAGCTGTTGATGTCAACCAACCAAAGTGTGGTCCATGCAGGATGCACCGCCTTCATGTCTTCCTGATTTGTATTTCTACTCTGCAGGTTATTCAGTATCAGAGGAGTGATCAAGCTTTCACTGGAAACAGGAAAAAAATGCCAAGGCAACATTCAGCTTAGCACCTCATTCACATATATCCATCTATTGTAATCTGTAATTAGCTACAGTTTACTGAAATGCTCCTGGCACAAATATTTTCACATCTATTCACTGTTCCACTTTAAATTCCATCTCATTAAAACATCATAAAAAGCACTATCTTGACGTGCTTCCCATGTGACTGTATGATTAAAGTCCCTATTTGTTCATTCACCAAAATCTCTTCTGCACACACACCTGTGTGTTGGTCGCCTGGAGGGAAACAAAAAAAAAAAACAAGGGAAACAACCCCCTTGAGTTTAGTCTGATGCAAATGCTGGCTGTTGTAGCAGTGTAAAGCTGGCCTTCCTTCTGCTTCTTAGAGTTGCCTTTAATGTCTTCATAGTACATCAGCAATGGAAAGAGTGCAGAAGGAGGCATAACTCAAATATTCTTGGAATACTAGGGGAAAATGAAAAAATAGGGAACTTTTTACAGACCAGTAATACTATGTGATATAAGCTTTCTTGAAGCCTGATAAACCTGTCAGAAACACTGTCTTACTAATAGTTCGTAATACCTTGTTGTAGAACTAATCAGTGATTTCTGAATCAAACTGGCAATTCAGAAATGAGTCATTGCTCACATTGATATTTTTTTTTTAATTGTTTTTTTTTATGTGGTTGGCATCTGTGTCATGTAGCAGCATGTTACCATCCCATAGTCACAATTATGATTCAAGTTTCAAACAATGAGACATGACTTTGACCTATTCCTATGCAAATTCTTTCCTAATATATTTTGATAGTTTAACCAAACATATTTTGACTAAGATTTGAAAGAAAGGCTACTACTAGAAAGCCATAAACCGCTTAGAGCTGAAACTAATAATTTGTTATAAATTCCTTACTAAACCCCATTCTTAAGGATTTCTATTAAGAATATAGACTTTGGGTCTAAGGAAACCTATATTTTCAGTAAAGTGACAAGTGCTCACCAATGTTTAATACAGGCATGTAAGAATATTACAGGATATATATGTATCTAGAGATAAGTAATATTCTGATGTATTATGGGTGTCTTCTCTGAGTTTGGAGTGGCACTCAGAATACTGACGGTTTACCCACTGACTCATCCATCTTTACTATCACTTCAAATTTTTCACACTGAGAACAATCAGCCATTGGAATAATCTCTTCAGGGAAGTGGTGGATTCCGCACCATTGGACACTTTTAAGATTGAGCTGGATGGGGTGCTGGGCCATGTTGGCTAGACCATGCTTTGGCCGTGAAAGGTTGGACCAGATGATCCTTGACGTCCCCTCCAACCTGGTATTCTATGATCAAATCTTTCAAAAGATTCAGTCAGTGAGAATATATTATGTTTCAAAGCTTACAGCATTTCCTTCTTCCACTGTCAAATAGAAAATTTGAAATTGTACAGCCCCCCAGCTCTTAGCACTGACAGTGCTTGTGAGTTACCTTCCAGGTCTAACATTTCATGACTTACGTGGTTGGAAGGGAGAACTAAAAAATACAAGGAAGCCTCTGGGTCATGGGTATGTAAGAGGCAGTCACCGAGACCACAGGTTATTCTGTGCCACGCTGACTCTGTGAGCAGTACTGTGGGGACAAGAGCAAGGGTAGGAATTGTACTATGGATTTTTAAAAAAAAAACAAACATTTGCCTGAATGGTGGAATAGGATAAACTCAGGACACAGAAACATTTTCTTGTGAAGGCTTGAAAATAGCTTTATGGCTTCATAAGGATTTCATGCTCTCCACCGCCATTTCTTTTGAGAAAATACAGTCTGTGTCAATGTTTGCAGACCTGAGAGTTGACCAGATTTCGGAGATGGTCTGTAAAATGATTGCAATCGAAAACCAAACAGGAAACTCCCAGACCGAAAACTGTAATCGAAAAGGAAAACATTTCCACAGATGCATGCCACGAAACAGGTAAAACAGAATAAATGAACATTCATAAATTTATCACAATTTTTGTTTGATTCTAAATCAAAGTGATTATGGAAATAGATAATCATTGCAAAATATAATAATTAGATTTAAAGGAAGCTGTCATGTGGAGCTATATTTAAAAAGGTATCATGGATCTATTTAATCAAAGAAAAAATATTGTTAATCATCTTTGCTTAATGTTAGTTTCTTTGGAGAATACAGAAATTGTAGATAATATCTTAAATTCCATTTTGAATCATAGCACTCCTTCTGTTCTACCTCTTGTGACTGTAGAAATGCATCTATCTTCTCAGGATAATGAGTTATTCTTTATTTTCCATAATTGTTTTCCACTCTAATACTGAATTACAACTACAAAAAGTGTAAGTGTTAGAAGATGAAATGATTTTCTTATTGGCTGTTTAAGAGTTATTGAATATTTATTTGGTACCCTAAATATCATTAACACTTTGTGAGGGAGCTCAAAAACATGCATGGAACTTTAAAAAAAAAAAAAAAAAAAAGAAAGGAGGGAGAGATATTAAACCAGAAAACTTCTCCCCTTGAGATAGCCCAGGAAATTCCCATGTCTTAATTCTAGTTTCTTTAATATAAATTTTCAGAAGGCTTGATCTTTCTGTGTATAAAGGAATTATCTTTTATTAATACACCCATAAAGCTGTGTGTATTGAGTTGTTCATACTGGTGATATTTCTTAAACTTTTAAAACCATTTCTGAAATAGCTTCTCAGTTAAATATATGGCGTATACATAATACATGATAGTGTACTGTGGTATAAAGATTTTAATTGGTTTTTAGTTTGGATCATCTGGATTACTTACCCTTTAAGGCACAATTTTCTAAGAGAACTCTGTTCCTATATGCTTCTGTGTCCTTTCTCTTAAAGATATGGTAACCCACCACCCCTGCACCCATTGGAAGAAAATGGGTTTTGTTATTGCTGCGAGAGAAGTAGGAATTAACTCCCACCCAATGCTCCCCACACAGCTCTCTGTTTTTTCTCGTCCCCTGCTCCCAGTCTCCATGTTTGGTCTTCAGTCATGTGAAATACATGAACTCTGTGTTCTAAGAGTATGCCTTTGAATCCACTGGGACTCTGACATAAATAAACTACATTAAAGGCTGTCAGGGACCAATCCCCAAGGATAAATCCAGAAGCTTAGAAGAGGAAAATGTAAGTTCTATTGAAACCAGTATGTTTATACCAGCATATACAGCTAAATATAAGGTCTGGAATGATAAGCAGCAGATAGGATCAGACCACAATGTAAACTTGCAACAAATTTTGGATAAATACATATTTTATATACAAAGAAATGCTCACATAAATCGGTAGGGAACTTCATAATCACAGCTTCAGAATTGAAAGTGTAATTGTTTTATCTGATTTTCCTTTTTTTTTCTTCTGAAATGTAATTTCTTGATATAAGGGGGGGAACTCTTCACTGTTTGATTTATTTTTTTAATTATGTATTTTTGTAATTAGTTGCTCAATTTAATTAGCTTTCCCAAATCACTCTCAGTAGTGCCAGTGTGTTTGTGGAACGATATGCACTCCCTCTGGTGGTCAAACTATACTTTTGGAGCCTTTCGTCTCAAACCAACTGTACAGTGTTTTTCCAGAGAAGGGTTGTTGTATCAAGGTTCATACAGCTTGCTGTGAATTTTATGGTATTTGTCTTTCTATTCCTGTGATAGATGTGGAATTTACAAAATTAATATGATACGGACAAAATAAGTTCAGCTGAATCACTGTAAACAGAAGTGAATTGGCTTCCAAAATTTTTATTAAAATTTATAACCCCACACAGCTATAGAGAAATCCCATTTGGGGGTGGGAGGGAAACCTCTGTAAGGTTTTTCAGGTTTCACATACATTAATAGAACAAGAAAAGCTTTGTCATTAACCATTGCAACAGTATGGTCCCATAAAACACCTGCATTCCCTGTGCACTCTCATCTGAGATGAGTGCTGTTGCTGAAAGCAAATTATTAAAAGCTCATCTGTTTCCTGAACTAGTTGTTTAAAGATTGGTGAAGATAAAGCTCTTGCTTTATCTCCCAGTGCTACCCGGGTGCGTTTTCCCATGCCATTCACAGTAGCAGTGAAGGATGCTCCTGGTCTGGTCCCACACTCCTTGTCCTTTGCTGCCACAGCCAATTAATATCACCCTCTTTCCCCACACTCTCCTGCTTCCTGAGAGCATGTGGATAATGACCACGCATGCAGCAAGCCTCAATCCCTAAAGGAGGGCTAAAGCAGAGAAAAGGGACATAATCTCAGGTGTTCAGCAGGAGGAATACACAGTAAGGGAAAATGTTCCAAAGACCAGTGAATCGGGTGGCAGGTGCGATCATTTCTTATGCTTTAATGAAAGAGTCCAAAGGTAGTTGCTTTTTACTGTGAAGGTATTAATGCAAACTATACCTCTTTTATACTTCTTTTAGAACATATTTCTGAAACAGGAGAAGAAAAAAACCCCACAACTTGGGTGAAAGGCTTAATGTGAGAAAAAAAATTCTAACAGAGAAAACATCTGGTAGGTGTTGTGGATGTCAGTGATAAAACAGGGCAGCAATCCTGTTAGGAATATCATCTATTAAACTGGCAAATGAAATGAGTTCTGGTTTTGCCTGGAAAATGGAATTTAGGAGAGGAAGAGAGAAAACAGTCTCAGGCACAATCCTGTGCAGTGGTAGCAGTGGTTCCAGAGCTGCTTGCTGTTTACTGTTACTGCATCTCACCTCTCTGCAGCATGTAAAATTATCTCTCTAACCCTCGCCTGATGATGAGCCATAATGAAAACACTTCACAGATGCTACAGATACTGATGAATCACTAAAACAGCAACAACCACGTCTTCCCACGCTGCATAACCGGTACAAGTCTGAAGTGCAACAAACAACTGGTTTAGGATTTGTTGTCACTTAGTAAGTGTTAAGGGGAGTATTGTCTTTTCAAATAGGTGTTTTTAAATACGCCTTAAAGTTAAGGAAGCACTTTTTTTTTACTTAAGCGTTTGAGCAAATTACATTCACCATTATCTGTGCGGAACAGGACTGAATAGTTTAAACCATATGTACAATAAAATTATATTTTGACTGTTTGAACATGGCTTTACCAACAATCTTTAAAAATAAGCTAAAGCACCCGACTCAATGAATGCCAGTCTCGATCTAATAGAACCACAGGATCATTAAGTATTTCATTGCATATCAATAATATCACAGACTGTGGTAACAGATAAAAAGGGTTTCTGAGAATATCTTTATGCTCACTGACATTTTCAAGCAGTTCTTAGTCAATAGCTCCCTCTTTAGTCCTTCAGCAGAGATCAACATTAATTTGTTTTAGCAAATAAAGTCGGTTGTTTTATATGAATAATGGCAAACACATTCATTAGCTTTTGCAAAGAAATTTACTCCAGAAAAGCCAAATAAAATAACGTGCCGATAAGCGTAAGCTTCATGACAAACAGCATTTGCAGCTCTTGGAGTCTGCTTCTCCTTCTCGGGTTATTTGGTTTGGGATAACTTATACAGGATGGAATATAGTGTCTTTGATCTGCAGACTAGAAACTGATTATGTGATGTTAGCAAAATAATTGAAATGGAGGAAAACACAGGTGATACAAGAAACTAATATCCTGAACGATATAGTAGGTATTAAACTGACAACAGCAAAACAATTAGAATATGCACTCATGCTATAGCTGAATGTAAAACCATCTGCGCACAAAACCACTAAGAGCAGCATAATCATAGTGAAGAACAAAGGTAATTCAAAGTTAAGGATTATAATTTAACCCATTTTATGAGGTCACCCTCTTGTTGTTTGATTAATGTCAGTGGTTTTCTCCCATAAGTATGAAAAAAGGTGTTTAATTCTAATGGCCACTTAAGTCATGAACACAATATAATTAGAGTAATAAATACAACTGCGTGTTTCCATAATTAGAGTAATAAATACAATGTCGTGTTTCCATACTTTATCTGATTGTTACCTGCAAATTTTGTTATACCCTAACACTTAAGGGCTTAGAAAGCAGGTAGTGACAATAGACCAGAATGTAGTCACTGGAGGGAGCGGTGGGGGGGGAAGACAGGTGAGAATGGGCTAGAAATGTCACTGAAGGTCATGGTATCTATCCTATGTCAGGTACTACAGTATTGATAGAAGAAGTGAAATAATAACAATAAAGATAATAGTGATAGGTTAGGAAAACTTTGTGAAATTACTCTCAAATCTGCCAATATTTATACCCTCTTCTTATTCCCTTGCAATTTCCGATCCCATTTTTCTTCCTGTGTGGGCCTAGAGAGTCTTCTGGGTTTTCATCTTACATAGTTGATCTTCCAGTGTTCCTATGAGGAGCTCAGTATTAACATATCCCTTGAAAAAAAAGGAAAAGGCCAAAATGGTAAAGGAGCCACTGGAGCACTGAACTCCCATTGACAGCAGGAGGACACTGCTTCCACTATATTTATTTATTTATTTTTATTGTAGTGAGAAGTCATTGTTAGTTAAGGGTTGGGTAGTTGTGGGTTGATATGTCTTTCTTTATATATAACACATGTGAGGAATGACAGGTCTGTGTGTGATGCCACATGGTTTATACAGAGCAGTTGGAAAGAACAAATAGGCAAATGAAAGCATTGAGTTCAAAGAGCTGCTGCTTCTTCCATCTGCTGCTGTCAGCGGCATTAGCCTTATTTTAAAGGACAGATATCCAGGGGATATCAACCTCCATATTCTAAACTTGTTTTAACATATCTAACTTCATTGATAAGCATTAGAAGAACATCGTGGAATAATATTCTGCTAACAGTGAATATAAAATTCAATTTATATTGTTCTAATTGCGTAGCCCCCTTTTGTTTGTTTGTATTTGTTTTTTTGTTGTGGTTTTTTTTTCCCCTAAATTCACCTTTAAATGCTGTGCCGTAGTACTTCACTCTCATTGAGGCATGTTGAGTATTCCTAATAAACACACTAACATGATCTGAGTGTAAAAGTGTAACTTCCACAGTAAATTCTAAATGCTCCAGATGTGCCAAAACTGTCCAGACTAATTCAGATAATTTATGAACTGGGAGTCTGCCAGCATTTATGTGCATTAGTGTTACGTAGCAATGCTTTGCACCTGCTGCTGAGGTGCTGGGAGGTAACAACAAATTTATTAGGAAGTCCTGTGACTGTTTTGGTTTTTTTTCCTTTTTGCGCTGAATAAATTATTTTCTGCATATTCATAGGCACAACATGTCCATATTAAGCAGTGGGCTATAGAGTTTTCCTACAGATGTTAAATTTTTGTACTTGCAAGTGACTAAAGCAAAATTCAGGTCTCCCACTCACCTATTCCCTGTCTGCCTTTGCCTTTAAAGTCAGGAAATGATTTAGTGGTGCTGCTGCTGAAGCCAACACTTTGTTCAGGGAGTGACACATCAGATGCCTTTTTGTTGTTTTTTTTTTTCCCCTGCTTTAACAGTTTGCTTGGATTTTTGCAACGTCAGGGCAAATCAGTCAGTAATCTGTTTAAAGAAAATTATAAAATCACAGGCCTTCAAAGCAGATAATTATCTGTATTAGTTACATAAAGGTGGTGTCATTCTCCCAGTGAGTCTCCCTGGAATGGTTGAAGAGGTCCTTTTCAGACGCAGATCATAGAGAACCTTCATTCAAAACAGAGCAGGCCAATTCATGCAAACAATTATTCAAAACAAAATTATTCACTAGCTGCTGAAAAAAATAGTAAATAATTTACTCGGAGTGTACTATTTGAAAATCTAAGCAGTAGCAAAGCAGCATGAAAACATTATTGTCAAAAAATTTATGAGCTCACTAGTGGGGAAGAAATTATTCATATAAATCCTATATGACTCCTTTCAACAGTTCCAATTCAAGTCTTTCTAAGCTTTTAAAATGGTTACAGTAATTGATTAACCTTTGATAACTACTTATCTCAGGCCAGGAAATGTGTGGATCCTTTATGGTGGGACACAGTTGAGCTGCAGTACTTAACTTTATGGTTCATTGGCCTTCTGGTTTTCTGTTAGCTCTACGGGTGCTGACTTACAGAAACTAATGCACAAAAGTCCCTTAGGTCTGATCTTTTCATAGATTTCCATTCTTAGAAGGTGGAAAATACTATGAAAGGTCTAGAAATTTTGGCTTTCCTTCAGGCAAAATCTAAAATTAAACAAGAGAATGCTAATAAAATCACAGAAACTAAAGACAGTACATTACTCTTGACTTCATAGCGTGCCAGTGCTGGGATCAGTTTTAACAGAATCCTGATCTTATACCCCATCCCTGGGATCTGGAGAGAAAAGGACAACTGTCACACCTAAACTTGTGTGACTGCAATTAGGGTCTAGCTTCCATTTACTTTTTCTCACTTACTATGCTGAGACTGGTTGGAGTTTTTTGGGGTTTGTTTTTTTTTTTTTCATGGGATTTATTTTCTGGGAGTTGTTTCAAACTGTATTAGGTGACCAACATCTTGACAGTATCAAGAAATGCATCGAATGTTTCTCATGCTTATAGGTTAAATCCATTTAGTATATTAGCATAGACTACGTAGTCTTTATTTGTATCCACCCTCCCTATTGCATTGGGACAGAATCTCTCATGTGTGACAGCTTTTTCACATGAGTTAAGGCTGTTTTTCTAAAAAGTCTTGTGGGGTATGACCATTTCTCAGGGAAGCAGATGATACATCTCCCGCACAACTATCCTCGGCATAGCACTCCTTGGGGTTGTGCTTGAAAGGGGGGCAAAAAACACTCCCAAGCCCAGAAATCCTATATATGAAGCCTACTGCCATGAACGCTGCTGGCCCATTTGCAGGGGAGGCATGGTCTGCTGGAGGGTAGATATTCTTGCTTTGTAGGTTCCTGATGACATTCAGGTTTTAAATAAAAGGCTCTCGCTACCAGGGTGGGTGATAGCAGCTCCCAAAACTGGCACTCTAATAAATGGAAGCAATAATTCATGAGACATAACTCAAAGAAAACACGAAAATTTGCTTATACTCTCATTTTCAACATATAGAGTGCTTCACTTAGAGCATCTTCTTGTTTTATTCACTTAGGAAGGTTGTTGGGGCTTTATCCAGCGGTGTTTATTTATCTCTGAGACCAATAATGATGACACTGTGGACAATAACCCCTCAGTGTCTTTCTGTAATAAACTTCTATTTTAAAGCTAATCTTGTATATAGCACAGAAGTACAAATCATGTACATTGCTACATGTAAAATATTGGTAGCATTTTAAATCGGTGTTTTAAATTGGTATTTAATTTGCATTTAAAAAGCATTTATTACCAGTTAATGAATCGATTGATTGCTCAAGGAGCACTTAATGAGATTTATTGCCTTATAAAAGAGAAAGTTAGCAGCTAAATAACAGAAAATGTAATTGTCACTACAGGTGTCGTTGTATCTGCACCAACTCAGGAACCGCTTATAGGGCGGGCAGGCAGTGTGGTGCTGGCTGATGGGTGAATATTGGCAGGAGTGTTTTTAAATAAAGCTGCTGAGATGCAAGAAATATAGATAATATAACTGCAAACACAAATGTTGGACTGGAGCAGTCTCTGATGGTCCCCAGGAGGAAGAGAACCCATTTCACAGTGGTTTTATATTCAGTTGAGTCCTAAATTAACAAGTGGAGGATAACTTTCTGCACACCAGAAAAGCCACCCTAAAACTCCATCATAATCGTGGGAGAAAGAAACCCAACAAGGACTACAAAAGACTTCTAAGTTATACAGCACTTACGCAAACGCCCAGTAATTTCGTTGATAAACTGCTTTATAGAGAGCTTTGCTCAGTATTCCAGTTCCTGCTACCCACATGATTGTGTTGCCTCTTAAAAGAAGTTTGTCATCTTTTCCTATTCATGTTTAAAAATAGAAGTGAATTCTTTTCAAGGGCTGATATTAAACATTCTGCCTCTTGGTTTTTAACCTTTCTCATACTTTATAATTTCAGAAATCCCTTTGAATGTTACTGAGACTAGAAGAGGAGCTCAGCTCTGCCTCATCCTCAACTGTGATTGCTGCCTCCCAGAAATCTTTTTAGGGAAAATTGCTCTCTGAGTTTCCTTGTTTGTTTTCCTTCAGGAAATATGAAACAGTTTCCCTTGCCCTTCTGTAGTATAACTCAGCTGAAATGACATAATGAATTAGTATTTTCTGTCTAAAATGCAGGGACTTGTTTCTTGCCACATCTGTTTCTTTGTATTTCTTTTTCCACTTGCTCTACCAACAGTTTTTAACAATGCAAAGATTCTAATTTTCAATTTTCTGTTAAATAAAATGCCTCAGGTGTTAATTCATGCTTCACTTCATCCTCCAGTTTATCAGTGCTAAATATGGATCATTGTCTGACTGCATCCTTTTTCATTAGACAGTTTATTATTCTGGCATGATTTGATCCACCTTATTGGACTGGAAATAATGACCGCAGTCTGATTTATGTCTAAACCTGGACTACAGGGAAAACAGCTTGAACTTATGCATCCTAATTTGGATCCTAGAAGTATTACTTTAACCATGTCTAGCACTTCCAAATTGTGAGCTTAATTTTATTTTGGAACAGTTCATTTTCAGTGGAATAGAAATAACATTTCTACTCATTACTCCTGTCTAACATTCTGCATCTGAAATTCCACATTCTGGCGTGGAATAATAGACACAGTTTATTCTGTTTCTCCTGTTGCAGAACTAACTCCTTTTATTGAGTGATTGCCATGGTCTGCCCCCAATTCTCTTAATCTTGTATGCTTTGATGCACCTTAAGTTATATTGTACATTGTGCTGCAATTACTTTGCACCTTGTCTTGCTACAGTATGTGTTATGGGTAAGCAAGCATGCAGGCATCCTGCAGAGTCATGATACTTTTATTTATTTAAGGGAAGTAATAGAAACTTGCTAACATAATAACAGAGACATTTTATAAATATCACACTTTTTGAAAATAAAACCTGAAAACAAAACAAAAGCATGTTTAGGAACTAGTATACAATCAGATACTATAGATACCTGGCAGCCTTTACAGTGGATAGGGAGTCTCCAGAGTTCGTGTTTCTATTTTATGGAGAGTATTGCGTTATTTTTGTGTGATCAATATCAGTATTCAGTGGTTTCCATTAAAAGATATCTGTATGATAACACCATCGCACTTATAGGTAAATATGGGGTTTGTAATAATCATGTTCAAATACAAATCCAGAACATGCTGTGCTGCAGGATGCCCTGAATATCTACTACAACAAAACTGTTGTTTCCGTTTTGTATTTTTAAGCAGCAGTGAATCCCCTGTATAGTATTTCCACACTATAATTAGCTCACATACTTTTTTTCCTACTGGGCATATTGTCAGTCAACAAATTTGAGACCACTGGGAAAGGAGTCATCCTTCCAGGTGCTTTCATGACTGTTCTTTGTACTTCGGCTGATGTGTTCATGCTCTCTGTTAATTTCTTTGGAGGAGCAATAGTTTTTGAGAGTTGGCTGAAAGAAATGGTTTTGTGCTTGTGTGTAGCTGCAGCTGACAATAATTTAGAAGCAAATGGGTTGTATATCAACTGTGGTGTCAGTCAAATCCTTATTATGACCAAACTCAGTGTCAGAAAGACATACCATTAGTCCTCTCCACAAAGAAGTGTATCCTTCTCTGCATTTGGCTTTGTTAAGTTTGTTCTGCATTTTTTGCTTTATCCTTTTATGCTTTATGTTCCTTATCTCTTTAGGTGATGCCAAGCAATTGCTTTGTACAGACACCACAGCATCCACAAAAGAAAGAATGAACATATTCTTGGCTTATAGCATAGATAAGACCTTGTGAAGGTAAAGTGTAAAAAGAATGTAGGATGGATTTGATGATGAGATAGCACGGTGCTGTCATTGCTCATCCTTTACGGGAGCATTCTGAGATGAGAGACGTGCCAAAGTAACTCAGGTGACTAGGCTATGATACCCTTCTCTGGAGATGACAACTAGAAAATGTGTCTGTGCATAATAAACCAGATAAACCTTTTCTGGAAATCCTAATTCCTGAACTGTAGGTAAAACCATTACCAGGCTTCACTGCAGTCTCTGCCCAGTGCCCAGAACAGTAATAAGCTCTGTGTCTGTACCGTAGGAACATTGTCCATACCTGCATCCTACAGACTGCTAAGAAATCCTATATCTTTTCCTTATGACTGCTTTCCCAGGAGACCACATGGCTTTAAAGAGCAAACTTCTGAAGTTTTAAAGCTTTGTTTTCACTTGCAATAATGTATTTGAAACTTTCATGGGTTTACAAGCAACCACAGGGAATTGCCTGCAACATTAGTTTTCCAAATGTCATTAAATATCTGTACTGCTCCTTGTTTTTAGCAGCTCCATCTTCAATTGCTGACCTAAGTAAGTGCAACTAAAAAAGCACAGACTATAAAAGCTTCTTGGCCAGCCAAGTTGCAGTGCAATATGCAAGATGTTCGGTGCATCCTGAGTGAAGCTCTCAAATATGAGACTTGATCCTCGTTTTCCAAGTTTATCACCAAAGCTTAGTTATTTCCCCCACTCCTGCCTGGGCACTGCAGCGTGCCCTGAGTAATGGCTGGAGGAATGAACTGCTTCAGATACAGGTTGCAACCCCAACGGTGACCAGTGCACTGATAACTTCAGCAATTAAAGCCCGTGTGCTAAATCCTGGGTCAAAGCTCAGGTTTTAGAGCAGCTTTGACATGCACACCCTCTGCATCCCAGAGTTGCACAAGGAGAGCTGAAGCGCAGCCTCATTAGTAAATTACTTTTCTCTCTTACTGTATAATTTTAGACTTCAGATCTGCAGAATCTGAGCTCTGGTGGCACAATGAACTCTAAAGGGATGGATCAGGGGAAAATGTCTGTGCCTTACAGTGGACTTTCATACAGTTGTACATGTTTTCATGATATTGCATAATCTGTAAGGGATGCTCTGCAAGACAATACTGTTAATGACTATACAGACTATTGTAATTCTTTTTATACTGTGCGAAATTGGGAACAAAGTACCTTCCAGAAATGATTTTAATAGCCAAGAGAAAGAGCCTACTAGTTAATATATAAAAAAAACAAACCACCCTGGAAAACTGTTGAACATGAATGTCAACATTTTTAATGGATTGCCTTTTTTATTGTGTGCTGCATGTTTTTGTCAGGGGAATATGATAATTATAAACTAGTAACAATAATGAGGTTTTGAATATTCATAGGCAATTAAAATATGTCTCTGTGCATTTTATCAGTACCCAGTGGGGAATGTTGCTCGTTTTTTAGAAATAACTGGTTCACAATCCCTGGTGAAAAATACAGGACAGAAATCAAAACACCAAGCAGGGCATAACAGTAGCAAAGTTCAATTGATTGGTAAGGAAAAGCAAATGTTACAGCACTGATTAAAAACATATATTTGTAGCCCTGCCTTCTCTTTGACAGTGAATTGTCACGTGGAATAAGAGTACTGTAATTTAGGTTTTAAAAGGTGAAGGGACACTTTCCACAAACTCTTCTATGAATATTAGATATCTGTTTAGAATGAAAGAGATGAATGCAAAAAAAACCCCAAACAAACAAACAAAAAAAGCAGATAAACCAGTACCAGGCAAGAAAATACTAGAGAATGTTTAAGTTTTAACTAACTAACTGGTGGATGTATGTACTAATATCCTTGAAGCAGCTTTTAAAGCTTTTTCTCACAGGTTTATCTTAGTTCAGATAAAAGGTATTAGATTCGTCATGTAACTAAATAAAGGGTTTGAGTTTTGTTATGGAGCCTGTCGGATTATTAGCAGATGATAAAGATTGTTTTGCTGTTGAAGATGTATGAGCCCATGTTCTTCATGTCTGTAGCTACATTTTCCAGTGGCTTTTTATAATATTGTACTTTTTAAAGGAAACTTAAATGGGGAGTACTTTCAAATTGCTTCCCTGTCTTTGTAAACGTACTTCTCATGAGATCCTTTTTTTTTTCTGATTCAGTGTACTGGAAATATTTATGGCGTGTTCATGTGCTGTGACATTGAGTTGTCATGAGACCAATTTTGTTGTCATGCATATCGACACATAATGAGAGCCTTTAGTAACTTCATTAGCAACTCTTAGCAACTTTTCAAGAGGGATCTTGAAGAAAGAAGGCAGCATCAGCAGGTAGGTTTTGACAGAAATCTGCCTGGTTCCCTGCCTGACAGCCCCTATTGAAATGACATGGGGAGTTCTGCAAACAACATTGTGTGAATGGCAAAGAAATGAAAAGGAAAGGTTAAGCACAGCATTACTCTAGTCTCAGATTTGATTGATGAGCCTGCAGAATATGTTGAAGAAGAGTTTTCCATAGCAGTTGCTATAATCAACTTTTGAGTGCTATATTTCCATTGGGGTGTGCTTAAAAACAGTGCCCTTGACCATAGAAAGTGGGGACTACAATGAAAATTTGAGCACCCAGAAAAATAAAGGTCTCTTGTGAAAACTAATAATAAGAAAAACTTATGTTTCTAAAGATAATTAGAAAAAATTTACAGTCACACCCAAAGAGTAAATTAGGGAGCTTTGCCTTGACTTTACAGCTCAGCAGGGTAGGGCTGTACTTGCACTTTAGCACTTCCAAGGTGATCTTAATTAGTCTCTTCTGATTACTGGCAGCATTATGAGGCAGGAGCCAAAACTAAAATGACAGAGAGTAAGACAAGTGCTACATTTTCTTTTATGAATATTTCTGACATAGGCTGGCACTCCCATTTAAAGTCCAGGTGTCTCTAAATGGGGTGTCCTTGCAAGATCTGGGCATTGCTCTCTGTAACAGCCGTGGCTGCGATACCTGGAATCCAGTAGCCAGAGACACGTAAGGTGTGGCTGTTGTAAAAATGGGGAGCCTCAGGTGTTTGGGCAGCTTTTTATCTTAGTATTTCAAGTATAATTTTCCTTAGATAAATCCAATTTTAAAAATGACATGTGGAGAGCTGAAGTGGCTTGCTGTGTGTGCCAGAGGAGTTTAAGCCTGTTCTCAAAAAGTATTTTATGTCTTTCCCACTGGACTGTTCAGATGGGGACCAAGTCCAGTTCTACTCCAGTTGACTGAGTTGTAACTGTGCCTTTCCTAATCCAAGATGGACTTTCACCTGACCTTTCTCCTTTTTCTTTTTTTCTTTTGCCCATTTTGAACAAAAGAAGTGATTTTTTTTTTTTTAGACTTCTACTTGTGGTGCTGCGGCATGGGGGAGGTGAAATATGGTTTTCCATCTATTAGGCTTTTCAGTCATACAAATTAAACTTTAATTTGTCTTTTCTTTATGGTCAGGTTAATTTATGGACTCTAGTGAGATTATCGTAGGAAGTTGCATGTAATACTGTTCCAGCAAACATGGCTCTAGTATTTTGTTGTTCATACATTAGCCTGAATACCTGTTAAGTTTGGCTCTCAAAGTATGGAACTATATGATCTTTGTATCATCTCCATTTTTTGTACCTTTTACCTAGGCATAAGTAGAAAAATAATTTAATGACTTTTATAAATAGCGAATTGAAATTCAAGCAGGGAAAGACACAATCTAACTGTATCCTCAGTCCAAAATGAAGCATTGCAATGGAGTATGAAAGCTTTTATCCCCCCCGCCCCCAGCTTATTTAGTAAAATACAGTAGAAATCTTTAGAAACCCAGAGAAATTTTAATTAGTTTGAACATTTTATTTAGAAAATAGTAAATCTGAGTGCTTCGATATTTTTGACAATTTCGGGGTTTCTAAAGCAACAGATTTGTCAAAATCAGCGTGCGTATGTGAGATATTTTGGCATTGCCAAAGTTACATTTTTTGATTCAGAAATAATCAATAGGAAAATAGTCCTGGATTTAAAGCCAGTGCAGTAGCGTTATAATTTTTTTTGTTCATCTAGCTAATTTTATTTAAATAAATATTTATATATACTCTTTTTGTATTAACATAGTGCAGTCTGTGTACTGTCTCCTCTTTATTACATGAAATATATAAGCAAATTATTACAAAAAAAAAAAAAGTGAAGTCAAAATACTGATAAACAGTTTTAATTCTGTTCTCTGTAACGCTTTCTTTCATATATAAATAATAACCCTAAAAGCTATAGCCATTTCCTTCACAACTTCTGGGAAGCAATTTTCTAGCTCACCTTCCTTTGCCTACTGCAAGTCTGAAATGATCTGCAAAGTCAACTTTTTACATTTTACTTTAAACTTTATCCTTGATGCTTTGGCAAGGCAGCTCTGAAGAAACTCTCCTTATTGTCAGCAAAAATGGTAGCACTCTCTTAGGGAAGAAGCAGATACTTATAAACTCACCAGGGACTAATTTCTTTAATATATTATAATACATTTTTACATGCCACAATATTACATTGTTCTTTGATGTCCCAGCATGTAGCAAATGATTATAGTTTCATTGTGGCTGTTTGCAAGATTATGAGTGATAAGGTAAGCTGTATGCTTTCTACTTTTTTGCTTCTGCTTCACAGTCCTTATAAATAATTCATGGCGCAAAATTACCGTCCCAGGAAAATGCAGTCTGTTTCATCAGCCTGTTCACACTTTATTGATCAGCACATATAATTTTTTAATGTGCAACATCACTGGAGTTTTGACTACCAGTGAGTTTCTTTCTCTGTTTAGCAGACTGCTCCAGCAAAGAAAACTAGGACATTTCCATGCAAATATTATTTTAGGCCAAAGAAGAAGAATGCACCCAGCAGTATAAACAGCATAGTTTATATAAATAAACTGTATAAACTTTATACGTATAAACCGTGCTCTTTATACTGCATTTTAAGTTTCCTGTTCACTAGATAATAGAAGAATATATGAGAATCACATGAAATGGGAAAAGAATGGTAGAGAAGTAAATTCAGCTATTTTGAAGAGTAAGCGCTTGAGTCATAGCTGGTGTAAACCTTCACACTTCCCTTACGCTCAATAGCACGATGCTGATTTTTACTTGCTGTAAATCTGCCCAACTGATGTGTAAAAGCAGTGTGATCTGCGACGAAAACAGAAGGAAAATGTAGAAAACCTTTTAAAGTCCTACATGTTAACAAGACTTTAAAGGCATTTTTAATATGCTGTTCTTAAAAGCTGTGTAAGGCAAAAGCCTTATAAGCCATTAACTTCTGAAACTTGCCTTTAAAGCCATACTATGTCTCTTTCAACCATTTTTTGAGTTTGCTTGAGGTCCTGTTTATCTAAAGAAAAAGATTTATATACAGCTTTTCATTTCTATGGTTCTATCACTTACTTGATGCAGCATGAATATATGTGGTTGGTTCTGTATACAGCAAACTGGTTACACCTGTTTGCAGAGAGAGCAGCCAAACCCAAGGCTCCTCAGAGCAGCACCTGACAGCCTCTGCAATTCTGCTGATCTTCAGAATATATTCATTTTTCTAATTTACCAGGTAGAGCTGTATCTCAGTTATTCCAATGGATCAAATTCTGCTACGTTTTATTTGTGCTGTGGTCCTCACCCCACAAATCATCCAGCTGTTATCGGTGGATCTTCTTACGTGGCATAAAATGCTGCTCGTTGTCATTAAAGGAAGGGGACCAGCTCCTTTGGGCTTCCTGTGATTGATCATTGTGCAAGTACTGAAAGAAAAAAGTAACCTACTTTCAGATTGTTGCATTGTCTGAGAAATGATAGGAAATGTTTTTCCTAGGTATTATTCTTACCTCTCCAGCATTCTTTTTGTTGTGGTAGTCAGAAACCTATTTGAAAGGAGATTTCAAATACTTCAGGGTGATAGAAGATTAAGTGTAAACCTGGTTAGAGGTGTTTCAACAAAGTGTTTCATCAAGAAAGAAATGGGATTTTTGAAAGGGAGCATTGATTTTGACAAATACATAATGCAAAAATTAGAAAAACTCTGGAAGTGTCAGAGTAAGTGTTTGTAGCATTTTCAAAATGAGAACAATCCATATCTGTTCTTGAACTGGATTTATTTAAAATATAAACTCATAATAATACACTATATACTAAAAAAAAAACTTGAAACAGCTGAAATATTTTTCTCTGACCCAACATTAGCTTTTATTCTCTCTTGCAGAATGTTTTAGAACTTTAATTTTAGTAGAAATATGATCATTCTAAACATACCAGTTTTGGTTTTTTTTTTTTTACTGGTTACTAGAAATATTTCTCTCCAAATGTGTAAACATGTTTGAATTTATGAAACTATTGCAGTGTTTATATTTTGATTTATGAACATTCAGAATATGGATTATAGCACTTTCTGTTCTAAAGTAAATACACTGGTAGAAAAGCTTTAAAAAAACACAGTTGTTTTTTCTTCGAAATAGTATGTAAGGCATGAACCATTCAGTTCCTGTAATGATGTCTTGGCAGCTCTCTGCTAATATCTCTATTATGGAATCACCGCTGTTAATCTTTACATCAGCATGTAGTAAATGGGCAAAGGATGAAATTTTTACGGTGGTGGGTGTAAAAGATGTATTATAGGAGCAATAATAAAATGGTCTTGGAAGTTGTTTTTAATGAAAAAAGGGAAGGTATTCCTCATGAATACATTCACTCTTGAAATAAGAAGGGAAGATATTAAAAGCAAAGTCCACAGTCCTGCGGGCCAGTGCTGAGCAGTTAATAATTGCCCTCTAACTGCAACCTGCAACATTTTATTTTATGTAAGTTTCTAGTCAGATTATTTATTGAAACAGCTGGAAATAATAATAATTAGCTAAAGAAGACTACAGACAAGACTGATATTGCATATTGCCACTGTATCTTTGGTGTGGGGTACTGGCAGAGAGTTCTCTCTAACAAGGACCTTGTTCCCTCTAACAAGGACCCCTTTTCACGGGTGCCCCAGAAGTACATGATGACAATTTATGCTGTGTCTTCTCCACTATGAGCTGAGAAGAAGGTGCTATTTCTCTCCCTGAAACCCAGATGGTCAAAGATCTTGGCCATAGAGTTTAACAAGACTCATTATTTTTTTACTGCCTCTGAGGACTGTGTGAGCATAGTCTGGGAGTAACTGAAGTGCATTGTCTTTCTGGCAAGCATAGTTTGATCAAGAGCAAAATGCCCTCCTGTATTTGGAGCAAGAAAAAGCTCAGTAAAAATCTGTGCAAAGCTTGTTAGGAGTTGGAGGAGTTCAGTTAATGGCTGCTCCTGACCTGGCTCACTTTGCTCACTGTTAGTTTTATCAGGGAAGTGTGTGAACTCCTAGTCTGCCTCTTAAAACTTGTTTAGATGGAGGTGCTGTTGTAGATGATACTGTGATTGAAATTCACGTACTCCATGACAGCTGGTTATCAATAGCATAACATTGTTCTCAGGTTCTTCTGTAGTTATCTCAATAGTTTTGCCTGATGAAAGACTCCCTCCAAAAAAACAATAGTCCTGACAATAAGGTGACGTTAAATATTTCACGTTGGAAAAACACTTGAGTAAAAAATCAGTAGGTTCCAATTTGTATGGTAGATACACTACAGACAAATGCTTGCATACCTAGTAATGTATTTGCAGAGTTTATTGCACAAATGTTAGTATTGCAATGATTACAGGTTTACATTCCATCAAAAAACAAACCCTCAAGCACGTGTGGATTATTCCAGGCCTGTTAAATTTATTCTAAGAATCTCCAATATGTTTTTTATGGTGAGAACCGTTTACAGTTTTTCTAGTTTTATATCAGTATCAAAATTGATACCCATTTGAATTTGATAGCAGACTGGAAGGTAAAACAGTTATGTTTGAGTAGTAAATTGGGCTATTAATTTAGTAATTTTCACTGGATAATAAAATATTTTAATTTCTTTTTATTCCCATTGCAAAGTCTAATGTTAACAAGCAAAAATTGTGGGTTTCTTTGGTGTTAGCAATATTTGTATACTCTCTTCCTTACTCCTTGCAATTAAAATTTAGTTTTTCACTTTGAAAAAAGCAGGATGATTTGGCTCGGTGAAATCCAAAGTTACATTCTTTCATCATCTCAGTAAAATTAATCTCAGGTTAGTGGAAGTCATCTTTACGTACCTGTTGTATGCAAGACTCAGTAGAGATAAATGCCTGCAATATGTCATTTTACAGTGTATATATATAATCAACATCAGGAAGACCATCTTAATTTCATATTAAATATATAAGGCCAAGATATTTGAAGGTGTGCCTACCACAGGTACGTTAAATTGTAAATCCTCTTATTTTACCACCAAAAAAGTAAAAAAAATAAAATTATATGTTATATCGATATCATGCTCTGTATTTCTAAGCAAACAATGAATGAATTCATAGTTTATTCTAGATGTATCTGGACAAGGTTCTGTTGGAGTAAGACTTATGTATTTATTTAGAAGAAAGAAATTTTATTTACAAGGACTTCAGGACTTTATAAAATACATTAATGTAATTCTAAAAACTAGAGAAAATAACTGTAATTTTATTATGCATGTAATAGGATTCTTACAACAAAACATCTGTCAGGTAATACCATAACCCTGTGGAAGTAGGCATTTTCTGAAATGGACAGTTACATTGTGCTACACTAATTTAACTTGATTTACCAATTGCAACCCAGCTCTAATACTGCAAGAACAAGTAATAGCAGTTCTACATATACCTTAACTGTTGTCTTTATCATTCTGTGATTTTTTTATTTTTTTTCCCACAATTTATGATTTTGTAGGTTGTGATCTCATTCTACACCACATCCCCCTGTAAAATTTGGGTTTTTTTGTCCTGACCATTTACACAGCTGTTAGATTGCTGGTTTAGCAATGGCAATCTATATTATCTACTTACGTCTTCATTTATTATATCAGTGATGTGTGGGGTCTTTATTAATACCTCTAGAGTTTCCTATAGTAATTAATATCTGCACTGAAAAATTATTTTTAATCGTGCCAGGACAAAAAGCAAATTAATGCTGTTCATTACTAAACATCTGTATTGCATGGTACACTGGGTTGTCAGCACTTATCCTTAGCAGCACCTGCATGTTCTTGTGTGGTATAAAGTGCTACTATTATATTCTAATCTGTTTAAGAAACTCCAAATTACAAAAAATTTTGAAATGCTATGGTAACTTTGATCACCTTGCACAGGTCTTTGAAGAGCAGTAATTGGATGCTATGCACCACTTGTTTATTTTTTGTTTAACTTTGATCAGGCTCTAAAGGTATAATAAAATTAAATATAAATAAACAGCATTAAAGTAACAAATATTTGACATTGTGAAATATTTGAAAATTCTCTCAACTTTCTCTTCTTGGGAAGATTAAGCAGAATGAGTGCTTTCTAACCTAAGAAGACGTTAGAGGGAACAGGTATGCACTCTGTGATGGCTGCTATAATATCTTGCTTGGAATTAAGCCACAACTTCAACTATCTATTGCAAGGATAATCTCATCTTGAAGATGAATTTTTACTGTAGCACATAATTTTTGATCCTAAATACAAATTTATATTCTTCCACTGACCATAATATTTAGCCAGCCCTACTTATTACTGTAATGAGCTTTTATACTTTTGAAAAAAAGTTTCCTAATGTTTGGAATTTTTTTTTTATTTCTTTAGCAAGTTCAAAAATCAGCCTGTTTCAATGGAGTGGTTTAACTTTGTTAATTTTGTTCTGAAATTGGAAATTTCTCCTATGTATAAACTAAATTTATTGCAAGTGAGCAAGACATTTCTGATTTCAATAATGTCATTTCAACTCGGACTTGAGTGGAAATATGGATTGTTTTTTTCCTATTTTTTTTCTAATAACAGTAATACATACCAATAGGGTTTTTGTTTCAAAGATGTTTTTCATTTAAGTTTTGGATTTCTTTTCAGTTTAGTAAATATTAATTGAATTTTTTCAAGGAAAAAAGAAAGCAAAGTCACTTAAAAGTAGAAAGAGAAATAGAATTAGTGCTATGGAACAGCTTTTGTGTGTTACTTATGTCTTCCTTTATTAGAAAATCAAAAGAATAATTGAAACGATATACATCTGCTGAAGATGAGCTGATTGAAAACCAAATCTTTCATTCTGTCAGACCTGATCAAATAATAGAACATGACCTAAAGTTGGCCAGAAAATTGTCTCATCATAATGAATATTATTGTCCAGAGACTGTTTTTTGTAGTTCAAGAAAATATAACAGGTATTATAATATGATAAGTAATGCATGTTTTATGAAGGGAAATTTTCCTGAGTGTCTTTGTTAGCGATAAAGGAACTCTGCATGCCTGTTGTAAAAATCATAATGAGAAATCTTATTTGCTGGGGTTAGGAACCCTGATATTCTGAGTCACTGATGAAACTCTAACTCAAAAAAACGTTTACATACCTCCATTAGAGTCAGTTTTGACACTTATTATATTCTTCTTTCTTTTCAAAAGATCTGCTAACCACCTCTCATACCATAACTGAGAAAGAGTACTGAATGTCTATAGAAGATGATTTAAAGTCTTTGTAAACAGCTGGATTCAGAAGGTAATTTTGGATGAGTGGCTGGCTTTTTCTAAGATTGGGGTTTTTCTAGTTTTGTTTGGTTTTTTGTTTTTTTTTTTTTATTTTGTTTATTAACTTGATTTGACAAGGCAAAGTCTTACTTTGTGATTACGTATATAGTAAATTCATGTTCAACTGATCAAAATTCTTCTGGGAAATCAACTGTCAGAAAGTGTTCTCTGGTTAATGGATAGAACTAGATCTCTTTTTGAATTATGTGAAATGTTTCAGTCTGAAAACAAATTAAGAGTATGGTGATCACATATTCGGGTAGCAGATTTAACATCGTATTTCATAGAGAGTGCTAATCTGAAATCTACTGCCAGTTTCAAAAGGAGATATAAAAGAAGGAGAAAACATCTTTTCACCACAGAGTTATATTTAAATAACTAAGTATATCTTAAATATGTAAAGACTACACTTTAAAATCTTTCATGGGCTCATCTCTGTAACTGAGGAATGTATTTGGCTTCTGAAAAGCAATGGAGTAGTAATGTTACATTACAGCTTTTAATGATCTGCTTTTTCAGAACCGAAGGATTTTCTGGCCTTAATTTCAATTTTGATATACTCTAATCCTGTCCTTTTCTCACCAGAGGCCTGGTAGAAAGTCTGTGACTTTGTCTTCCTTCTCCTTAGTTGGTTGTTTAACTTTCTGGGCTTTTCTCTTCTTGTCTTTTCTTCCAGAATCACTTACTCTCATCTTTCTCTGCTGTAGCCCTGGCCCATAATCTAATTCTTAAGAACCTATTGAGGTTTCTTTTTTCTTAATATATTGATTTATATATTGATGCTTATACATTGATTTAATTTTTTATCTGATAAAATTTATGTAATCCTTTTCCATCTCTAGTCTCTGATTTAATTTTCTCCTGCTGCCCTACTCATTCTTGATGTTCTTCTGACCACGTCAAGCCACCAAAGATAATAGTATTTTCACGGGGCAATAACATTTCTAGAGAAACTTTATGTCTGTAGCCCTGGATTAACACATGTCCTACACTTGTGACCCAAGTGAAAAACAGATCTGCAGTCTGTGCGATGGGTCGGAGTGAAGGGCTGGCTGCTCTGGGCCGTTCCCAGGTCTGTGCCATCTCTCCTTGCTCTGTACGACACGAGCTTGCTTTGGTGCTGAAAATTTTCAGACCTCCTTCATCTTGAGTTGGATGTAGTTTGGCAGAGAGTGTTTTATATCAGTTGTAAAGCACCATGTAGTGTTAACGACCTACTCAGCTGTCACTGAGCTTCTATTTCACATGGCTTTAAGATGACCATAACTGATCATTCATAATTTATAAAATAGTCCTGAATATTGGTGCTAGTTATGCAGGTTATATATTGGCTCAGTATTTCTAGACAGGATGATGTTCATGCTTTAACCATTCCAAATTATGTGACGCTTATCCATCATCTGCAGCTCAATTTTCTGCTGATAGTGTGAAATGTTGGAGGTTTTCTTAAGTGGTAGCACTAAGTTTGTAGTTAAGTCAGCAATACAAGAAAACCACAGTTTTTCTAACTTTTAAAGTAATGAGAAATTGGTTCAAGGCAGGACAAGTATTCTGTACAGCAGATAGAAACAAATGTATTAAGAATAAATGGATGACAAATCTCTTTGTGTTTTAAAGTACAGACCATGAAATTGAAATCATTATGTCTGGTGGTATGGTCATCAGGTGCACTCAATCAGTCTGAGGGCAGGGGGAGCGGGATCCTCTTTCGTAGTTGAGGTTAAATACAGGTAGACGTATTTCTATTATACATAACATAAAGATTACTTGGCTTGAAATACCAAACGGTTGATTTAGAGAACTTTTATTTTTGAAGGAATGCACCTTACCTATTTTTAGATCTACTGTTTCATCATTGTGTGAGCAGAAAGAAGGTTGTTAACATCTAGACTACATCTTCTACAAAATCACGTCTCTCTTGATTAATGACTAAAATCTGTAGATGAATTGTTTGAAATTTGTCCTTGAAAACTGCAAGAGCAAGGTTGCCAGTAGAAAATGGTATTTCTTTCTGTTAGACGTGTTACTTAAAAAAGCTGATCTTCTTCTGTAGTTACTGAAACATTATTTCTTTTGATTTTATTGCCCATTTATGCCTTTTCCTTGAATAAATGTGTCCAGTTCACATTTTTCAAGGAAAAGGCATAAATAGGTGTAACACTTTCAGTAACACCTACCTGAAGATGTACCAGTCTCATCACCGGACCTTTCATGCGATCACCTCAGCCAGGCAGAGTAATCACACCAGCTATCAAATCTAATGATTAGAACTCAGGACATAATCTTTCAAAAAACTTAAGATTTATTGAAGAATAAAATCCCTGAAGCTTCAAGCATATTAGAAACTGGTACTATAACAGTGTGAAATGGATGAAGATCATGTTGCCATTGCTATCCCATAAATTAGTCTAAGGAATAGACCCTTCCTTACAAGTCTCAGTTAATCAAGTTTTTTTAACCATGGGTTTCTCAATATAGTAAGCTTTTTGAGCATAAGTATAAATCATTCTTCCAATACAAACAGATTTCAACTAAATGTCGTGTTAGATGAGTTATGATGATCCGTGAAAAAATACGCAATAGAAAAAAGCTCTGGAGAGGAAAATTCATATAATGAACTCATTCTAAGGTTATGTTAAAAAATTTGAACATGAAGTAGGAAATATGAAAGTTAACCTGTTCTTCATGATGGAGAAACTAGTATCATGACAGGGGACGAGAGTGGAGACTGTAAATATAAATCACTGAATGTCTAACCATTTACATACAAAGAAGGGAGGTCTGCATATTTCTACTACCACTGTTGTTAAGTAATGCTCTAGGGATGACTTGACTTAGCCTTGTCCTCTGAAAAGAACCAATTATAGTTGTTTTTTTCCTTGGTAAAGTTAACAGCCACAGATCAGTAGTTTTGGAGGGCTAGGGAGTACTTGATTTTTGCAATTGTGTAGCCTGAAACTCTTTTTGGGTAAGAGATAATTAAGGTTACGAGTAGAAGTACTCACCAGTTTTGACAAAGAATTAATTTATGGCTCCTTACTTCTACTCTGATCTTTTATCACTGAAATGTCAAGTTAAGAGACTTGTAATTCACTGTATTGAATACATGCAGCAGGTGGAAAAAATGCCAGTCGATGATTTCTATATGCATGCGCGCCTCTGAGAACAGTTCCTGAAAACACTCCTGGGAGTAAAATTTTTGAAACACAAATGTAGTATCCTCTTTTGCTGACTTCAGCTAAGAAGTAGATATAGATATTTTTCCAGATATATTTGTTTTGAGTAACCTCCTTGCTAAGAAATATGGGTAGAAAGTTATTTGCTTGTTGTTTCCAGTGAAAAAAGAGTTGCACATTTCAGACTTGAATATATTATATATAATACTGCACTTTTAATATATATCTGATAAAGAAGGGTCCAGGCAGATTAACACAGATGCTTCTACAGATGCTCTGGTGTCAAATATGACTTAGTTTTAGACCCACTACAGGCTACAATTCTTAACCATTGCTCTAATTTATAGCATCTTTATAGAATCAGTTCCCACCTAACAAACAGTAATAAAGCTCTCAGATAGAAGATTAATGAGCATAATTCATGCACTAGTGGACTGAAACAGTGAAGCAAATCTGGCACTCAGGTATTGCTATTATAGAAAGGAGAAGTTCTTATTAATGTTTTCTTCTGACTTACAAACTTTGACCAAAGTTTTAGCTCTTTCAAAAAGCATTTTAAAATACATTAATATTTCTTCTTATGGATGATGCAGATTGCAATTACCTTCTCTGAATTATTCATGAGGACTATGTGTGTGAGAATAACTGGGGACCTGTCAGTTTGTTCCCTCCTCTAGAGATGTCCCTGATCCTGAGGAGGGTTTTTTTCAGGCTAGTGCAGTAGGACTGAGCGCTGAGCTCCCAGCCCTGCCAGCACCACTTGTCTCATGTTAATGGAGCAAGGTTCTGGTCTGGAAGTGCTTAACAGATCTGCTTTTCACTATTTCAGATTAAAAGGAGGCCAGGGAGGTATTTTCCAGGCTTCTTAATGATGATTTTCCTCATTGCTTCTTATTTAGAGTAGAAGTTTGAGTCTGAGTTTTAAGGATAAAATGTTGAAAGACAAGTAGGGAAGTTACCACCTTCGCTCTGGATGAAACACTGCTGTGTGAGAGGTCTGTTTTTACACATGCTACCACGTGTGGCTGGTTTGTCCCATCCTTGTTCTCCTCTTCTTCGGTGGTCCTTTCCAGAGCCTTTCAGAAACACAACATATATTACTTGATGCAAACCAGTGATAGCTCCGTAGGTTATACCAAACTGCTGTGCATCCAGATAAATCCAGGTGATTGATCTCCATCATTCCCAGTGCCACTTATGGGTCTGTGGCTGTTTCCAAAAACTCCTTTTTTCTTCTCACTGTCATCACTTACAACTAATTATCCTCTTAGATACCACTCATCTCTTAAAAATATTCAAGTATATGTTTAAGCACATTCAGAACTTCGTAAACATTTTTTTAGCATATCTGTATATGAGGACAGAGAGAGAATAAAAAGAGAAACAAATTCTTTTGTTAGGACTTCTTTCATTAGGGCTTAGAAAACATAACCTAGGTGTATTTGGGCCCCTCTTGCTGTGTGCTGAGATGGCGAGCAGATGGTACACAACCCAGGAGTCTGAGGCAGGGATTTGCTGGTGAATTCCCGCAGCAGAGCTGGGACTAACAGGCTGCTAGGCTAAATCCTGAATGCTCAACACCTCCAGGAAGGCGCCTAGAAGACCCCAGCTGGCCAGGCAGAGGTGAGCCCAGTGGGAATGGGACACAGGGAGTTATTTGTTGGAGCAGTCTCATTCTCAGTGTTGGTGACCTGCTGTTTTCTGCCCCCCTGATTTTTATTTTTTTTTCAGGATCTTGTATCTTCTCATTTCAGTGTTTTTCCCTTTGAGTCCTTGAGCTGCTGACTGTTCCCATCTCAATGTTGTTACCTCTGCCTGCAGCGTTACCTCTCCCATCTTCTGGCTCTGCTTTATACTTTCCCAATGCTTTTTCTCTCAAATCAGTAATTACTTCAGGAGCCCAAGCCAGGGTTGTGCAGCGATGCTGTATGGGAACCTGGCTTTCAGCTACTGTGGGGAGAATGGAGGGTCAGAAACATTTGTTCTTTATTACAGCACTTCTATGTATACCACTCTGCATTGTGACAGCCTATTTTCCCTTGATTCTTATTTATAAATAATCTGTCAAAAATATTTAGAAATCTTATCAAGGTTCAGCGGGTTCCATAATCCCATTATACGAGAATCATTACTTAGTAATAAGCAGACAAGTAATAAAGAAATCAATAGCTATTGCAAAAGCACAGTCTACGGTGAGAAAATATGTTTTCCCCTCTCATAAGACTAATAAGAATGGTGGAGTGTATTTTGGTCACTTTGTCCTACATGTCAATTATAACCTTTCTGTGATAGAAAAAACCACTGTGAAGCTGTACTGTAACATAAAGATGGGGAAAGGCAAGTTGTGCTCATGTAAAGCCCTCTTTTTTTTACTTTTTGCAAATATTTGAACCAGCAGATTTATTATTTTTGCATACAAATGGTTCTAAAGGTGTGCAGTGCTGTAAGTGATCACTGAGAGACTACATATTGCTTTTTAGCTGGACTTAATGAGCATTGCCAAGAAAGTAAGTGTAGGAAACAAAAAGGAAACACCGTTGCAGCATCTTGTATTACTGCCCTGGGGCACACGACGAGCCGGGGAAAGCACGGAGCGAGGGTTTCCACTGTCATGGGGAGAGTCAAAGCTTTCATCTTCCCTCTGAGCGCTGAAGAGCAGCCACTACATCAAGTAATGACTTAGCCCTTTGTCTCACAAAGGAAGTTAAATTACTTTCGTATTATTCTTACTTTTTTTTTTTTTATTTTTGATGCAAATCATGAGTATATAGATGCATAGAAATTCGCTTGATGTCTGACATAAAGAATTCTTTAAAATATAGTCATTAGAAGCCAGTATATTTTAAGAAATACATAATTCTAACTGCTTTATAACAGAATAGTATGGATGTAATTATTTTCCTAAGGGTTTTTTTGGTGTTCTTCTTACTCAAAATGATTTGTTGCTTGAAACATTTATATGTTAATTTACGGTTAGTACTGGTAGGGATGAAGTTTTTTCCCCTTGTCAAAATAAAATCTGTTTTAAATAATAATGAGATTGTCACTTTTCCTATTTTCCCTTTGCTCCCTCTTTTGTTTCTCCTTTTGCTTCTCCAGAATTAATTTTTTCTGATACTATTATTAAATACAAAATTGAGCACACAGGAAAAAAAAAATCAATCTCATGAATTATATGACAGCTTTGTCGTGAATACATTAACATTACTATCTTATTTTTCTTTCTGCATTTTACACAGATTATTTGCATTCATGGAGATTCATCAACAAGTGGTGGCTGAGGTGGAAGCATAATAGAAGTGACACTGACCTTCTTGTACATAGAAGAATTCAGATAAAGAAACGGTGAAGTAACCATGTAATGACAAAACTGTTCATGAGCCTCTCTGTTCAACACTGGAGCAATATCTATAGCCATTGTCTTTAGCTTTGTTTCAGCACTCAAATGAATCATTTAGAGAACACCTATTTTGATAATTCCGACAAATTACTTTCAGCAAAAAATAATCCTTTTTCTTACTTGTTTTTGGTTTTGTGTGTGTGTGTTTGGTGTGGTTTTTTGGTTCTTTGTTTTTTGGTTGTTTTTTTTTTTTTTTGTTTGGTTGGTTTTTTGCAATGATTCTCACCTTTTCTTTAAAGACACAGCACTTGAAAGTTGTAATTAATACTTTTGATAAATTAGTGGCCGTGTTCATCTGAACAGCTGTGTTAGAGGTCCAAGCCCGTTCTCCTAGGTGCCTCAGTCACCAGGAAAGGAATCAATGTTGCAAATATCACACAAAGTGAATATTTATATCTGTCTATGTTGTATCAACACAGTAGGCAGAACGGGGAGTTAATGGCTGAGCCTTGAGTTCTGCTGTTTATAAAGTTGAGGACTTTTTTCAAGGGTGATCTTCCAGATTTTAAGGGACATGTTGTGGCACATGAGGACAGGAAGCTTGCGTTATCCCTTTACAGGGCTCTGGGAAATCTGCTTGGGAGCTGATGAAGAACAAGCAGCTCTGCCTTAGCTGCCTGATCACCATCTCTCAATTAAATTACAGGCTTTAAGTGTATTGATGTACATGGCCTGACAGGTATTTGAGTTCATAGACAGAAAAAACAATTCTCCAGTGATTCTAAGATCTATGCCATGGATTGTTTTCTGATTCAAATCACAAGTAAAGAATTAATTTGTTTTTTGAGTTGGGTTTTTTTAATATTCAAGGCATTCTAAGGCAAAGATTTGTCTTGTGTTTATTTCCCACATAGTTCGGAATCCATTGTGTTGGGTTTTGTATTTTTATTCAGGATCTACTATTGTTCCTCTTTTACTGTTTCTTAATATTCATTACACATCCCATGTTCTGTTTATATTAATACATTTCTAATGGTTCTTTATTTTATTAGACTTATATTTTGCCCAGATATATCCAAAGCTAAAACCCAGTAAGTGGATATATTTTTGGTTTAGCAATAGTATGATTGTGACATAAATGTTATAGATCCTGTCCTGTAGTATCCTCCTTCTTCAGAAACCAAATTCCATGGAAAAGCACTGAAAATTTGTTCTGTAGAGCTTTTTGCAAAGTAGCTCCAGACACTGTATCTTGTGTGCATTCTTTAAACACTTAATAGGAAACAGAATTCATACCTCTTTCTTGCAAAGATGAGATTTTTTATTATTTAATTTATATTTATTATTTATTTAATAATAATGATCTCACATGGCCTTACTTAAAATGATTCGTTTTGATTTGGATACCTTCAAGTTCTCTGATCTCATGATTTACCTAACAGTGAACAAGGTTAATGCTTAACAAATTAGGATGTCCTTTTTTATAATCATTTCATTAAAAGTGAGTCGCAAGAGGTACATTAAATTAAAGTGTTTGTGATATGGGATCAATTTTGTGAAATGCCGGAGGTCTCTACATGCCTCATAAAGAGCTCTCTACTTTGAACACATCTGTAAGTGACCCACTGAGAATTTCTTTTCCCTTTAATTTGAGAAGTTTAAATTGCTTTTATTACTTGTAATGGCGTTAAGTACCGAATGAGGGATAAATTGTCCTGGAAAAGAATTAGACTGCAGGTCTACAGCTTTAATAATTCATAACTTCACAGCATTTATAAAGTAAACTACATTACTGGAAATAAAATTAATAATTATATACTTTAGGGAAAAAAGTTTCCTTTCACCTCTTACAAGTGGTGAGGTTTTACAGGGAAATTGTAAAGGTATGAATGAGCATATTCTGGATTATCCATTAATTAAGGAGAAATATAGGAGCCCTGATTCCTTGGAGCACACTGAATACTTACACCTTACTCTGTGGACCCAAGTTCTAAAAGCTTTTAAGTGGCGTGTTGTTTGCTGAGCAGGTGAGTTAGTTCCCTCCACATGTTACAGTAGTTTTTCTACTTCTTCAGAGAAATAAAAACCAAAACAAAACCACATTACAAGTCTGCGGAGATGTGGGTTTTTTTTCAAAAAAAAAAAGAAAAAGTACTCCAAAGATTGATGCACACATAGAATAGAATCAGTGTCTCTTTTCATAGCTTTGTTTTCAATAGAAAATATGATTTTTCTCCTTGCAGTTGAATCACTTTTGGTATATGGAGCATTAAAAGAAAAAACAAAAATACAAAAGCATATCTCTTACTTATAGCTCTGTGAACCATGGGGGTTCTCAGTCAGGGTTTGACATTTATGTGCCTTGAGCATATAGACATGCAGCAAGAGTTTTGAAACTAAGTAGAAAATAGTGGACTGTAGTTACTCTACAGATACTCTCTCAGCTGGTTTATGAGTAAGTGCAATGGACCGTTCTGGCCTCTGCTACTTCCGTGATAAACCTTCATCTAATACTCTGCTGTAATTAGGGCTGTTATACATATGAACAGTGTAGTGTACTTTCCATTCACAAAGGTAGAGGAATCTGTCTCATCTGTTGTTATAATATCACTGTATCAAAGTTCATCCTTATTTCTGTAATTAAAAGTACTTCAGATGCTACCTATTTCTTTCGGATAGTTCATATTGGAAGTCTCAGATAACTAGACCTTGCTTTGGCCTTTTATATTTTCCACTTACTCATTTTAGTTATGACTGTAAGATGTAATTTATCAAATGCACAATGAGAGGTTATCAAACTCTTGTTTCAGTAAAAGAAAGACGAACATTACCCTCAAGAGATAAATCTTTCATTAAACTTTACAAAGACCTTAAGCAGTATCTACCCTATTTATCTTTTCCAGTCTCTTTTCTTTATGCTCCAGCTGCCAGTGTTTAGAAAGCAGCACAAGGCAGACAGCCAAAATAAAAGCTGATTTCCGAGCCAAATGGATAAATTTCCTCTTCCATAACTAACATTTGACTTCACCTTAGGAAAACGTTTTAAAAATTGCCTAAGTTTCAGATTTTTTTTTTTTTTTAATGTCGTGACTAACTAAATTATTGCTCCTGTAAAAGCTCTTGTTTTCAGGACAAAGAGAAGGTCAAAGAAAATTTTTATTAGAACACTAAAGAAGAATTTGGTGAAGAGTAAACTCATCTGATTTTTTTTTTTTTTTAGTTCAGTTTTTTTATTTGTTGTATTTGCTTGTTGGTGCTTTAGGAAATTAATTTCTTTGGCATTTGATAGAGGAGATATTAATTATTTAGGGAATTACATCAGTTTGGTCTTACTGAAGAGGAATTACAGAGACAACCTAAGTAAGTATGGAAAATACGTACCTTCTCACCTACTCAGCTTCTGTGAAAAGCCAGTTCTTTTTTGATTATCGATGCTTTTTGAATTGCAATGCATTTTTTCCTTCCTCACTTTTTAAAATGTGTTATTGAAAAAGAAGAAAAAGTATAAATAACCTAGACAAAAGTAAGGATGGCAGAGGAAGCAAAATCATAGAGTTGGGATTTATCCAAGACCATGGCTGTGATTAAATATGAATTTGATTCTTCTTTGTTAAAAAAAAAGGCAAAATATCTGGCAAGTCCTGACTCGGACAACACTAAAAAGTGAGTTTTCTTTCAGGTCCAGTAAGTTTCTTCTTATCTCTTGCTTTTGGAGAGGCTTACATGACATCTTTTTACTTGCAAATTTCAGAGTCTCTTTGCTGTGCTTTACACGTTGACCAATTTTTGAGCCATGAGAGACTATAGATGTATTTTTACATGCTCACTCACAAGCACACACGTATGTTTTATGCCATCTTATTTACTTATTGCAGTTGGTCTCCCAAACTCTTTGTTACACTGGCCAGTGTCAGATGAAAGGCAAAAATATTTATTAGTGTCACTGAAGGGTGATTATTTCTCTGTTTCCACCTTTTCACTCAATCTTCTCTGAACCTTCATAAAGTCGTCTAATTAATTTTATGTACATAAGCATTAAAGATATTTTCAGTAGTGAAGTGAGCATAATACCTTGAAGACAGACATGGGATGAGAGTGACTCTCTTCACTGGACACAATGAGCATTTTTGGTTTCCCATCAGAAATAAGACTTTCTGTATGGTTCTCCTTATTCTCCTTTATATATAATTCAAGGTGATTCTGTTCATGCATAATGCGGATCGGGGTGAATTGCAGACAGCGCCCTCTTGTCTTCTCTGCTGCACTTTTGCCATGTCTAATTGGATACTTGATATGGACAATTCCCAAGCTAATGATCTTTCTTTGCAAAATTTATTTTCCATACTCTCCCATAATGATGAAACATTTCATGAATCTTTATCTTATTCCTCTTCTGTATGGGCTCTGTAACATGTGTCTGAAATTATAGTTAGTTGATTAATTGATTCTGTCATGAAGTTGTATAGAATTACATTTCTTTTCAAAGTCTTCTATTTTCCTCTGTTTAACAGTGATTTATTTAATGGCTGTAATGTATTCTGGCAAAATCCATTTAGTGTTGTAATATCTATATTGAAATTCTCTAATTTATTCATGAAAAAAGAAGGCTCTCCCCCCTTTTCAAGAATTTCAGTCAGAAGACAAATGAAGCTTGACCGCTGCTTCTGCATTAAGCCTTTTCAAAATTTATAATAAATTTTAATATTTAAGATCAGAAAAGTTTTGTTTTCATTTAAGAAAACATTAGCTAATCCAGCAATGGTTAAAAAGGAAGAACTGATGTTAAGTCATTTTCAGCAGTGCCCGAGGCAGTTCAATGTGGTTCCTCTTACGGTATCTATTGTATCAAAATTCGGTATAGTTAAATTATAAACTTGCAGGAACAGGAGATTTCTAAGTTTGAACAGCACCGAGTACAAAGGCATTCGTTATGCTGTATGGCTGGGGTGCTGCAGAGCTGAGAGCAGGACGATCTCTTCTGATGGCTGTTGAAGAGGCAGCTCACAGTGCAAACTGGGAATGATTTCCTTGTTTTCACTCTGACAAATATTTTGCCGCTGACTTTACTCAGAGTTAGGGGAGTTAACTCAGAGCTGAAAACTGGGTCCCGAGTTGCACAGTTTGTGTAGTGTCCTCAGTAGGATTACATGTGTGCTTTACCTGTGTGCACTTCTTGATCCAAAGCAATAGGAGTGACAAAATAAATCTGAGTTTGTTTACAAGCAGTAGCTCCAAGAGAGGTTGAGATGAAATCTCTTACTTTTTTTCTTTTGTGTGTGAAGTGGCTTTAATGCATTTTTGAAGTGTTCCTACATTAAAATAACATCCAAAATAGTGTTTCTGTTCTGACTCCTTGCTCTCCCTGCACTTGCCAGAATACATTTCTGAGCTACTTTTTTGTGCCATTTAGATAAAAATGTCATTTTCTCCATCTTCCTCTCTGGCTTGTCACATTTACTGGACAATGCTTGTCTCCTGAAAGGCATTATAAAATATTTTCTCTGTCATTTGTCATGCTCCGGAGGGACACCCATAACACCGTGTTGGTTCTGCAGGCAGGAATGGAAGTATATCTGGTGGCACATCTGTTTATGTGAACTCACGGTGATAGTTTTAGTACTTTGCGTTTGGGAGCAGAGGCAATGGTGGCACAATTTAAGGCACATTTGTATGTCATGGTTTTCCATAGTCTCACTAGATGATGTTTTAATAGTCATTATTATAATTCTTTCATATAAGAAAGACTAAGAATGAGGTCCCACATACAGAATAAGGAAATCTCTAGAAAGAGATCAGCTCAACGGAGTGCAGTTCAAGTAACACTTAGGAGTGTTACTCGCTGTTGTGGCAGAGGGGTGTAGTAGAGTCACAGCATATTCAGAGCTTGCTTTTTTACGTGCTGGGAAAGGAGGACACCTTTGATGGGAAATGTGCACCTTCAGCTGAGAGGAGGATACTCTGAAACCTTGCTTATTGGGAAGATAATATTGATTTTGGCATCGGGGAGTGGTGGATCTGGAAGAGAGAAGAGAGCTGGAGTGAGGCACGAGAGTCTGTCAGAGCCTGGTGGTGGACCTTTTAAATAAGGAGAATTTCTACAAATGGGAGGCAGCAAATTTTGAAAGATCATGTCTCTCTGTAGGCTTTTATCAACATGGTGGTTTGTTTTCAAACGTTTACAATAGATCTAAGACAACTTGTGGGATTGTAGAAAACACCAAGAAATGCCTTCTGTAATACTTTTTAACTCCTTTCCTCTAGGAAGTCAATGGCAAAGCACCCCTGACTTCAACAGGAGTCACAGACCAGTGCTATGTTTTTGAAGATTTTCCCCTAAGAGCTCAAGGCAAGTGGAATTCACCAAGGATAACTTTGTAGTTGGTATTTGTGAATAGCTTCCATCTGCTTTCAAATTTGAACTAGGTAGCAAGTAGTAATGCTTTGGTTGCGAGTCATTTACATAGATGCAATTCCTTGCCTTAAAGACTCCCAGATATACACATATGAGTTGATTCAAAATCCAGCGACATTAAAAAAAAGATTCTAATGAGATTTAGAGTGATCTGAACCTTGTTCAATGATGTTTTGCTTGAAAGTCTGGTACTTGGAAACATTTTCCGTGGAAACATTTGTAAGAAAGCTCAATTTAAAGCAATAAGTCTTAACTTCTCAAAATGAAGCTGACAAATTATTTTTTTTTTTTCCTTAGGCTGTGAGGTAATTTTTTAACTTACATCCTTTTTGTCTTGATGATGCTACTTTGTATAGTTCCCAAATAAACTGAGAACAGTCTTATTAATATCTGATTAGACAGCTAACTCTTTAGTTTGTACAGAAGAGACTTAACAAGTGCAGGAAGCCAGCAAAAACTTCAGCTGAGTTCAGAGAACAAGTCGAATGCTTTATATAATGAGCTGCTTAAATAATATCAGAGAGTTTGCCATTGTCAAATTAGTCCTTTTTCCATGCCTTATTTCAAATGCAAGGTATATAAAATATTCTGGGTTTCACATAGCAAGTCCTTTTCATATTCTAAAGAATGGAAGGTGGGTCTACCTAAAATAGGTTCTTTGCTTATAAGCAAATGTTTTGAATTTTTTAGGAGCTGAGATGAAACAGGGTATAGTTATGCAAATGCTAAATATAGAAATATTTCCCTTATATTTAGTTACTTTCCCGTGATACTTAGAACTATTACTTGTGCACCTGTCTTCCTTGAAACCTGATAATCAGGAGATTAATTTTATGTACTTCAGCTGAATTATATACTTTGAGATTCAACTTCAGGAAAATGCAAATGACGATATAAGACCAGTTAATGATGAGTTTTCTGTAATTCTGAGGTGCTAATTCAAGTTGCAGTGTTGTTCCCAACAGTGAAATAATACTGTCTAGTACAAAACTGTACCCAAGACAGAACATCTTATAAAAATAGGAAAGAAGTCAAAGTAGGTTTGTTATAGATTCCAACTCTGCAAAAAAAAAGCAGGGGATTTGAGCTGGGTGTTTTATAACTTATGGAGACAGATGTAAAATGCAAACACTTGAGCTGGCTTAAAGTTTGGATCATAATTTCTGTCAATATTTTCACATATTTTCTGAGAGACCAATATGAATTTCAAGCTTATACTTATTAGCTGCTTCTGAAAGAGTTATGATTGATTGTACTTTTTTTTCCTATTTTTTTCTGGTTATACTTATGATTACTTCTATCATTCACACTAACTTTGAAGGAAAAGAAGAATGTTTTGCTGTACATGTTGTTCACTTGCTAACTCAAGGGCTTTTATACAATTTCTTGTTGGTTTTGCATTGTTTAGGTGTATACAAAAAATATTCTCTTGACAGAGGTCGTAGTCTAAAACCTTCAACTTGAAAACGTGATATTCATTCTGAATGTGAGCATTTGAATGCATGCAAAAACTGAAGTCAGTTGATACATATTTTAACAAATGGTTGTGTTTAAGGGTTTTTGATTCAGCTCTCTACTTTGGATTCTTGATCTAGAAAGGTATATTGCTTAGCATGGCTGAGAATTTAAGACCAGGCTGGATGGGGCTTTGATCAACCTGGTCTAGTGGGAGGTGTCTCTGCCAATGGCAGGGGGGTTGGAACTCAATGATCTTTAAGGTCCCTTCCAGCTACAACTATGATTCTATGGTCTTTGTCAGTGAATGGCATAGATAATATAGACAGGGTTACAGATTTTGACTGCCAGGGAAAAGTAGAGAGAGAGAAAGAGACAGAGAAATGCATCTTCAGACAATTGGGTGACTTGCAAAAAATGAAGGGGAAAGTGGGACAGTAGCCTGCCAGAAGGTTGGAGTGCATGTTTTTTCACCAAAATGTTTTTAAATCTTGACTTGTTCTGCCACAGAGTGAAAAACTGAATCCACCCCAGTTGTGGAGCTGTTGTTTTCTGGCCGTGAGTCTTCATGTCATGTTTGTGAGTGTGTTATAGCATCATAAAGGAAGAGTGCAGAGCACGTGTACAACACCCATGGTAAAATCCGCAATTGCTTCAAAACTGGGCTGTGTGAAGCCTATACTTTAAGGGTAGAACATACAGGCCTTCAGCCTGAGAGAATTTGTCCATAAATCAGATTGAAGAGAAGCAAAAATTCCTACAGTGCATATTTAATTATTTTTTTTTTTTTAGTTCTGTGTGTGTTTCATGCATTACTGCATAGTCTGCTCTTAAAAGCTACAGAATCAAATAGACTCAAATTTTTGCTACTGCAAGCTGCCAGTTTTATTTGTTCCATTTTATTATGCCATAAATAATTTTTACAAGCAATTTTTTAAAATATAAACCTTGCATAATGTGCTTAACATCTATTATCTCCAATGAAAATTTTACTGATTTGCATTATGGGGATTATGCAAATTAATATATAATCAATCAAAATCAAACTTCTGTTATGCCCTTCATGCAATGCATCCCAAAGCACTTTAGAGGATAATAAAATTAGTAGCTTGGCTAAGTAGGAGTAAGCTAGGTCAAACAAATAAGTCTTTAGCTTACACTTAAGCAGTGAAATATGGTGGTCATTGAATAGCTTAGGATAAGCTCTCTTCTATTTATTTTATACCATAACTAAAGCTCTCATTATAAAAGTCTTTCATGGTCAGAGACTAATCAAACCATAAACAGAGAAACCTAATAATATTAATGCAATGGCAGAACTGTCTAGAATTGCAATCATATTAAAATAAGGGCTGCAGAGGTGATACTATCTTCGGGTTTTGTATAAAATTTTTCATTTCAATACAGTTGTGGTTCTTAAAATGGAATCACTTTGAAAAGGTGGTAATGCATGTAGTTGTAAAATATTGCTAGAATAAACTAATGGACCTGGGAATAGTAGAGTCCAGCTGTACCTTCTACTTTGCAATTGAGCATAACTTTCAATGGGTACCTTAGTGCTATTATTTTCTTTCAATTCAAATAGTCTTTGTCTAAGTGCACTGCTCTTTGGGAAGAGTTAATACAAGATACTTTTTCATGACTACATGGAAATGTCTTGCATATGAGAAGAAACACTGTAGTTAGTAGGATCCTACTGTTAGTAGGATCATGCCTTTGTGAGATTTTCCTTGTGCAGGTTTAGTTCAAATTAGAACATAAAAATTTGAAATTTCATTTGTATTAACTAAATCTTCCTGACATTTGAAGACATGACTACTCAACCAATGGACACCTGGTTTACTCCAAGTCATGGTCTGGACATGTGTTTTATTAAATCACAACACATGTTATTATTTAGGATATATTTGTGGATCACTATCTGTTTTTCGTATTTTAGTTGGCTGAGGAACTTGTGAATAAAATCTTTTGTTTAGAGGTTTACGGTTGCTTTAAATGAGAGTAAGAAAGGGATCAGTCACTTATTTTCAGAATAAGACAAGACATAGAGGTAAAAAACCAAAATGTCCCTACTTGGCTCTGATCATTTTGATTTAAACAGTCTGAACTTTGTTCTTCACACTGGGCTTCATGGATTACATCAACCTGCTACAGATACGTGATGCTGCAAGCATTGCAAATGTGTGGTTTGTTCTCCCTCTTGTGTTCATTCACAACCTGTTATTCTTGTTAGACCAAGTAAACTAGTATTTGAAGCTGTAGTGCTATTCCCATTGAAATTAATTTCAAATTTCTATTGACATGATGAGAAAAATAAGATCAAATTCTTAGTGAGTTATGTACACTGAATGAAGTTGCCAAAACTGGATGTAGAAAACTTACAGTTTTCTAATGTTATTTTTCAGTTGAAGTAAAATAATGAAAAAAAAAAAAAGCAGAGTGAAGTCTCTCTCATATTAAGAATCTGCTCTCATAAACACTTTCTCTCCATCCTTGTGTTTTTCACTTTGTTCATGCACAAATAACAGTTTATAGAAGTGAGAATTTACATAGACACTACATTTAGTACAAAGTCAGCAATTTTGTTTTGTTTGTTCTCTTAAGGTATGTAGCTAAAAGAAATTTTCCTTTGTCATTTATTGTATAACCCTTTTTGCTGGCTTGTTTTGAGATATCATTTACTTTCTCTTCTTCCTCATTGCTTCCAGTCTCCTCTTGGACATCCTAGGGAGCATCCTGCTCGTCATGTAACGACTCCAGAGTGGCCCATTGAGCAATGCGTTAGATGCCCAGCATTCTTGACAGGTGGAATTCTCTCAGATAGAATAATCTGCATTATTTCAAGTTTTCATTAAGCATTTGGGATCTATATAAGTATCATTTTAACCTGATGTTTTTCTCTCTCAAAATCTGACACTGTCCTGAATAATTTCAGAAAGGCAGCCTGATTAAAAAATGATGAGGAAAAAAAAGAAAAAAGTGTTTATACCACTTAGAACAGTTTCTCAAGAGAAATAATTTCTACCTAATATATTGCATATTCCTTAACTGGAAAAGTTAAGTCTGTAAATTATGAAAAGTCTAAATCAGTCCAATTGATTGAATGAACAAAAAACAGTCAAATTAATTCTGGATTAACTGACTGTTTGCTGTATGAAGTGAAATTCTAAAAGTAATATATGCATGAGTGAGAAGCATTTAAGTGAGAATTTTACCGTTATCCGTAATAGCAACTAAATTATCTTTCCAGGTGTAAACCCTGGGAAATTTTATTTGTTTGGGGAGAAAAAAAAAAAAGTTGTTGGTGACAAAGCTATTAAGATGAAGTTATATGAAACAACCAAGAGGGATTTAGTACATGTCATAAAATCTTGTAGCTGGGACCCATGACAAGGCCAATAACGTCAGAGAAATGAGAGGCAATAAAGCTATGCTTTAATTTATGATTTGCAAAACATCTGCTCAGATGAGAAGCATAAACCACAGGGCACATGAATGAGAAAGAGTGTGTTGTGCAGAGGCTGTAATGAAAAGGCTAAAATTTGGTGCCTTGAATCAGTGATATAAAATGTTGAACAACTTACAATAATTCTGTGGTACGGTTGCTCATTTCAGCTTACTTAAGACTGTAACTACTAGTGCTAAGAGGGGTTTAGGTTTGTTGTATTTTTAGGCTTGCTAAATTCTTTTTTCTACTATTTCACTAGCATAACTGATAAATCTGGATGTTTATTCCCCTTACCTCTCTTATGTGATCACTCAGGCAAGGGATATTTTATCTCAAAAAAAAAAGTATGAAGAAGAGATTTATAGGTTTGCACATAAAGATTCCCCCCACCAAAAAAACCCAATCAAGCAGAGGATATAAACCTTATTTATGATATGTACAACAAAATTGCCATCCACAGCAATGGTGTTGCTCCCTGCCTATTATTTTATTCCATTGTAAGCAGGGCACCCCCTGCAGAAAGGACTGTGATAGGATGCGTCTTCATTCGGGTACATGATATATTTTATTACCAAACCATGAATTTGGACAGGGTTTCAGGAAAACATCCTCCTCTGGACACACCATGTCCTACATGAAGCACCACAAGCCCAAAGCTAATGCACCTGCAGAGTTTTTACTTTTATATAATTAATTTAGACCTTAGCCTAGGTATATTTGCATACAACTCACAAAACCAATGTTACTGTCTGAATAGTGTAGAAAGTCCAAAATGTAAATGGGATTTAAAAGCAGAACCCATCTCAGGTTCTTACCTGCTTTCCATAGCTGGATTTTACGCTACATTCATGGACTGGATATATTCTTCCAGAGTTATGTAAATGTCACTGCAAACACAATATCTATCTGAAAAGTAAAAGAATGGGGAAAAATTTATTCTTCAACTGAAACACCTGAAAATGTTGTTTGTGTTAAATGGGAATGCAGAAACAGAGATGAACAATAAAAATTTTGGGTGGAAACAGGTTTTATTCCCCAGATGTTAGGTGAAGAGACTAAATCCTGAATTTAGAAAAAATATATTTCAAAGCTTTCTGTGAAAAGAGGTTTCTAAGATCATTGATTTTCTTCTTCAGCTTTGGTGGATCATGTGTTAAGGACGTGTTCCTTTTCCCCCGTCCTTTCTACTCATTTCTGTATATTTGTCAGACTCTGGTGAATACAGTGCAGTTAAGTGAGAGAATCATCAAGAATTGTGAAGGTCACCTTTGGAGAATAATTAGTATGACATTAATTGCTCAATTTATGTCTGGAGTGAGAATGTTTTGAGAGAAAGCAGTTTCAATTTAGCATTTTTTCCTCATTCTGTGTTTGCCAGAGCCTCAGAAGTTACAATTTCAGGGGATGTGCTCCAAGAGCCATCCCTCAGCCTGAGGTGAAACATTCCAGAAATGGCAATGAAATAAACCCTGTGGTTATCTTCCCCGCAGAATTTCACTTTGTCTTTTGGAATAAAAAAAAATGTCAGTATTTGTATTCATCTCATCCCACTCTACATGCAAAGGTGGACTTGTGGTTGTTGGGCTCTGGCAGTGTTACTTCATCCAGCCTGACCTGCCTGACCAAGGTCACAGAAGATTTTGGACAGATGTACCATGTGGCATGGAGAGCTTCAAGAGATGGAGGATATCTTGGTTACCCCAGTGGTTTGTTCCAGTGACAGATTGCCCACATATTTAATGTTGTGTGTCTCATTCCTGCTTTGATTTTCTGACTTTTAACTTCCAGCCCTTATTTATTTTCTGTAGCAAACAGAGACACCCCCCGCAGAAGCTCCTGCCATTTTCACCTCATGAAGGTATTTATGTTCCACGGCCAAAACATCAGGTTTCATCTGTGATAAATGAACAAGACTGAATGTCCTTAGCTTTTCCCTGTGAGGTATTTTTCATGTTCTTGAGTAAGACAGATATTAATGTTGAAGGTGGAACTGGCTGAATGGATGAATGACAATTTAAAATTCAGATAAGCAGGAGGGCACCTGAAATGTTGATGGAAAATGACCCGCCTGTCTCACAGCGGCAGTGGCACGGGGAATACCATTATTAATGCTGTGGATTCTGTTAATTCAAGCTGTGTTTTCATTACTGCATAGGATCAACCATAAAGACTGAAAACCAGATACAGAACATGTATCTTGGGCGAGCTACCCCATTGAGCTGAAATCATTGGTTTCCCATATTTTTGGCTCACTGAGTGCAGGCAGCACATGGCAGTGTGTGTGTGGCCCCAGGACTTTAACCAAGGGTCTCAGGTGCAGCATCTGTGCTCGGTCCCTCGCAAAATGTCCATTGGGAAACCAGCACCAGTTCCTCCAAATGGCCCTAATACCTCTGGCATAAAATTAGTCTCATTGCATTTTCAATGCAGGATCATGTAGTGCCGAGTGTTGTTCAGTTTATTTCTCCTTTCTCTGGAGATTGTATGACAGTATAGGCAAATAGCACCATCACTTTAGAAATGTGGTTTAACTTTTTAGAGCTCAAATCTGTGATTATAAATGTCTTAAAAAACGTTGCTATGATTGGCACATTGTCTGTAAAACCCTGGGGAATCAGTAAGATTATCTTTCAGGTACTGTTGTAGGAAAATATAGAAATAAATTGTAGATTTCAAAGGTTTACGTTGCCTTAATTTCTATATTTTTATATCTTTATTTCACTTTCTTGGTTTAAAATACTAGCTATTGTAGAGATATTAAACATCATGCTTCAGTTTACATTTAAAATGTGACAATTTTTTAGAACTAATGTTGGATGAATACTGTCTGATAAATGGAAGTATTGTACTGTCCATATGTTCTTTAGTGATTGGAATCTAGATGACTGAAAGTGATGTTAAAACGTCTAAAATAACACTAGACATCTGTGTTCCTGCACCTGAATCTCATCTTTCTTAAAGCTTTATATTGTTAAGATGCTGTTGATCTTCAGAGGTCACAATGAAAATGTCTCTGACAGCAGAGGGGTATTACTTACTGATCAACAGACACCAAAGGATACTGATCACGGTGCATCCTCCTATTTCTATATTTTGGTTCTTTTGCCCAGAATAAATATTGCCACAAAGATTCTGGCTAACTCACAATGAAATCAGATGGTCTTCCCCACATTTCTCCATTTCTTTTGCCACTCACATATTCAGATTCCAGACTAAAATTATAGAGAACATAATTTCAAAAGCTTTTCATTTGAATGGTGGCAACATGTAAAAATAAATCAAATAAAGCAGGAAACTGTATTATAAAGATACCCTGTTCTGAGCAGTCACTTTTCTCATCAGCCAAATCTCAAAGGAAATGGGAAAACTTCAGGAAACATATTTTCCATACAGAATTTCAGGTGGTATGGAAATAGGGAAAGGGTGCAAAGAACTGGTAACAGTAACATTTCCAGTTCTCCCATAGCATGACAACGGACATGACAATTAAAAAAAAAAAAAAAGGTAATAACATCAGAGGAAAATGACAGCTATGACCATAAAGATTTACCTGTACATATTTAAAGAATATTTCATTCACTGTATTACACTGTTGGTCAAAAAGTCATTACTTTCCAGCTGGCACAGAACAGCTTGGTTAACAGTTTCAGAGGTTTTATATAAATGACCGCCAGTTCCTAATACACCAGTCCCACTTCACAGACATCAGTAAGCCTTTGCTCTGTATACACCTGAAATGCGTCCACTCAGTGCTTGTAGGTTTCCTCCTTCCAGAGGAAGCTGGAGGTAGACGGAGAAAAATGGAAAAAGACCCAAAGGTTATAAGAAAGTTAAGATTTCTATGAGTGGCACAGAAGAGGATGGATTTGCAGGCGTGAAATGCAACTCAAACCAAACAGGGTCTTGTTCGACAAACAGTCTAGTGACTTCAGCATATAAAATACTATTAAGAGTGATTTAGGATATCAGCTGGTTGCCCTGTGCTCTTTCCTTATGTCAGCACGTGAATTTCTGTAGGTACAACATCATGTGTGTGTTGCTTTTGCAAGTCTTGAAAAGTAAGTTTACTTTTTATAAAACAGTGCTAATCTTACTGGAAAAGATAGCTAATTTCACCCTGTAACTACCATGTTGTATGCCTTTTTCAGTAGTATATGTGCTTATTATATCTACAGTCTTGTACCCTCAATGCTATATTTTATCATACGGATACCTAAACCAGAAGCAGTCATGTTTTCAAAAGATAATTGGGTGTTAAGATGCAGAGGTGAACTTCTAGGCAGCTGTGAAAAATCCTGTCTGATGCTTATCTGCATTACCTCTGCACTTAAACATCTTGAAAATCTAGTCCATAGTTAATTGTACTGAAATGATGGTAGAATCCAGCAGTGAAAGTCACAGAAGGGCAAAGAGGAATATTTATAAAAACAGCCAGTTCATCAAGATTTTATTAATTAAATTTTTCAGAAAATATTCGCCCTCCTGAAATAGAGAGATATTTTATAAGAGTAGTAAAGTCTGCATTTACATAGTTATTCTTACTCTTGCATATCGCATAGGTGGGTAAAGAATGGCTACGCGTTTTTACTCGTTTCTTTAGGAGTTAGGTGAGTAGGACTGGTCTTGCTGATTCTCACCCATGGTTTGGTAGGGACTGGAGGAGGATCAGCTTTTCCTGACAAATCACCTCTATAACTTGAGGAACTTGCACTGTTTCACATCTGCAGGTATAACACAAACATGCATTTTTCTAGTCACTGATCTTATAGCAGAGTGAGGGAGGGTGGAGACAGTAAGACTACAATGAGTAGTATAATCATTCATGTCAATGGCAATTTTAATTTCAGTGAGCGCAGATCCAGTCCTAAGAGCTGCATGCAAAGTGCACTGAAGTCATTGGTAATATTTTTGAATCTGTGTGTTTGTATAAAGCCCTTGGGCCCAAGCAAATAAATTACATTTAAATATTCTTATTGTCTATTGTTGCTCCTTTTCATCTTATCGTCTCCTCTCCCACCCTCTCATATTAATTATCTTTTTACTTGTATCTTCTATTCAAAAGAAAATATCTCTAAGGAGAATAGTAGATTTTTGTAAGGTTATATTTGCAGTAGACTGCAAAGAAGTAAGTCCCCATTATTACTGAAAACAATTCCACACCATTTCCAGAGATCACAAAAGTACTATTTTTAGATGACACACTCTTAGTTCGGCGCTTTAGGTACCTCTAAGTTAAAAAACCACTGGGTTTTAAAGAATAAGAGATGTTAGCACTGCTGCTGACAAGGTGTGGATCGGATTTATCCTGGTCTGTGTGCATATACACCCCTTCCACAGCCCATAGGTACACGTCAGTAGGTAATTATAAAAAAGGGGAAAGATTGAAGGATAAAGGTGGCCTTACATATGTGCGTATATTTAGGTGCCCGTACGCACAGCCATGAGTTCACCACCTGATGGACAGGTCTTCAGTTTCTCTTCAGTAACTGCCATGATGACACTAAGTTCTTGAGGAGCTGGCAGGGAAGGGTTGGTAGCCTGGGGAGGACAGAGGTTGTAGCTGTAAACATCAACCCAGCTTTCACTTTTATGTGGATATAGGCAAATTATCTCCTGATTTTCTGTGTTTTCTTCCCCCCAGGTTGTCAGAGGTTGCTGACAGAGGCTGGACCACGCGCATCGTGGTTGTCAATGAAAAAGGCAGTTCCTGTGTTTCTCTGGATTCCAGCTGCTGTGATCAAGGTTATACACATCCTCTTTGCTGCCAGAATATTGAAACAGAAGCCACAGGAGGGCATTTTTAAAATCCACTGATTCCTGACGGTTGTGTCGGCTCATTGCATGAGCTAAGAGGTGCGAATTAGTGCAGCCTTCAAACAGCGCTGTGTCGCACTGGATCACCAAAGCATGCAAAACCCATGCAAATGGAGAAATTATTTTTTCAATATTTTCTCCTAGTTTAAAGCTCACATCAAAAGAAAGCCTATTACATTTTGCTTTACTTTTTTTTTTTTTTTTCAAACTGGCAAACTATTGTCTTTGCTTTAATTGAAAAAATAGTGTTGACAATTTTGAAACATTTAATTTTCTTTTCCTATTATTGTTGATTTTTCGTTTTCCTAATTAGCTCAATTTTTGAAGGGCAAGATTGCTTTGAAACAGGAAATCATATCTTAATTTGAAAATGTCAAAGAAATTCTGATAATTTTGCCACCTCAAGAAAAATTCAGAGTTGTAGAATTTGTTGAAACTGATCTCTTTGTGCAGGCAGGTTTTTGGTTTGGGGGGTTTAGTAATTTTTCATGCAAAAAAGGGATTATTATTTTTTTAAAGCTAATTTCCAGCTGGTGACTGCTGTTTTCCTGCTGAAGTGACACACTGAAGTTTTAGTGAAGGATCTCAAACGTTGTGTTTAAGGTAAGTGGACTTCAGAGTTTTAGCAGAGTCCAACGTCAAAACAAGGCAGTCTCTTCACATTTTTTTATCCAATTTCAATATAGTTATCTGCTTTTCTTTATTCTCAAACATTCAATGTACTTTTCTCTTCAAGCTCCTAGCAATTCTGATCAGATTGCTTTGCAAAAAGAACTGAAGAAAATACAAATTTATTTTTGAAAGAGAAATACTTTTTCTAATTGGTGCTGCTACAGAAAGACCCAGGCTTATTACCATATGATTGCATTTTGAAACTCTGAAGTGCCCTATTAATTGGGAACTGATTTGACAAAGAGGAGGACAGACGTGTTATCTGAATTAAGAAGCCTGATTTAAAACAGAGAAATAAATATGCCCAAACTAAAGTACTGTGTTGTTTAAATTTGGTCGGAAATACACTGATAACAATCTCAGAATATTTCAAGGAAAAGGTATTGCCAAGAAGCACCAGCTACATCGTATATCAGGCTATATCAGAGATGCACATCTATTTAGAACACATGGTGTGTTTCCCAGAAAATATAGGCTTCATAAATTTTTTCTTTTTAAAAATAAAATGTACTTGACCACCATTGCTATCAAATATCTACTTCTTTGGCTGCTTAGCAGGCACAGCATGGATATGTCCTCACACTGCTGAAATTGTTGGTGATGCTGTTGTTTGCTCTGTTGGAAGTATACCAGGACATCTCCCGGGGGCCAGGGAAGTGGCTCCTGCCACGGTGTGCAGTGGTACCCAGCACACGGGATGCCTGTGGAGTACATTCTAAGAATGAGTCACAGCTAGAGAAAAAAAAAAAGCCCCTAGTCATCTTATCTGCTGGTATAAATCAATTGGGAACCTGTTGAAATCAATAGGGTAATACTAATGGAAAAATGGTGAGACAAGCTTTAAAATTAAACTGTATGGCCAAGATAAATGTGCCTCAAAACCTTGGGCTTTTGCCAGCTCAGTGTCTGAAAGATACTGTAGAGTTATGCTATCCATCCAGAAAGATGAAATACCTGAATATTTTCCCTATAGAACAACACATTCCTGAACGCTGCCCATACCAATTAATCACCATGTTAAAACAGGGTTAACCATCTCCACCACAGTGTTTTCTGAAAAGCTCTCCTTCCATTTCTGAGCTATGGTAGGTGAGGAGATACATATAAAATATATCCTCTCATATATATATTTATTTGTGTGATGTGTGCGTGTAGAAGTCTTAAGGAAAATTCTCAGAGAGTGATTGAATTCTTCTGGGTCTGTAATTCATCGCATAGGTAAATATAGCACAATAAAATTGAGTATTTCCTTTTAATATACAAGTTAATTTGCCTTGGTCATATTAATATTTTAAACATTTGCTTTCCAGGCACAACCAAGAAATCAAATATTACTGACAAAAGTGGTGAGCAGAATTCAGACTAGTCCACAGGACTATGGGTGAACTGTAGGGGAAGACCCAGTGCCTTTCAGACAGATACAGTCTGAGGTGGCATTTCAATTCAGTAATTCAGTGGCTTGTGTCATGTATGGGACTGGGGTGGATAACTACACTCCTCCCTTCTGGTTGTAAAACTCCCCCTATTTCTGAGACACCCACCTGTGTGCAAATTCTCACACAAGGTTTCCTGAGCACTGACTGCTGGTCATTCATTATTAACTCTTCTCCCAACATGTATTTACACATGTGAAGCTGATTGATGAGCTAGGTCTAACATCTGCTGAGCCTGCATCAATGCTGAGCCAGTTCTGGCTGCCCTGTAGCTTTCATCTGAGGAGCACAGCACACTTTGCCCTTTGGTAATGCAACTTTTGGCTTAAAACAGAGTCAGACGTGAACATTCTGATAGCATAGATTTTTTTAATTAATGTTGTTATTATTAAATTTTATTTTCTTTTGCTCCTAGCAAGATTCTAGGGATGCAAACTCCCAGGAACAGAAGCTGTATGAAGCTCCTTTCTTCCTACACCTCTGTGCGCTGCCGAGGGTTGGGACCCCCCGCAAGCACTCTGCACCCCAGAGGACTCCTCCTGCAGAACTCCTCACGAAGACAAAAACGTACAAAAAAGGTACGAGATGCTCTTCTTTCCCTGTCAGCAAATTCCCTGTTTCTACAGAACGCTGTGTATCATTTCAGTTAAGGTTTGGCCAAGTACTCTTTTTGATATTTACTGTTTTTAAGAATTCTTCAGAATAACTTTTCTGTAGCTGCTTTCTCATAATGTCCAAAAACTTGGAATTTAAAGTCTAATTCTTAGTCATTCTTTCTCTGGCCTGGAAATAGGAGCAAGGAGGGGAAGAAGACATTTTAATGCTCTTATGTATGCCATTTTCTGGTGTTGTCAAGCCTACAATACCCAGTTTGCCCCAGTGTATGTTCTGGCCTCCCACACAAAGCACAGACAGCTGTTTGTTGCAGCCAGCATGACAGTGGGCATTGTTTGTATCAGCCAGAGATACCCCCTCTGCAAGATGAAGTTTGAAGAGGAGTTTCCACCACTGCTGTAGCAGTAGCAAAAGATGTCCTTCACGTTACTAAGAACCAAGACATCTAATGTGTCATTTTTATTTTACACTCAGCTAGGAAAGGGTTCAAGTGTGAAACTTGGGTTCCAGTAAATCTCTTGTGAAGTTCCCCTCGATTTCTTTTGGTCAGGATTTCATCCAGATTTTTTTTCCTACAGCCAAAAAGTTTATTTTTTCTCAAAGTCTCCAGATCTACCCCCATTCCTAAGAAAAAACTGCTTCCATTTGCTCAGGAGGATGAGTTAGCTGCTGTTCCTAGCCCTGATCTGGGTCTTGTGGGAAGAGTTTTTAATTTTGTTGTATTTAAGTGATTTAATTAAAAAAGTTAACTTGAAAACTGATTCTGATTCATCTTCTGTGTCCAAAAAAATCTCTAAAATTATCTAAAAGTAGAGATAATTGCCTTCTGCCTTTCCAGTTCCTGATTCATTAAAAGAATTGATTGACTTTGAGTGGCTGCAAAGCTGACAGCATGTAGTCTATTAATGGATTAACTCTAAAAAGGTCCTGCCCTCCGTTAAATAACTACTGCTGCCACTCAATGGGACCTGTGGCTGTGTTACTGGGAGCAAAAAGACACTCTGGCAGAACAAGTGTCAAGTGAGCTCAGCATGATGGTCTGCAAATTCAGCTATTCCTTATAAATGATGCAGAGTCAACATGCTAAAATCTGCCTGTGCTAATCCTGTTACTGCATTTGTGGTGCCAGTGCTTTTGCTATACAAATACTGTGGGTATCATTCTACAAGCTTGTGCTATTGTATTTTTTGCTTGATATCTTAACCCAGTAAAGAATAAGAAAATATAATCAGTTGTGGAAATGCACTTCTAAGGCTGATTGACAGGGGATAGGAAGGGAGAGCTGCTTGCTTTGCTCACCTTGGAAGAGCTCGTGATGGTATTTGGAGAGGTGTTTGTGGAGCTGACCCACAAGGCAAGCTGCCACACAGGTTTTTTTCCAAGGCACCCCCATAAGATCTGCAAAAAGGACCTCCAAAAGTCCTCTTTGCCTCTGAAGAAAGTGATTTCCGCTGTGATTTTGGATTTGAAAATATCCTTAAACAATATTGCATCAGCACTACTCCTGCAAGTGCCATTAATGTACTAGTAAGAGCTCCAAGGAATGAACATAACAGTTCCTCTTTGCTTTGTCTTTTTTGTTTGTTTGCTTTTAAGAAAAGAAAAGTTAAAAATCTTCCAGGTACTGCAAACTTTAGGAAATATGCAGACAGATATAGAATGCTTTGAACTTCTCTAAAAGAAGGCTGTTAAAGTCAGTCTCTGTTATAAATTTATGCTACGGTGGTGGCTGTGAATGTCCGAAGCTAGATTTGGACTAGATTTATGCATAGTCATACATTATGGATCAGCTATAAAAAAAAAAAAAAAAAAGAAAAAAAAAAGAAAAGGCTTTATGATATAGCACTAAATTTTTTAGAAAATAAAAATTCTGCTGAAAAAGGATCTGTGCAACATTAAAAATGTGAGGCTTGTGATCAACACCTACTCCTCCTCTCAGCTGTCTTTTATGCATTTCTATTTAGGCTTATGCTAGTATGGGCTGTTAAATTTACATTTCATGTCGGAGTCAAAAGTCAACTCAAAAAGCTGTGACTTTAACATTTAATTATGAAAGAGTTAGAAAAATCAAGGGAAGGAGGATTTCAGTCTTAGTAAGTTGAAAGATTAGAATCAGTTATTTGCAAAAGGTTGATTGGTTGGGCTCCATTGCAAAAGCATTCAGAATCAGAATTTTCCATTCCATGAACACCTTTGATACTTGGGTGTTTTTTCTGATAAAGATGTTTCATTTCAAATAAATGTTTAAAAACATTTTCATTTTAAAGTTACTTATTGATAATGTCATTATAATGTCCTAAACAGAAACATTTCAAGTTGATGCGTACTTGGACCAGATATTTCTTTAAGTACAAATAAGAACTAGACTAGTCATTTTGAACGTTATGGCAGAACTCAAAGCTGTAATGAGGTTTTGTAAGGGAAAAGTGGTTCTACTGCTGGATATTTGGCTTTGGCTTAGAAAACCTAGAAATAAATCAGTGCTATAGGTCAGGTTTGACAGCACTAAAATTTAATTAAATTGTGCAATTTTCTTTTCAAATTACAGAAAGCCCCATAAATCGGGTAATTGTAAAACGTTTCCACCATGTTGATTAGAAATCTAAATACACAGAGGAATTTATATTAAGCTGAAAGCAGAAAAATGGAGGACGGTGGCAGAATAGCAAATGTGAAACATTTAGAGTTAGGGAGTAGGATGCATGAGACCCAGCTTCCCCCAGGGAAAACATTTCCTTAAAAAATATGGAACTAACTTAAACAGCTGGAATGAAAAATTGTTTTGAAAAAGAAATCAAAATGTTTCCATTGACATTTTTAAGTGGGTGTTTCTCTGGGGAAAACTCAGCAGTGATAAAAATATTTCAGTTCCAACTCTAGATTTTACTTTGTTAAAAACAAACAAATATGCCAGCAACCCTCACTGAAATTCTCTGGGCATCGTTGCACTGTTCTTAAAGAACATCTGCCACAGTCCTGTGGACTGCTGTTTCGTAGTCATTTCTGGATATGCATTCCTCTGGGTGACCAAGAAATACAGGTTTGTGCTGGGTCAGGCATGAGTGCATAACTGTAGTCCTTTCGGGCTGGCACAGGACACAACACAGCCCTGATTTACACCTATGTGAAGGTATGAAAATTGGGGGACTGCAGTATGACTATGAATACCTGATCCAGCGTAAAGCCTGCCTTTAGAAAGTTTACTTTTTTTTGGAACATGTCTGAACACATAGATCAGCACTTGATACCATCTTTTTTTGATGATTTAGATTCGATACTAAAACCTAAATCCATTTTTATGGACTCATCAACCTCAGCCTGGGTATCTGGTAACATCCTGGCAGCTTAAACTGAAAACTGCCAGATCTGTTTCATCCTCACTTCGTTTTCTGAGGAAAAAAGACCTGGGCCCAGAGGAGAGGGTGATAAACTGTCTCACTGGAAGAAATTTTGGTGTTGCTCATCTGTTCTGCATTGCATTGAAATTGCTTACCCTGTGCATGAGACCTGGCCACTTCAGATAGTAGAAAATAGTTCAGAAGCTCTGATGAGCATCTGCACTTCAGGCTACCTATCTGAAATTAATCTTTCTTTCCCAGCACTGAGTTTTATCACTCTTACATGAAGAGGCCGTGATCTTGCCATCTTCTTCTTGCATACTTAACGTCTACGCTGCTTTTGGATCAATTACTAAAATGAAATAAGCTTATTAGACCAATTTATCCATGCCTCATATCTGCATAACAGCTATTCGGTGTTACACATTGATAACACTGGGAGAGTCTGAAGTATTTTTTGCGTTTATGTCCCACTGGATTTTAATATGAGTGGTGTTTGCTAATGATATGGTTTACTTTTAAGAAGTGTTCAAGCACTTTAATATAAGAATGTCATGAAAAAGAAAAGAAGAAAATAACCCTGTAATGTTATACATGGAAGCATCTTTTAATGGAAAAGGTCTAGGAATTTTCTACCCTCTTTGTTTTACAAAAAGGAAAGTTATGTCAGATTTGTGATTGTCTAGAAATACGAAGTAATGAAAATAAAACTGTAAAAAATGGTATTTCTCAAGTACTTCTTGGAAACCTTTACTTTGTTCCTGTAGTTGTTGTGAGGTTATTCCAGAGAGCAATTACAATATTGTTTAGTGCTTGGATTAATGATTAATTTTTGAAAATATTACTTTCTCAGCCTTTTCATTGGTGTGACAAATTTGCATTGCGTTTTCTGTACCCTGTATATTGCAGCTCACATTATTACAGTTTCTCCTGGTGGGCAATTAGTGGGAAGGAGTCCCAAAATTAAACTAAAAAGAAGTCAATAGTTGCCCATGAATTCTGCCATGTTTCTGCAGTTGATACTAAGCGATGCCTTTCATGACAGCAGCAAATCCTTACACATCCTTAATACCAAAATGGTGGGCTTAATTTTTTGAGTTCCATTAATACTTTTTTTAAAAAATAGTGGATTTTTAAGACTTTGCACATACTGTTAGCAGCAGTACATACTTAAACTGCACAAAGATCATAATGTTTATGCCTTGTGTATATATACTACGTGGATTCATGTTGTCACGGTTGTGGTATTTTTCCATAATGGTGTAGAGGGCTGGGGATTTTCCAAGGCTAAGAGCCACTTCTGCTGTGCACAAGGAATCAGACTCCAGGCTGGTCAGCGGAGGTTAGATTTGCTCTGCAATATAGTGCAAGAATGTGATAAGCCCAAACTGTCCAAAAATCAGTGCCAGACTGCTCAATCTCAGTCTCCCACTCTGCCTTCCTTATCCCTGCTGGAGAGGAGACCCAGCAGTTTGCTGCCAGAGCAGGGCTGATGCTGATGGACGAGACCACGTACAGCAAGCCTGTCAAAAGGGATTTGTTGTATCACTTCTGTGGTCGTTCAGAACCACTGCTGTGAATTCTTCGGTTCATGCAAACAACTTCAAAGAGATTTCATGTGATTCAGTCTGCCAGAGAGGCTTGGGAAGGGTGGCAGCCTCTTGGCTTCCCAAAACGACCCTGCTGCGGGCAAATCTAAAGCTTCTGGCTAACTGAAATGCAGTAGGTGATTTTTCTTCTCCTAGTACTGACACATTTGAATTGAAGATAGAAACAAGCAAGTAAGACACAGCAAATGATTTTTATTGCCATAGGGTTTATCTTGTTCTTCCCTTTTTTCTTCTGGTTAGTAATCATAAAATCTGTACTTGTTTCTATCATTTCAGGTTTACCTTTTTTTCTTAACCTGATTCAACCTGATTTGGCTCTAACCAACAATGTGCTGTCCATGAAGAAAATTTTCTAAGAGGTTTCTGGAGTTACAGTAATGAATATAGATATATAGAGAAAAAACCACACAAGGCTGAATATAGAAATGCATACATTTGGTCAACTTTTTACCAACTAAAACAACCTATTTTCAATCTAATAGGCTGTTCAATTTGTTACTTATCAGCATTCCCTGAACAATACTGGACATTGGACTCACTGCATCTTTTTTTTTAATGACAGAGATTTTGTTTGAGTGCCTTGGATGGTTTTTAAATCCTGTACTGCACAAAAATAAATACACCTATTAGATAAAAATAGATACAGAATTCCATTTTAATATATCTCTTTTAAAAGCTTGTATATTCTTTCCATGTTTACCTTTTAGCTTTACGGTTCTGTTTTTCACAGTTTACTGGCTGATACGTCACTGAGCATTTAGTGGAAGGAACTTTATGGATGCATAAAAGTAAAGCTAGACTATTTCTTTTGAACTAGTTATCTAAAGAGGAGCTGGCATCTCCTAGAAAATTTCAAAAACTTATATTTAAAAACACATCTGTAAATATCTTCATAAAATTTATTGTCTTCTTGTATGCTATCAGTTTCATGATGTGTGGAGAAATACAGGTTTTCTTGTATTTTTATTATATGGTTCAATTTTCTACTTGAAAGCCTGATCCCCATTTGTGATACTTAGTTTCCATGATGATGTCCCAGATGGGGAATAATTTTAAGGTGAGGTGTGCATTTTGAAGAAAAGATGAACCCCACAGTCCAAACTTGATTCTTCAATCATTTCAGCATAAAAAGACATATTAAGACCCTAGAATATTTTAAGATAGTAGTTAAAGCTGCCAAACCCGTGGCTGTCTCACTTTTCCTTACTTTCTATAAAGACTTGTGCATCTCCATCTTATGAGTCAATCTATCCCAAGTATAAATTTAAAGTATGTTTTAGACTTTGTTAAAGCCAAGCTGTTATTTTAAAATTAAAGTTGCTGACCGATACTTGCATTTTTAGTGATCTCATATTTCACATTTATTTCAGTGTAAACCCATGTATGAAGGGAAATTTATAAGGCTTAATTTTTCACTTATAGTATCCTGGTATTAGCTTTTGCTCTTTTTGGGAGTTAGAAAACGTGGTGCCAAGATTCAGGAGAATCCATCTGCAAAGGAAAGTGGCTGTTACAGGAATTTGGTGTGAGGACCCTTGAAACCTGCTGAAGAAACCCTGTCGTAGATGTTTGTTGTTTCTTCTCCGCTTGCTTGAACTCTAACTCTGGATTTAGCAGCCTAGGGGACAGGCATACTTATTTTCCTGCCTCGGAAGCGGTTTTCCTTGTAGTGTTGGGTCGTCTACCTGTTACATTAAAAATTCATCATTCTGGCTCACAGTGCTCATTAATGACCACTCAAAAACAACACACAAATCTCTCAAGCAGTGATTAGATGAAAAGTGCAAGTTTTCATTTAACCCCCCTTGAAGACCTCTGATGCTGGGGAAATTAGGATTTATCCACTTCACAGTGAGATACTGGGGAACATAAAATGCAATAGTCAGTGCAACAGGTAACGATTGTCCAAAAAAAACCATATCTCAAGCCAAATACTCTTCTTGCTGTTGAAGAGGAGCGAAGAGGCGCGTAGAGACACTTGAGTGAGGTGATACAAAACCTGGGGCCAACTCGCCCAGTCCCCTGAGCCATGTGGTGTGTGGCAGCAGGAAAGTCTGCAGACGGTCTGGGCAGCGTGTGCTGTTTGTCCAAGTGAGCCCTGAATTACCTAAAGACAGCTCCTTTGAAACGGCTTTATTATAATAGGAAATTGGCTTGTTACTTCACTAATTTTCTCTGACAAACTACTTTGTCTAATGAAAAGGATATGCTTTCTCAGTTACAGGGAAAGTATTAATAACTGTAATTGCCACTTATTAGCAATTTTATAAGGTGCTGAGCACATAAGCACACTTTCTAAGTTTTAAGAGTCTATTAAAAAGGACAGCTTTAAAGATAATACAATCACTACTAATGATTTTCTGGCTGGAAAGCAAGATTTTTACAGAAATATTTGAACATTTCACATATAGTTGTACTGTTGATCTTATTCCATACCATTGTGTTAGTATTTTCAGGTCAGAAAGAGGGTGAGAGGAGTTATCTGATAAACATAAAAGTCTCTCACTTAAGTCTTTCCGCATCCTCACCTGACTCAAATCTGGGACTTGAATGTTGCCCCTCCAGGTTGCCGCTGAAATCTAAGCAGCACTCCTTTCCTGATAGAAATGGTTGTACAGACGTAAACAGCATATAGATGAGGCATGATCTTTCTAAAAGCAATTTGGCACCCATTTTGCATGAGCATTTCTGCATGTTTACTCCATCAATAGTGGAGTACTCCATCTTTTGTTACTGGGGATATTCTGGTTGGTTTTTGCTCAACCAGGTACCTATTTCTTAATGAGGATTGTGCAACATGGCTTTGCACACAAAACTTTTTTAAAAACTCTTTTGTGAATTAGATAAGAATTGTCCTTTTGAAGTCCAAATGTCTAGTTTCTAATAAAACTGCATGCTTTCGTGTTGAAAAAAGGGATATGCTAATAAGCGTGTGTGCATATATATACACACTAGAGATATATATAAATATATATATATCATAATACCAAGCTCTACAGAGCAATATCTTCAGTGGATGAATAGGTGGTGATATAGATCTTTCATAAATGGATTTGCTTTTGCACTAACACCAGGCTTGGAAAATTTCTCTAGAAAGTTATGAGCATGAAGAAGAAAGTGGTGTAACAGCCACTAAACTCTGCCTCATGCGCATCTGCTGCCAGTGAAAGTCATATATCTCCCATTATGATCTATGATGGTTCAGGCCCCTCAATTTATCCCTTATGGCCCATCAACCACAATATTTATGTACACAAAGTTTTGTGGTCCTTTTAAACTGATACGTCCTTGGATCTGATATAGCACTTTGTTACCTCTTAGAGTCATGTTGGAAGAATTGTTTCATTCAGAGCATTTTGAATGGAGTACATAAGTACAATCCTTTACGGTCCTTGAGAACTGATAATGTGGGAAAGGATACTTTATGTCAAAATGTTATGGCTGTATTATCATTATAAAAAAATATATTTTCCAACATTGATTCAAGCCGAAGAACATTTCAGGAAATGTACTAACTCAATCAGATGAATAATTTATTTTGTACTGGCGGTGTTGCATTAACATAGGGAATTTCAAAGGGACATAAAGGAGGTAGGCGAGCAGTCAGTGAGAGCTGAGTGCATAATGAATTTAGCCATTCAAATGTCCAAAAGTATATTAATGGATTACTTATGAAAATCAGCAGTGCTAGTTGTACAGATTGATAATAAATTCTGTTTCATTACAGTGACCGATATTTTAAGATTTAAAACTAAGACTGATTAAATCAAGTAAAATATGCATGTAAATTGTCATTATGTGGATGGATACACCTTGCTATATTAAATTTGGATTTTATACCTGCTCCACACTTTATTTTGCAGCTCCTTTTTTATGACAGTTCATTCCTTCCACATCACAGATTGTAAATTCATCTGTATTTTAGTTCATGGTAGGCTTTGGATGTAATGTGTGGTGGTGGGGTAAACTTTGTTTCTCTTTTTTTTCCCATTTTCCTGTGTCAGTATTTTATACAAGGTCAATAACAAGCTTCAGTGTGTTTACAATTACCAAGAGGATGGGATTTGTTATTGTGCACAGACAAATGTGCTGATGCTTCCATTATTTATGGATAGGAGATAAAAATCGTGCAACGTACTGAGACAAAAGTAAGGTGTATGTTTTATATCTATATTTTTGATGAGTTCTCTTAATAGACATTGGGCAATGCATGGATCTGTGATTCTGTAATGTAAATTTTTCTTTGTAGTAAAGCTGTCAAAGCTTTGTGGGTTTTTTTATGACTCACGTTTACACAACTTGGAAGAAAACATCTCACATTCTATAGTATTTAAAACCAGAACTGATTGTTTTGAACTGCCTGCAGTCCAGAGGATTATGTAAAAACAGGACAAACCTATTCCACTAATACTGAGGACATTGTTAGGAAACTTTGGCTAAGAGAATTGCATTTCTTATTTAAAAAAAAAAGAAGAATTTATTTTTAAAAGTCCCTGAAATGTCCTTAAAATCCAGATTACTGAGGTTCTCGGTTCGGCTGGGAATGCTTAATTACACACTGAGCAATTTGGGAAGGGTTTGGGAAGAACCCCCGTTGTGCCTGGGGAAGATGAGCCAGGAGAAGAGCTGAATCCAGTATTGTGCACAGTTTTAGAACATCCACCCTGGAAAGGGATGTGAAACAGCTGTGACTTGGGTCTCAATCTGTACCTTTCAGTTCCCATTGTTTTCAGCTGGCTGTTAAATGGGTTTGAAAGTTCTGTCTCCACTAATCTGTAACACCAGTGCAACAGGCATAATAGCTGGGGAATATCTTTATCTCCTGTTTGTAGGTTGGTCTTACAGTCATATCTAAAGCTCACAAAGAGCTTTTATAAATAACCCTTTATAATTGGAGGAATGAGAGTGTTTTTTTTTTTTTTTTTTCCAGGAGAAACTCAGAGCACCTGTCTCAGATTTGCATTTTGAATTGCTCCTGGGGGAGCCTCCCTCCCTTTTTCTGTGAACTCAGGGGAAACAGAGCACACTTTATCTGCTGTACATCCTTGGGGCTGGACTTTGGGAGGTACGAATCCCTTCTTGTGTGTCTGTGTGATGAACAATTGTCCTTTGATCTGCAGCTTGTAAAGTAGTTAAGAGTGGAAGATTTATTATGCTGTAATTACACAGTTGGGTGATGTTACTTGAATATAGATCTTGCCTGGAATCAAGGATTTGTTACTGTACCTTTCTCCAACTCTTATCACAAGTTGCTGATTAGATCCGGGCAATACTATTCCTTTTGTCATTATTATGATATGTGAAGGTAGAATCAAAGTTGTTTCAAAATTTCCTTGAGAATTTATTTTGTGCTGTATATTAACAACCTGGTTTAGATGAAAAAATTCTAAGTGTAATTTTATTGAGTTTTGCTGTATGTTAGATTCATGACACCTTGTTTTATTCATTCTGTGGCAAATGTGAATAGTGAAAACTAGATTGACTCCCAGAATCACACAAAATCTTTACTTGACTGTAAGCCATTCTTTAATGTTTTCTCTCACAGTGAAAGGTGGAAAAGGAAGAAAATATCTTTCTTAAGGCAAGGAGAACATTTCTGTAATTGAGCAGTGGCCTTTATTGAGAGGTGGATGTGTTTTCTGTAGAGTATTTTTAAAGATCTTGAGAACATCAGCATTTTTATAATCAGATAATAACTGTGCATGTTGTCTAGAGTAAGGCTGTTTATATGCCTTTTCTTTCCCTGATGCCACTGCTAGACATAACTATGCGAGCTGAAAGGGAGAAAAAGGTTAAGATGAGAATGAGGTTGATGTGTTCTAGCCCGGTGGCAAAGCTTGGTGGGATGAGCATGGCTTGGACCTCAAGGGTGGTCCTAGGGCAGAAGGAACTTGCCCTGCAGGAGGAGAGAGGCACAGGAAGAGTGGTGGTGCCAGATCTCTGCTGCTTGCAAGGCATATTTGAAATCAAAGTTTTAGTTACTAAACTTACAGTTTTAGTTGAGCTATGTTCTCCTTGTGTTTTTAACCCACATCTTTATTATAGGGACTTCAGTATTATATGTGAATAATTATATTATATATGAATCTGGAAGACTGCTCTTAATGCACTGCCCTTCCCCTCTATCCAGGGCATCAGGCTCATACTTCCTTGTAGGAGTCATCACCAGTGACATTCCACAGGGAGAGATCTAAATTCTACATTGTGTGAATATAAGCACAGTGAGGTTTCTGCAGAGTTCTTAGGGGTTTTTTGTGGTTTTTTTTTTACTTCCAGTTTATTAGTGCTCAGATAAGGTTGTACAACTCTTATGTGGCCAAGCTCTTAACCGCTCAGCTAAAATATTCATGTATTTTGCAGTGATGGTCTTGAGGTGTAGAACAGAAAACAGATATGCATTTTCAGTCTGATTTATGTAAAATTACTTGTTGATTTATAGCTTCTAAGATGAGATTGCATCTCCTTGTTCAGTGCAGTTTCCAGGAAGGGAGGCTAATTTTGGTCAGTTGAGTTTAAAGCACTGAATTTTTAATTTTTAAAAGCTTGGTAGGGAACTAATATCTGACATATTCATTCAGCTTTTCCTGTCTGGATTCATTAGAGGAGATATATGACGAATTGAGCTATTCTATTCAAGACCCACTATCCTGATAGAGGATCAGATTTACATCAGATCTCTGGTATCTTTAAGGTTTACTAATACTTTTCGGAGCTACAAGCAACAACTGTAAAAAACATATATTTCAGTAAAGTATTAAGCAGTGACATAAAAAGACATTATTAATTTTAGAATTAATGGTTCATTCTATTCCAGTTAAACTTATAGTGGGAAGGAAATATTTCAAATAAAATAAAATCAAGTTTGATTCTGATATTTATTATATTCTGATATTCAGTGCATTATGCACAGGTTTAACTTTGACTACTATATTGTCATTATATTTTATTTTTGTAATTATATATGAATACAATCTACTCAGTACAACGTGTACGCTCAGTAATTATTTCAAATCTGTCTCTGGGTAAATAGTAAGGAATGTAATAACGATGGGAAGAACATCAGGGTAGCTTAAGTTTTAGAGTTTGTTACTATCTTATTATTCTTACTTTTACAAGGAGCAGTCTTGTAATGGTACAGAGTAATTTCCCTCTTGTTCTCTGTAATCACAGTAATTGGAAAGACCATACCATCATCTGGAAGGTAGGATCTCGATGCCACTTGAGTACATAATTTTCTGGTTGAATTTCTGTGGTTTGGAGGAATAGGAATTTATTTGATCTCTTCATACTTCTCCAACCCACTTTTCCCACATCTCCATCTGAACAGAGATTTTTCCTGTTCCTCTGCAGCCTTTGGGGGTCCACAGGAGCAAATCTGGTTTTGGAGCATGCAGTGTTTAGGGTCTTGTTGATCAAAATGGTTGTCAAAATGCCAATTGAGTTGAGGAAAAATAATAAAAATGCCAAACAGAGTAATTCTGTGTTTCCTTTTTAGAAATCAATGTGATGGCTTTAAATTGTCAATATGCTTCAAGGCTTCTGAACTGAAAGCAGAAAATGGAGGAAAACAGCAAGGGGAGGGGAAAAGAACCAGAGATTTATTTTTTTTAACTGGGTGGTGTGGCTTGAAGATTAAAAAAACAAGCATAATTGTGCAAGCATTAAGCATTGCTAATTGTCTTAATCAGCATGTAACAGAGGTATTGAATAGAATATATTGCCACTGAAGTTACACCAGAAGAAAAAAGTTCTTCATACTGGAAAATTTTCTTTAATGCTAATATTTTTTTCCTTATTTGTTTGATAAGGAAATGCACTTAAAGAAATAATATTCTGTGGTGTGATAGATGATGAAAATTAGTGTGACATAGAAAGTAACTTTCCTTTTGTAGAACTTTTAAGAACTTGCCTTCCAAATATGTTTTTTTTTAAGTTATAAGCAAATCCTCAAACTGTCAGCTATTCTTGTGTACATATGTCATATTAAGACTTAAATCCAAAGTTCATTTTAAATACTGAGGGTATTTCCATTAACTTTAATGGGTTTAAAATGAGATACCCACTGGCAAATTTCCTGTCTGTAGCCCATCTCTGGCTGTTGCTTCTTAAAGACCAATGTTGCTGTTGTCTGCTCTCTCTCTAGAATTACAATTAGTGCTGGAAAACGCATACAGTGTTTTCACTCACTGAGCTATCTTTGATATAGAACTGGTCCTCATAATCATATAGTCACACGTTATTGATGGAATATCTGAGAAAGCCATGCAAAATACAGGTGATTCCAAGTGTGGTGCCATTCTCAAAAATCATTTTACCAGCTCATCATTTCTCTTGTTAAGCTTGTTGTTGTGTTGTTTTTTTTTTTATCAGATTGAATTTCCAATCAGCCCTCACACCTAGTGAATTATTTAGCTGCAGCTTATATTTGGCAGGGTGATTACTCTGTAAAGTTTAGCCAGCCAGTATAGCATTCACTGGAAGCTTTACCTACATTAACATACCTAAAACAGGCCAATATCTCTTCAGAAAATGAATGTGAAACTTCTTCATAAATCTTTCATAGCAACCGTGACTCGTTCTTCGTTAACTTTTTCCGTGATGGTGTAACTCTTTATTGTGCTCAAAATTCTATTGTTGGTATTTTGAAAAGCTTTGGCCAGCGCTAGAGACAACAAAGCAGTATGATAACTAGAAAACAAATATTCAAAATCTTTATTGCTCTTCCATTTAATACAGTGAATATTTGGTTAAAGGGTAAAGGTCAAGCTGAATTAAGCGCTGATTAATGATAGGGCAGAAAAGGTACAATGTGTACCTGTAATTAACCTAAATAAATAGGGTAATAAATGAGGCCCTTTTGACTTGTTAACAGCTCTGATTCATGTTTAAAGAAAACAAACAAACAAATCATCCAAAGAAAATCTGTAAATTGTTCTTCAACATACAAATTGTCATCCAAATTCTACTTTTGCTGAGAGGGATGAAAAGGGCTGTTCAAGGACTGACACAATTTTTATGCCTTTCACTCTAGGAAATACTATTTATTATTAAAGGACGTTTTCTGTCAGCATTGCAGCAGAAGGAAAATAAGCTTCTTTGGAAAGCAAATATAGACTGTATTAAAGATGATTACGACTGTCTCGTACATAGAGAGGTTAGCGACAAAGTGCAAGAGGTTATTAATGTATGCTCATAAATTTAAAAAATAAATAAATTAGTCATTCAAGCATTTCCTTGTCATAAAGAGAGCAAGCTCCTTAAATTTAGAAAAGCAATTCCTCCAGTAAAATGACGTTTTAGACCTGCCATCAGTTTTTGCTGGCTATTTTTCAAGCCTGTCACTTTGTGCTGATTCAGAGGCGTGCAGTGCTGCTGCTGCAGAGACAGTTCCGGGCAAGTTCCTCGAGCTGGGTGGGTGGGATGGAAGTCTAGTGTCCTCCTAGGGAGAAGGAACATTTGCAATGTATGTTGCTCGGCTGTGGGCAGGCAGAGACTCTCTGGGACTGGAAATAAAGTCTTGTCCTTCTGCTTTGCTTTATTGTGAAGCCAGGGTATCTCTTCACAGGTGGCGAGAGTTGGGGGGGTTCAGCCTGGAGAAGAAAACGCTCCGGGGGAGACCTTGGAGACTCTTCCAGTCCCTAAAGGGGCTCCAGGAGAGCTGGGGAGAGACTCTGGATCAGGGAGTGGAGCCACAGGATGAACGGGAACGGTTTTAAACTGAAAGAGGGGAGATTTAGATTAGATATTGGGAAGAAATTCTTTACTGTGAGGGTGGTGAGACACTGGCCCAGGTTGCCCAGAGAAGCTGTGGCTGCCCCATCCCTGGAGGGGTTCAAGGTCAGGTTGGAGGGGGCTTGGAGCAACCTGGTCTGGTGGGAGGTGTCACTGCCCAGGGCAGGGGGGTTGGAATTTGATCATCTTGAAGGTCCCTTCCAACCCAAACTATTCTATGATTCTGTGAAGCCCTGCAAATCCTATGGAGCCTCCCATCAATTCTGGGGCTATCAAATCCTTTGGTACCACTCTGTAGTAAACCCTTTACTGGTGAGTAAAGGTGGAATAACAACTTTGGAGAGAAAAGTCTTTTTTTTTTTTTTTTTTTTTGCACCTTTATTACAGTATTGAAGTTGGTGTAGATTCAGGAAAACAAGGAAATTATCATTGATCCAAAAAAAGTAGATTGAAATAAAATAAAGAATACCATTAAATTTCTACTTCTTTTATTTCTCCAGCAACTTCACTGGCAGACTCTGTAGGATCTTCAGATGCTTATATACTAATATTGCCATTAGAACAATTTCAAAAAATGTGTGCTCCAGAAATAACTCAGATATGTGGGTGTATAACCAGAAAGTGCCTGTCCTACAGTGCTGGATTTGCAAATGTTACAGCGTGGTGATCAGTCAAATTAAATCATACAGTTAGATGACTGACTTGTCCATAAAGAAACCTGGTAATTATAGTCTTCAAGTCAATGGTACTGAAATCAGTCACATGCAGCAGCCATAATTGTACAATACAATCCTTGCATGAGGCTCCATCATCAGGAGAAAGTGCCCCCTCCTCCACCTCCCAGAAATAACAGTAAAGTTAATAGAATAAAATGCAGGTATATTAATGAATTCTTATAAACCCCTTGTGAACCTCATGCTCACAGGGTCAGCATGTCTCCCTCCCAAACAGTATATTTTTTTAATGCCAACCCAAATGGGCTGGAACCTCAAAGAGAAAAAAATCAGTTCTGAAGCAGTGCAAGATATCTGAATTATTCATACCTCAAGACATGTGTTCTGTGAATTGTTTGTTTTTTAATGCAGTTCACAGATTCATAAACTGTCTTAAAATCCAGTGATTTTTTTTGGTAGTCTCAAACTTGGCTGAAAGCCTGCATTACTGGGCCTGATAAAAAGGCTGGGTAAGAGCACAAACATTTTGAGCAGGAAACAACCCACAGGAAGCAGAGTAAAGGGAATAGAACAAGAAGAACCTTCTTTTAAACATTTATGAGCCAACACTATGCTTTTGCAGCATAAAAGTGATAATTTTTACTTGCAATTAGTCCTGATTGTAGCTGATGGGTTCTGATGAAGCTTTTGGGTCAATCCTACCATGATGTTTCAAAGACTGGACTAAAAGAGAGAAAGAGAGAAGAGAGATTATGATAGACATATAGGTATATTGTAGGACAGAGTGTTCTAGGAAACTATAGTTCTAGATTTGGATCGGAATGAAAAAGTTCTGGTTTCTTAGTAGCATTTCCATTTTGTTGCTGTTGAAATGGGTTGGAACTGAAAAATACCTTAAACCATCGAGTCCTTTGTTATTTCATAAAACATAGTCATATTTCAAAACCCCATCCTATTTTTTTGTATGTTTTTAATTTACCTGCTTTATTTCTATTTTAAATTGACATGCAGGTGTTTTGGGAATTTCCTTTTTTCTTTTTTTTTTTTTTTTTACTGTCTAGTGCAATGGGACCTCTAGATGCTGCTGTGGTGCATATAAAGAATAGGAGACAGTAATAGGAAAGATTTAATAACTGTTCGCCTAGCTCAGGAAGGACAGGACTGGTAAAACAATAGAGGATAAAGGTAAAATGTAATGTAACATATTTGATTTCCCAAGTCTAATAAAGATAAAGGAAAGCTATATCTTCCTCTTGATTTGTGCTGTTGGAGCGGCTCTGCTGAGCTTGTTCCAAATGTTTCAAATTGAAATTCTCGGTAAACACAGGAATGAAAGGTACACAGAAGATAATATCTATGAACGGGGATCTTTTTCATCAAAAAATGTATTATCAGTCCTCCAGCACAGCCAGCAGGAATGCACACGGAGCTATTCTCCTTTGGCGTCACTAGAGGGCACTCGGAAATTGCATTTTGCTATTTTGCCATCCGTTTCAGAGACATTACGTTTCTCTTCTTTAAAATAAAAGAAAACACAAGTATTAAATACAAAGGTTTCTCAGCCATCACAACAGGATTTATTGCTGATAAATAATTCTCAATAGAAATGTAAAATAAATGTCGTGTATAAATAGGGCTGTAATACAGAACTTCAGGGAGCGAAGGAAGTTTTAATTCCGGATAGCAGGAATTTATTTATGTCTGACGAGAGACGGGACGCTCTGGAGTCATCCTTCCATGATGACTCCTTCCAAACACGTTTCCAGCTGAGCAGGGTGGGAAGCAACTCTGAGCAGAATATTCTCGGAGCAGAAAAGTACTGGTAGAAAAGAGTTTTGCTGCCTACTTTTTTGCATGAGGAATGTTGGAGGAAAGAAAAGGGGGGAGAAGAAGCAGGCAGGAGGAGGACATGGCTCAGTGCTGCATGCCCAGGAGAACTACTCCCAAACAACAGCTCATGAACCAGCCCTTCACCTTCAAACACAAACCAGTTAAATATAAAACATTCTGGATAAAAAAAAAATGCAAAATTAAATTGCAAGCACCAGTGACATGCCATGCTTATTTTCCCCTGAATCCAAGAAAGATGGGACCATCTTATCCTTTCTGGATAAAGGCTTGATTTTCATCATATGGCTGCAGTTGTGTGTAACTCACAATAGCGTCTTCTGGTGAATGGGGAGTTCTGCTGCTGGTCACCTCAAGCTCTGGCAGCATCCCTTGGGAAATACACTGGAGATCAAGAAGGGACAGTACAGAGGCACCTGTAGGACAGTGTAGCATCAAGCTGCTGAAGCAGCTGCCAAAGCAGAAATATTGTGGCAGTACTTGGCCTAGACCAATCAATAAATTGTCTGGATGAATAAATGAATCTTGTTGAGATTGCCTTTTCAGGTGTGGGGGGTTTTGTTGACTTACAGATAAGTTACTTATTGCAAATGCAGGCTGAGCTACAGCCTTGTCCTGAGCCCAGCTGTCCTCCTAAGTGGACATAAGTCCACTTCATAAGTCTACATCTATTTTCTGGCTAAGAAACTGAGACTGAACTGTTTGGAATGTCTCCTATCTCTGTTTCCATATGCTATAAGCTTACTGGTGAGCTCTGCTATTTAAATTAAGATGCTCTATTTTCACCAGAGGCTTTCCTGGTGCGAGAAAACTGTCCTGGCATCCTCTGCCATCCTCCTCTGAAGGGAGGTCCTGAGCAATTAGGTGTGATCTGTGTGGTCCTTCCCTCTCTGCTATGACCAGAAAAGACAATATGCTCAGCAGGCATAGGGTTGTGAAATTCTCGGCTATTCAAGCAGAGACCAAAAGACAGATACAGCAAATCTCTACGTTGGCCTCTGAACTTGGCTTAGGGTGCTTATGGAGATGGCTGGTTGAAAAATGGATTCTGCCAAAATGGATTCTAATTTTTTTTTTTCAAAGGAAGCCTATTTTAAGAGAAATACACTCATCTGAAGAAGGTATTATGAATAGGCAGATAATCTGTGTAACATTCAGAAGGTACTAAAACATAAGCGTGCAAGCTCTGACCCCAGAAATGAGAATTACTGGTTTCCTTTTGCTGTTCCTTTTACTTACAAATGAATCATAGTAAAAAGAAGTGGTTTCTCTTCTCAGAAAAGAAAGGGGACCTAGGAGCTCTTTTGTATTAAATTGTGTTAATGACACAGAATATTTTATGTCCTTAAATGCTGCAAACTATACTAAATCTGAGTTAATAAAAGCCTGCAATATTGTTTGAGCTCTCAAACTCCTATTAAAATGCTGCTGGTTCATCTTGGACCATCCCAAAAACCACAGAACTTTTTACTTTGATGTTCTGTACAGCTGCGACATCATAGATAGATGAATATACAAAAGATGTTGAAAGTAAAAGTTCAGGAACCAAAAAAAAACTTGCTTGACAAGAGTGCATATACCAGCGGTTCCTCTTCAGATCAAAAATCACTGTGGCTACAGCCAGGAATTGCCGGTGCTGTGATGAGTTTTTTTAAATGAGGTCACTTCATACTAATGGAAGATGAGTCGCGTTGTTCAGGAAGAGAGCAAAAGGTCAGGCAAGTGTTGGGGGAAAAAAAAATTCAAAGTGCTTAGTCATTTTGTATTATTTGTGAGAGCAAAGGCATTCTTTTCTTGGTTTTGTAGGTATTGTAAAGCAGAACATCAAACACATGAACCAAAGGATGAAAACACAAAGGTAAAGAAATCAGGTGGTTAGCTGCCAAGAAAAATCTCATCCTTTTAAACCCACGTTTCTATGACTGAGTTTTGCTATGATTTTTAACTGAGCATAATGAGAAGTAAAAGCCAAATATTTGAATTGGCCAGTGGAGCGTAGCATAACAGGGCTTGAATGAGGGCCTGTTGTAGTTTGTTTTAAAAGAGATTTCTTTTTGTAACAGTGAGAAGCACTGGAGAAACATAAATTGATGGGTGGGGGACATTAATTCAGACAATTACATTTTTCCTGAGAAAGGCTTCAATAAGAGGTTGAAGGTGGGAAGGTGAGGAGGATGAAAAAAGTTAATTTGAAGGTTTGTCCCTGAATTTGCATCCCTTGGTGTCTCTCAGCAAGATCACGTGTGTTCAGCATGCAAAGGTCTTAAAATTTGGATTGTTGCATTTCATCCATGCTTTGTAAATCTCAAGGAGGTTTCTCTCGTGTGTGACAGGCAATAATGTATCAGACTCTCAACTGTCTCCAGTTATACCTTGTCAAAAGCTGGCTTTCCAGGCTGCTGCAGCTAATAATCAATAAAGGAAGACAAATAATGTGATTTGGGAAAATGCCTTATCGAAAAATCTTATTTAGGGATCTTGTGTCTGTCTCGTCTCTGTGGGCTGTAGCTGCTAAAAATAACAAGATAGAAAACTAATGCCATAATACACTAATGAAGTTTTCTTCAGCTTTCCCAGGTACTTTGCCCAGGGAGCAATATATTCTCACGTTTGACTTCCTTTGGCATAATTATAGGTTAAGGTCTCTTAATAGCTTTGATTGCAGCACTTGTTGCATTAGGCATTATCTGGGCGCTTGATGATGCAATTGGATGACTTCTGACATAACCATGGGAGCTACTGCAGACAGTCGCTGCCCGCCTGTCTCTGCCCGTACAAGGTGGACACCCGAGAGGTAGATTTTCCTACTGCAAATGTCAGATAAACAAGAGTGTTAGATTGATTTAATAACTGCTGTGGAAAAACCCAGCCATCCCGCTGCTTTAGACGCAACCTGCAGGTGTTTAGTGCCTTCAGCAGTCGGATAGTTTGGACTGTGGTACCTGGGTGTAGATTTAAGGAACCCAACTTTAGGTTTATGGGCTTCAAGACTTTGACCCTTTCAGATGAGTAATGGTAGATAATTCAAAAGAATGTTTACAATTGCTATAATTGTCTCATTATACTGTGTTTTGCATTGCCACAGCAACAAATTCCAGGGTGACTGGAGTGATAACAGCAATGAACTAGCTCAGAATAACATCTCCTAATAAAGATCAGAGAAATGAAGAAGACAAGTACTTCTCTGTCTTTTTTTTTTTTTTCTTTTTTCCCTGCATCCTGTCATCATGTGAAAATTTATAGTAATTTCCCTGCATAGAAGTCAAATCCAATCAATACATTTGAAATGCGGTCCCAGTATCTACAGAAGCAGGTTTTGGGGTTAATTTTCTCAGCTCTGAGATTCAAACAGCCTTCATCTTTAATTGTGTTACGTATTTCAGTACGCAAAATGCTGTATTTAAATTGGAACCGGATTATTTCATTATTCAAGTTAATTAAGATGGGTGATTAAATGCTACAACTAATGTATTATGTATTTTACATTTTATTTCCATTAAAAGTGATTTTTGATTACAGCATAAATGAATTATTTGAGAGTCCAAATTGGCTTTTCTAACTCTTTTTGTGTATTTCCCGACTCTCTACCTCCCCAGTCTTTCCAACTTTGACACAAGAATCAGAACAAGCATTTGTGGAAACCAATGCAAGTTCAAAAATTTCCAATTACTTATTTCAATAGTGGCGTCTTAATCCAGTGTTTTAGTTCCACCATTTTCAGTTGCCTAATACACTGTGAGCAAATTATCCCCAGCAATTTACCCATATTTACTAATCCCTCCCATAATCATCTTTTTAAATGCTGCTGATTTCTGTTTGGGTCTCTTTGGGGTTGTTGGTGGTGTTTGGTGTTTTTTGGTGGTTTTTTTGGTTTTGTTTTTTTTTTTCTTTTTCTGTTTTTGTTTGTTTTTTACTTCAGTCTCTACTTTCAGAACAGAGAAATTACCTGATTAGTCAAACTCTTAAGATTGTCACAGCTGTTCTCTCTGAGAAAGGAGAGGTCCATGTCTAGCCCAAGTCTAAAGCTATTCTTTACTTGAAACATAAGGGAGTTTCTCTGTACAAATATGATATTGTTTAGTCAATGTTAGTTAAAATGGAAAAGTCAGGAGAAAAAAAAGGTTGCACCGTTGAGAGCTTTCTGGGGCTTTTGTCTGCTTTATTGTGTCATCACTGAGGTTGGGCAAGTAAACAAATTGGAATAGGAGATGTGCTTTCAAAGTGGCACTTTTTTATGCCAAACCATTAAAATAGCTCGGCCTTGTAATGCTATGAGGGGATGGTGAGATATTTGTCAATAATGAGCTAGAGATGTTGCCTTTCAGAGTGTGAGCCCATGGTTAGCTTGCAGACAGTGACCGCGAGTTTATGTGCATGTGATATTCTTGTTTTAAAACAGTGTTGGAGTGAGTAAGTGCGAAATCCCAATGGAAAAATGGTGGTTAAGTGCCATTGTATCTTTTTGGGAAGAGTGGGTAGCTTTGGGTTAATCTGTTTCTTAATGTCTTTTCTCTTCCTCAGCTGTTTGAGCTACTTTGGCCTCAAGAGAGGTTTCAGGCCTCAGACATCTCTTTGGCCCTTGCTAACAACTAGTTAAAGTTCAGTAACTTCCAGCCCAGATCCAAGGTCTCCATGGCTACCGGAGGCTCAAGTTGTTTTCTAGAAGCAATACAAAATTGGAACTATAAAATATTGCAAAAATTCCTTGTATTATGTCCTGTATGTAATTATATTTCACCTATATTTCACCTGACAGTGAAATTCCTTCCCTTAAAAAATTAGTAATGCTTAAATTTATTCAAAATTTTCAAAGATCTAATTTAGGCTGGGATGGGGGAGTTGCACTGAACGAGGAAAGCTCCCTGCATCCAGTGTGGTAACATAAGTATCTCCTGAAGCTTTCTCCTAGGATTTTCCTGCTCTATCACAAAACTGTCCTGTTTCCATACCGGCCATTATCCAGCTGCCAGTAAACTGGTCTTTGGCACATGGCGCTTATAACGTGTTTCGGGAAGGACATAGGAAGCCGGGTGCTTTAGTAAAAGAAATCTTTGTCGATGTTGTAGGACAGGTTTCAATGTACTCCACCGCTCAGTGTGTCATGGCAAACACGCTCTCCTTTGCTGCCGACAAGGATGTTTGCTTTGCATTGTGCGGCCATCGCCCCCTCGGCTGACAGAAGCCGTTGTGACAGTGTGGTGCCCATCCAAGTTTTAAGGCTGGAGAGCAAGGCTGATCTCTTTTTGCATGAATTGAGGTTCTGTTTGAATTTTGGCCCACTGCACAGTTGGCTGCTCATTTTACTAACGCAAACCCGGAATACTAAGCAGGTAATTAACTTATGTTCTTTGCCAAGAGTCAAAAGGCAGTGTTCAGCAGGCATTGAAGACCAACAACAATTTTCATGAAACCGAACTTTTCAAAAATATATAACTGATAGAGTATTAGAATTTGTATGCAAACGACATGGGCAAAATATTACTATGATAGTCACATTTTATTTTATTGGTGCCTTTTTTTCTATTTGCTTACTTAAAATGCTCCTTGTGGATGCAGTTGTATTTGTTAATGGACTACAGAGCACTCAAATGAGGTCAGGATGTCTGGTTTACTTGTACTGGAGCAGTTTCCCTCTTTCAAGTGGAAGAGAGTGAGGCAAGCAGCATTAAGAGAAGTAATCAGAGATGTTCTTGCTAGCAATAACAGGAAGATGAACCAAGTAATTCCAGGTTGCCCCCCAAAACTTCTCAATCTAATCTTGACTATTTGGTCTTGGCTGTATTTTTCTGTTGCGAATCTGTTGAAGGAGAATGGAGAGGAAAAAGTCTCTGGCCAGGCAGCTATTCGGAGAACTGCTCCCGTTTACTGTGGGGCTGCTCAGAAAGTCATGAAAAAAGGTGATCCATTGCCAATCAGAAAGAGGGACATTTTAAAGAGGTCCAGGCTCACTGACTGGTACGCGAGGCCCTTGGGAGCAGACCAGGCGTGCTTGAGATACGTGACGAGGGGAAATCTCAGGCTGACTCAGGCCAATGTATTGAGCTGAAGAAGTTATTTGTTATTCCAAGCAAAAGAGTGAACTGGACACTTGAAGAGGTGCTAATAAAGATAAATTACCTTGTTACATGACCAGAGTTTTTAAATGAGGGCCTCTAGTCCTCTGAAATGGAAAATTAAAGACCCCGGGCTGAGGGAGGACTTCTTGTCCAAGATGCAACATTGAAAAGAGGGTTAGGTAATTTCATGGGAAGAAACTCAGCCAATTGGTTTGATTCCTCCCTGAACTTTTTATTCTAATAAAGTACCCCAAACATCTGCTGGCTTCTCACTATCTGAGTTGCTATACAGCCACCAGGCATATGGCATTTAAAAGGATAAGAGAGAATTGAAAGTCCTAGATCTGCGATGTGCCCAACTTTCTCTCTCAGCTTTAGCTTTAACTGAGAGAGAGGAGCTGACGAGACAAAGTCCCTTGGAAGCACAAGTGATCCAAGCGAGTCCGTACAAGAAGGCTGTTTTTACAGAAAAAAAAAAGTCAAAACTAAGAGAACTCATGCTTATTTTGCTGCTTAATTTAGATTCCAGGATGCTGGCTTTTGAGGATGTGTTTCCTTGTGCTTAACACTCAGGATTATTTTGACATTCTCCAAAGTGTATGTGCATATTTTTAGTACCGTATTTTTATCAAAAATACTTTGGCTGTAGTACTCATCTGTAGGCACCCTGGCACAAAACTCCAGTCAAAAAGGAAGGCAAAAGAGATGTTAAAAAGCAGCAAGGAAGTATCAATCCAGCCCAATGTGTTCAGGCAGAACCTTCGTTATAGCACAGATGAAATTAAGGGACAAGCTAGGTTTGTCTTAACTTTTTAAAGTACTAAATGCTGAGAGAACTCGGCAGCTGTCAATATAAAGTGGTTCTCTGAACTATATGTGCACTAAAGTGCTTATTAATTTGCCTTAATAAAAAGAAAATTGTTGTCTTAAAACATCACTAAATATCTGATGGAATACATAAACTGAATTATGCTCAGTATTGATCTAATCTTGTGAATATATACTCACGTCCAGTCACTTAAAATGCATCTAAATTGACTATATAAGTGCCAAGCACATTTCTGGAAGACAGATTAATGATCTGATGAAGTGATAAAGCACTTAGTGGCTTTTGCCTGATAAATCATTTCAGCTCTTTCGTACATTTAATTATGGTCATTTAAACCACTGTTTATTGTTGTGCCATTCTGTAAATGAAAGCCATCAAAACATTAACTCAAATGCATCACAGAAAGTTATTGTATCTCCAGCCTTATAGTCCCTGTATGAGCAATGCTGCCAATTAAATCAGGGAAGATTTGGCTTTTGGAGGATAGAAGTTTCAGGTTTCACACAGAACTTATGCCTTTGATCAGCTGCTAGTTTGGGGGGGGGATCCTAAATTTTCTACTCTATTTCTCTGTGCACAGTGATTTTCCTGTTAGAGGATTATGCAAAAATACCCAAATGAGGAACTGAATAAAAGCATCCAGCACCCACTGGAGGGGCTGTGAGGAAAGGCTTCCCCCTGGAGCTGCGAGCCCTGCAGCTGCACTGATGTCCCAAGGCAGGTCTCCAATTAAAGCAGTGGCTCTCCGGCCATTCGGATACGAATTTGGAAATATACCTGTAATATTATTTTTCTTCTGTAGCCTGAGAAATCTTCCACTGGAACTGGCAGACTAATCAGTTTTAGCTCAGAAATACTAATTCATACTCAAAGCCCCCAAACAAATAGATTTTTTTTTTCTTCCTGCTGGAAATCACTTTTATCTTCTGAGCAGCACGGAGCTGGCGGCAGGTTCAGCTCTTCCCCAGGGAGGACTTGCCTGTGCTGAGGAGAGAAAAATCCTCCTTCCTTCCCAATTTCTGCATTCGTGTTTGGGGAAAATTCCCTGCCTGTTTAATTTCACTACTTCCTTCTGCTAATCCCCGCCTTGTAAGAACTTGTTCAGAAGTTCAGAGGAATGATGGGGGTTTACACCCATGGTGTAAACCAAACAGTTTCTTTTTTTTTTTTTTTTTATGCTAAGGAGTAAATAAGATTAAATATGGCTGGTGGCAGCACTAGCAGCTCGGGTGGTGAGATGCCAGAGACAGCGTGGGATGCTCCACTTATGACAGAACCCTACCTCTTTATAACACCCCCTCAGCACCCTTTTGGTGCTTTGCTGACCTTGTTTGACCAACCTTCAGCCCGCCGCTCAGTGAACCAGGCATTCAATTATTCTGTCCCCTTTTTGCTTTTTCAGTAGGGAAATCAGAGTAATTGCTGAGGCAAAGTGAGACTATTCCACCCAAAAACCTGCACCGAAACCCACAAAGTAAAGTGAGCAAAGATTATATAATTCTCCTGGTGTTCTGGGGGGGGGTTTGTTCGGTTTTATGGGGCGAACCCAGATGCCAGTACAGCCGGTGGGAGGCTTTCCCCTGACTCAATTCCCTGTCGGAGCAGGCCTAGGAGACTCTCGCCCGTTAGTCAAGGACTTCCTGATGGCTCCTGATATCTCTATACAGCCGGTGCCAGCCGCCTTCAGCCGCCTTTTGTTTCTGTGCGGTGGACTCGGGTGAACCGCCGCCGCGTTGCTGTGCCGTCCCTCGCCTCTCCGTGCAGGAGGGAGATGGGTTTTTTCCTCCACCATCCTTCCCTGAGTGTGCTTGTCCCTTGGCAGGGGATCTGCTTATTGAACACATCTCCCCAGGCATCTGAGGGAAAGCCAAGGCTGAACTTCTGCAGCGAGTCTTCAAAGTATCGACTGATTACAGAACGGTTAATTTCCTATTTTCATACTCTTTTTGAAGTTGATGTGTATATGTACAAATAAGCAAAGCAGGCCACCAAGAGCTCTTTAGACTTACTGAGTCTCCTTCCAGCTGCAGCCAGAAACTGGCCCTGAGGTTTGGAGGGCACCGAGGAGACCATGCTGGCAGGGGAGGGAGGATGCTGGGAGAGGAGGGGACCGGTGACGGACCTCAAGCTGGGTTTAGCTGATGATATCTTAGATATTACATAGTGCGTTGCTTTGCATGACATTCTGCTGAATGTGGTCTTATACCACTTAGGCCAGAAATCTGTGCTTAGCACTTCAGTCCTCGTAATGTAAACGTTATCTCTGGTCCTTCCTAGGTCCACACAGAGACACCTTCGTGTGCATGCTGAACCCTAAAGTTAATGTGCTGAACTGAAGGATTACAATTTACAATTATTTGGTGAGGGAAAAACGTCTCAAATATTGAGATGGTCTAACATAAAGAAGACTGGACAGGAATGAAGGGCTGTCTATCTCCTTTTCTCTTGCTTAGGGCCAATCTTTCATGGCTTCTCTTAAACAGACTACTATTAATTTCTGCTGTAAGCAGGGGGAGGAGCTGTAAAGAGCGTGGCTTTTGCTAAAATGTCATTGCAAGCTGTTACTATTAAGCAAGCCTGGAGGAGGAATGAAGGGAAACAACACAGTGGTGTGCAAGGCACTGCGATGCTTTTGTTCTGTGCCAGTGCAGCTTTCAGAGCCGAAGCAGAATTTTAGCCATGCTGCAGTGACATTTGTAAATGAGAACATGGCAAGCCCCTTAGTTTGGCCAGAATAAAATGCTCTTTTTAAGGGTGCAGGGGAAAAAAAAAAAAAAGAAAAAGAGTCTGGCTTAATGAAAAAGGGAATCAGTCCAGGGGAGAGGAAAAAAAAAAAAATATTTAAGAAGCAAAACAGAATTTAGAAAGAGCATTCATGCCAATAAGCAAGAGTCATCAACACAGGAGAAAGGGTCTCGCAGAGGCAGAGTGTGCAGGGCTGGGAGGGAAAGGACAGCAGAGACGGGGGGGAAAGGCTTCTGGAATGGCACAGGGGCTTAGAAAGCTAAAATGAAAACAAAAGGCCAAGGGGGAACATTCAAATGGATATAAGGAAGAATGAATAGCTGTAAGGCATCTCAAGAATGCATGTTACAGTCTCTGAACTGAGGATCTTTTAAAATTTGTTTGTTATGAATTTTATCCTATGTTCTCTTTTTGCCATTTGATAAGAGACTGTTATGTGGAAACTGCAACCCCCATTTTGGGGACCTGACCTTTTTCCCTTGAATTTCATGGCTCTGTAACGTTGCTTAGCGTTTCCTTTCATTTCACTGAGAAGGTGACAGATTGATTGTGGGCATCTTTGACCCCCTGTTTGTGCACAGGGTCTCTCAGTGCTATAGCAAGTGCCAATTGTAAAATGCATCAGTAATTTTTTTAAAATGCAGGTGTTGGTTTAAAGACTGAGAGGAGTAGCCACCCCGTCCCAGCACGAACCCGGCGCAGCGGCTGGTCCCATCTCGCTGGAGACAGGACTGGGAGCAGAGGTGGGCTCTCGCCTTTGTTTTCTCCTTTTCAGCTCTTGCTGCTTCTTGCCTAATGAGGCACTGGCTATTTGTGAGCACTGAACTGCTCAGGCAGAGCTTGAAATGTGCCGCAGAACTGATTCTTGTACATGGGGGTTGTCGGTAAGGTGTGGAAAAGGCTGCAGAGGAATGCCAGCACATCCATCCTGGAGGCCAGGGTAAAACTAACCCATTAGAAATAACCCCTAAGCTTTACTAGATTCCACATCAAGGAGGGAAACACCTGAGGCTTCATTTATCTTTGCTCTCAGAGGGGATTTGCAGTCTCTGTTCCCATCAGCGGAGCTCCGCCAGATGAGGCGTTTGCCCTGTGGGTACGGCGGGGAGGAACCGTTTAACCGTCCATGAAATGACGGGGCGAGTCGCTGCGAGATTTGATGCTCCAGCCATTCGTGGGCAGCCCTGGGTCCTCGTTCCCGCCGTGCTGGTGGGCCATGGCGTGACCCCCATCGCTTCTCCATCCTTCCAGGCAGGTTGTCCCGCGGTGTGGAGGCTGGGAATTTGGTCAGAAATGGAGTCCGTGGAATTTTTTTTCTATCTTAATGAGGATTGGAAAACATGTCTTCCAACACTAAACCTTAAAAGCAAAGGCTTTGACTGCCAGTATAATTATAGCCTGAATGGATTAAGTTATTGCATTTTTGTTGGATTGTGCTTTGATGTTTACTTACAAGAGCTGAATGTGCCACAGCTCTGCACTGGCCGGGGTCTTGGTAACCAGTTCTTGCAGTTTCACTTCAGAGACTCTCATATTCACCCAGCAATACAGTGATTTCATTAAATCGGGGGTTTAAGTAAACCTCCAAACTGAAATTCATCTATTCTAACATCAGATCCATGAAAAAATGGGACACATGGAAAACAGTACATGAGATTGGGCTATTACGAATAATTAATACTAAATTTAATTGACAATTACTTAGCAAAGAGTGGTATTTGGCTTTAAAAGGCCATCTATATTTATGGTGCTACGTAGTACAATAAAAAATAACAATCTGTTTTACTGAGATGAACATAAAGCGGTAACAAATGCAAATGTTGGGCTCCTTTCATCTGCCGGCAGCGCGTTCTCGCCGAGCGGTGCAGGTAGGCGATGGCTGGTACACAGGCGTTAATCAAAACTTCAGAGGGCATCTTCTAATTGTTTCTGCATCGGTACAGGCTGGGTTGTAATCCTTTTGGGAAAGGAGGCAGTAGCTTTTAGACTTGGTGTGATTTACATATAAAAGATTCATCTGTTCGTGTTAACGGGCTGTGTAGTGCAATCACTTCTCCGTGGGCAGGTGACTCTTATAGGCTGTGTATACATATACATGTGCATTCTTTCCCTGTTACTTTGTGATACCTTTGAGTATTTTCTATGTTGTTTTCTGCATATAGTTTAAACACTGATTCTGTACAGTTTTCACACTATTATTCCTGATACACTACAGCCTCCAGCACATCCCTTTCTTACCTATGGGACTTTTTTTCCCCACTCTGGGAAACCTTTAGACACAGGTATAAAGGAAAGGAGAAGGAGATGAACAAAATAACTAAAGAATGTGTAATGGAATGAATTAAAAAAAAAAAAAAAAAAACCAACATCAAGCCACATAAGGAATCAGTGACTAATGAGTAGGACGTACCATACAGTATGTCATTCATTTAGCCCTCTCTGTGGAGGCTAGTACCAGATGGTGCCCTGAGGGACTTGGATGTTCCCATCTATGCTCTAACACTACTAAAGAGGTGAGATGAGAAAAGGAGATGAGATAGATAACACCAATCTGCCCAGCAGAAAAATGATTATGATTACATAACTAATGACCCAGGGAATTAGACAATATCAAAAATAGGAAGCATGCCAGTTTGTGCTGTGATGTGTCTGAGCAGCAAAAGCAATATGGGGACCATATAAGAAGAGTTTATTTGAGCAAATAGTGGTTAAGAAAAAAAGGGGGTTCCTTATAAAGCATTCAAAAATGTTTTGTTCACGTGACAGCAGTCTCTCTAGATGTTAGCTGATAAAACTCCACGATTGTGTATGATTGCAATAATTCTAACTAGGATGTGCACTTAAACATTCTTTTTTTGCAGCATTTAGCTCAGCTGGGAACTTGTTACAATCTGATTTTCCTCCAGTTACGTTAAATAATTTTCCTGTTGAATGCAGTAGTAACAGGATTGAGACCTTAGTGCTGCTGCTGAGGAAAAGCAGCTTGTGCCTTGTCTGTACAGGAGCTGTCAAACTGGTTCTTACTCGGTTTTATGGCAAACAGTTTAATGCTGAGGCTCCTGTTCCTAAGGACTTTATGGCATTAGGGAATAGCTGGGGGATTGTGTGTCATGGAAGTTTCTCTGGTGTAGGAGCAGGCGATCTTGGTCGTAGACCTTAGGAAAGGACAGGGTCATGGAACCACAGACATTTGGGAGAGAAATATCAGCTGAAATTTTAAGTTACTTAGAAAAAGGTTTTGTTTAATCAATTTTCCTCAACCAGTTGTTCTGACATTTTTTTTTTTTTTAATATCTGGGAAGGGACTGCAAGCTCTTTCTATGTCTGCTGCAACATCCTAATGCTAGCGTTTAAATATGAGTCTACCAGATACCTTGATTTCTAAAGCTAACTTTGGTGTGCAGTCCTACAGCACAGGTAGCTTAGAGGTCTGGCTATAAAATGTGGAGCAGTCAAAAATGATAGAAAATGCAGCTTTTTACCATCTGTTGGAAAATGTTAATGAGCTGGTGATCTCATTCTGTATTTTAGACAGGTGTCCACATCCTCAAAAATGTGACTAGAAATGACATCTTTGTTGACAGTCTCATCAGATTAATTGGACTTCAGGACTGAGCTAATTCTCACATCAAGAGGCTTGAGAACATACTGTCGGAGCTGTGTGAAGAACCTTGAACTCCTGTTTCTTGTGCTGTCGCCAGATCATAACAGCTTTGATGGGCTGGATTAGGAAATCAATATACACACATTGACATGCTAATCCCTTCAGGGACACTCATTAAATAACATTCAGATAAAGGGGCCATAACAGTACGCATAGAATCAATGGCTGAAGCAGAGTGTTAGATTTTGTTTGGTTTAGCTCTTTCAAACAATTTAACATAAATGCATATAAAACATTAAAAATATGTATTAAACTCCAAAAGCATGAAATTTTGCATTAAAACGGACCTAAAGCATTAACCGTATGAAAAAGGGTCAGGTTTCGATCACACATACGCATTAACGTGAAGAAACTCCTCAGAGTGAAAGGGATCTGATGGGTCACAAGTTCAGTTCTCTGCCGTAGGAGATAGCCATGCCATGGAATACCGTCCATAAAGTGATCAAGCACCGTTTTAAAACTAATTAGAATTTTTCTCCTCTTGGGACTCCGCTCCATAACCTTTCTCCAATAATGGGTAGAGACCTTCATCTAATTTCAGACTAAATTTATTCCTGGCTAATTTGTATTTTTTTTTTTCCTCTTACAAATCCTTTTTCCTTATTGTTCACATAATGTATTTACAGGCAGGGCCATCTACTCTCCGTTTTTGCTCTATAAGGCTGAACTGGCAAAACTGGCTGAATATAGTCTCATTAAAGCATTTTTATCCCTTGTTCATCACTTTTTTGCACCTGTTCCTGTAGGAGTTGTCTTCCTGAACATCAGTGATACCACCTTTTTTGTGTTCCACATGACGTCTCACTGTCACGCTACACCATCTTCAATTCTTTGCCTTGTACAAAGCATACTTGTTTTTAAAGGTCTGCTACAAAAAAAAAAAAAAAATCTGAAAGATCAGACCTTTCCAGTAGAAGGCAAAATCTAAACCCAGGGTTTTAGGCTAAATGCACTGATGTCTGTCGAGTCAGGGAGTCCAGGAGCCACCTCCTGTGAGGTTCTGCAGGTCAAACCTTCCAGCCTTCCTGCAGAATGGCAGATGTTTCTCCAAGGAGCCTGCTGGGGAGGGGGCTGAAATCCTGCCAGTACAAGTGTTTTAGTGGTGCTACATTTGCCTGAGGCATTCTGATTGCAGTGAACCAATGTTTACCGGGGGGGGGGGAATATCACTGCAATATTCTGGGTAAACTCTGGTTTGTATTTTACTCTTTGGGCTTGATTTCAATGTGTTATAAGTTGCTGACCCCGTACTTAAATTAATAGAAATACCTTAGCTTTATATAATTCTAGAACTTGTAGCAGAGATTCAAATCATTGTTAATGCTTAAATATTTTGTAAAGGGGAAATATGCAGCATTGTATTCTCAGATGGGATATTTTAACCCCTTAAAACATATTTTTGCTTTTCCAGATTTACCTTCTCCTTCAACAGTTTGTATTAGGTTCATTCACAGAGTTGCTCCAAGTGTTTCACATTTCTAATTCCAGCAGTGTTCTTTGTGAACATGATTTGATGATAAAAGGCTTTTTGACTGTGAGAAATGCCCCCAAATAAGTGAAACTTTGATTTTTTGAAATTACGTGAACTGGAGATGAAGAGGTGTACAGATCGTAGGGAGCAGGACCCTGTAGTTGTTGTGTTGCACCGTATAGGATGGGACATGGATTTTGTTCTTTTGTTCTTCTTTAACAGTTCTCTCTTAAGTCAGGCAAATTGCTCTATTTATCTTTAGTCCCATTTAAACTTCTGCCAATGCAACTCACCCAGGCTGCAAAGGATGGAAATCAGAATATCTTTGCACCATGTCTAGCAAATGGGAACCGGTGTCAGATGAGGTGTGATGATGGTAACGTGTAATGGGTGGGAGAGGAGGAAAGAGAGAGAAATAATGCCAGGAGTCCAAGAAGAGTTAAAACGAGCTAATCAGGACATTTTGGGAGGCAGTCCTAGGCTCCCAGTTATGGGACAACTCCGTACAGTGGAGTATGAGGATCCTGTGAGTGAGGGTTGCACCCAGTTCCGCAGCCTGAGCGAGGCGCTGAGAGGCTTTTCTCAAGTAGGGGAGGAACATTCTCATCCCTCCAGAATGCTGATTGTTCCTGTTTCATGGGATTACGTTATCAGTTTTGACTTCAAATAAACATCTTACAGAGTTTTCCCAACTGTAAATTATAATTTTTCTCTTCATTTGATCTCTCCACTCCTCCTTGATCCTCAAAGTAGGCATCACATGACTCCACTTAATTGATTATTTTGCTGTTATCTGTTTCATCTAGCGTTATTAGCAAGTGCCTTCTTATCTCATTTTGGAAGGTTTGTTAACAGAGAGATCAGCTGGATCAATATCCACATGATAGAGATGTTAATTGCTTTGTCTACAGCTATGTTAACTTTTAGCCCTCCTTGCCAATTTTGCACGCTACTGTAGTGTGAACTCTTGATAGATTCTCAAAACACACTACATGTTTTATCTCTATTGCTGTATATTATACACATAAGATTTAGTCTCAACTGAGACAATTCCTTGAGTTTGGGAGAAAATCTGAAGTTTCTGGTCTCTTTTCTGGTATAAATAACAGGCTTGATCTGCTGCTGTCTTGCATCCTGTGGTATTGAGGTGTTGGCAGAATGTTGTATAGAAAAATAGGTGATCCATCTTGTACTCTGTAGTTCTGCCCACTCCATTTACACAGGTTTCACAAAATTGTTTTTGTAGGACCAGTGTAGTTAAATCATTCTTGATGGGTATGTAAATCATCTTACTCCAGGTTTAAGAGTGCCTTATTTTAATAAATAGGTAGAAACTTACACTTGTTTTCAACTTGATTTAAAATAAAATATTACAACCTTCCTGCATGAATTATGTTTAAGTATTTTTTTTTAAAGTGTATCTTAAATATAGTTCAGGCAAGGTGGAGGAGGAAAATTGTTCATAAAGTTTCTAGCAAGCTGCTGCATAAATAATGAAAGCTCACTGTTATCACCAGTGAACGTTAATTTATGAGAGAGATAGATGATTTTATTTATTTATTATTTTATAAGGAGAGATTTGTATGTAGTGAGGTAGAATATTTGGTAGACAAAAAAAAAAAAAAAACAGATTATTTCAGGTCCAGGTGACAGGATGACAGATGGTAGAGAGAAAGTTGTGTAAATGTTAATGCAGATGCAGGGAAAGGAAGAGGGAAAGTTGAAGAGAGAGTCTGGAGGAAGAGGAATAGATACGTAGGCCAGGTCAAGAGCATGGCAGCTTCTACAGGTAGTGACAGAAATTTTTTTTACTGTGTTGAATAGTAAGTCACTGGTGAAATCATATAAGAGGTGATAGAACCGCAGGAGAAGAATGTGACTAGTTTGTCAGCTCATGGTTTTTGATTAATTCTCTTCTTTTTATCTAAATGGCTCCCCTTTCACACTAGTTGCAAACTTCTCAGTGAGGAATTTAATTCTGAAGTAAGAGAAGTATTTTGTTACGTTAAAAATGGTGGATCAACTGATTATACTGCAAATCTTGTAGAAAATAACAGAAATCTCTATTTTAACTTGAAATACTGAAGTATTATCTCAATACCCTTTGGGATGGTAGCTTTGATTGTGAAATGCATTTACTTTGATATTGCCTTCTCATAACAAACCTGGGATCACTGAGTAAATATGAATACAGGAATGCCGTCTTTGCTTTTTTAGTTTGTGTTGTGTTTAAACAGCTTATCTTTGCCTTGATGCAGAGCAACAGCTGCTTTTAAAGAGGGCAGAGAAAACCACAGCATTAGCTTCCCTCCCTTTCCCCATTTTCTCAAGCCTTAGGTTTGAATAGAAATGTGTAAATAATTGGCCAGTGAAAGGGAGGAGGAAGTCAGTGACAATCACGTGTAAGAAGCCTTTCAAGGTCATATCTGGAGAACCAAAGAGATCTCCTGTGAAGTTTGTTGTCTATCTGTTCCAACATTGTTCTCTCTACTCATTTTTTTTGCTGTTGTAGGAAAATGGCAGACCTAATTTTGTAACTATATGTGTCCCTGCGTATTTGTGCTGCTCAGAGCTTGTGTACGTCAGAGACAGCATTGAAGGCAATGATCGATTTGATAGACTATCACCAAATCCGTCTAAAACACTCCTTGTTCTTGTAAATTATAATTGTTTCCTTTTTTTTTAATCTATCCTGAATGAATTGCTCAGGCACAAAGTGTCATTAAATGCTCCTCTTCTACTACTTACCATTTTAACATGTCCAAATTTCAATATTAACATTGTATTCCTTTGTGAATTGAGCTTTTATTCATTACATTCCCTTCTAGTCTAATAGTTATTATTATGCTGCTCATACTTTAGCTTCAGAGCTAATTATAGTCTTTGGCTATCTCCTTCTGGAATATAGATACTGATATATATTAATAACACGTACCTTGCTCTCCAGCCAGCACTTACTTCACAAGGATGCTGTGATTTTGTCCTCTTATACTGACTAAAATGTTCCAATTCTTTTTGCATTATCATTTTGCCATACTGAAAAGCATTATCTACTAGAAATCTCTGCAAAGAGAGATCGCAGCCCCTCCCTCCCCCCCTAGTTGGAAATCCCTTAATACAGCCATGTACTGTCAGCTCGCACATAATGAAAATGTCAATAGTCCTCAGATTGGAACAGTTAAGGTACTGAAACAGATGTAGCCCAATACAAAATAAATCTACTGAGCAGATGAAGAGGGAGATGGCGTCGTCACACATTCATTAAAAAAATAATAAAAACAAGCCTCAAACCCAAATTAACCATGAAAATCCTGCTTGCGCGATCGTACTGCAAACAACGCAGAACCATCGTCTCTGGCCCAGAAGAGTCGCGTCCAGCGCAATGCCACAGCTTGGGTCCAGAAGGATCAAAGGGAATGAAATCTTAGTGCCTGCTCCCCCCTGATGGGATGGCAAACCTTGTAATTCCCATTTCATTTCTTAGCTCTCCTGGCCAGAATACGGGAAAGAATTATAATTTGGTTCAACCTTCCCCTTTCTAAATCCTTTGAAGGCAGGATAGAAGTTAGAGAGAGAAGTTCTGGTACACGTGTTAATTACAGACAATTCCACTAGAGCAGCTATGAAATGTATAGATAAAACTGTTATTGAATCTGTAGGTACCACTTTTCTCAGTCTGTGTCCCCAGAAAACCTAAGCTGGTCTTTTCTTAGAGCATTTGTGCTTTCGGATTAGCTGCTTCTCATCTTGTTCTGTATCAAGAGACAAGGTCAACATCTGAATCTGCTTGGGAAATTTAATACCTTTTAAACAATGTTTTGAATTTTCCTTATTTTCTTATCAGGTCTTTGTAGATCAATAGGAGTAATACACAATTGGTTAATGCCTACAAAATAGTCACAAAATTACCTGGAAACTACTGTTTAATAATCAGTGGAAAGATGGCTCCTATTATAGTGAGTGACCAAAAGGTCACACACGTCCCTGGATTTATGAACTGGGTACTATTCACTCAATTTATGCAATTGAGAAATTTCAGAGAGTACAGAGAACACTCTGGGAATGGTAAAGTGTTTAGAAAATGTGTCTGTCAGTGGGAGACTGCAGGTGCAAAGTGAATATTAACAATTCACCGAATCAGTCTCTGCTTCTCCCTGTGAGAACCCAAATCTGTATAATCAGCTACTTTCAAAAGTTACTGTAAGATGCTCATCAGGAAAAAAAAAAGAAATTCATAGTCTTAATAGGCATGAAAATTAACCATTTCAACAACTGAATATTTTTTGTGAATTTTCTCTCAACAGGAATTATATTAAAGAAAATTATTCCACCTCCTGCAAGGTCTACTTTAGCTCAAGCAAGGATTCATTCAAAAGGCTTTCAGGGCAAGTATCAGCCCATGAGGTAAAATGAATGACTAGTGTAGGTGTCATGAGGTTTCTAAACTACTTGTAGTTCTATAGTATTTAACAGAAGTCATGAATGTAGTTCAGGTCCTTCTGGAAAGACATCCTCTTAATTCAATAGTATCTGAATAAATTTGTGGTAAGAGACATTGCTTGTACATGTGTTTATAGCAAACGTGTTTTTTACTTGACAGAATATAGCCATGATCAGTAAGGATCTTCTAAAACAAATGTATCTCAGTCTCATGTCTTTGCATGTACTTAAAATGAAAAGGGAGCGCTAATCCCATTTTTTCCATTCATTTATCATTTCCTGGCTTGCCCTGGCTGCACACATACACTGAGATCACAGTTTTCCTCAGCATTTCCTCTCTGAAATGACTGAAATCTATAGACTCTTTATATTTATCTTCTCAATGTCTGTTTTAGCCCACATTCTATAATAAATTTATCTTTGAAATGGATTTTAATTCAAGATCCTAATAATTCTATTTATGTGGTGACTGCTTTATTTTCCTGTGAGCTGTGTGGTGTTGATACCCTACAAGGACATCTAGGAAAGACACAGGCAAGATCTCCATTAATGTGAGAGAACCTTATTAATGACTGAGAAAGAAATAAGTACGTTGTTCAAAAGATAACAATTGAAAGACAAGTAATACCATAAAGTGTAACAGCACTGGGGAGGTTTTCTTGTTCTCTAGAAATTCTCATCTTTCTGAAGAGTATTTACAGGACTTGTGGATAGCAGGAAGATTAAGTGCCTATACATTCAAATATTTCAGTCCTGTGGATGGTATATGTTAGTCAGGAGTGACATTCTTGTAAATTAGTCTTCACCAGATGCTTTGTCTTGTGGCCTAAATTGCTGTAAAACCCATTAAGATATATTATGCATATAAAAGGGACAGAGTAGTTGCAGAATCATTGCTATAAGGGATTATGTGTTGCTTGATTGTTATCCATTAAACAAAAAGAATTTCATCATCCCACTTGAATCTTACTTTAGATGCTTGTGTTTGAATCCGTAATGAAGATTAAGGGCTATAGTTGCAATCTGCCAATGCAATTTCTCCTGTCTTACATTATTGTTCATTAAATACTGGTTATTTCTTTGTGTTTGTGTTTCTGTAAAAAGGTGCCATGAAAGCCCTCAAGTATTTACACTGAGATTTTAAATCACACGTATCTGGGCACGGAGCAGCTATTACAGATGGGGGTCCTTGACCTCCAGGCGTTGTCCCTGCCTTCATCCGCGGGGCTATGCCATCATCTCCTCAGTGAAATACACTCCAGACTAAGGAGGACAGAGCTTATTTATTAACAGATCAAAATGATGTCGTATTTACTTGGGGAGTCAAGGCTCTGGCTTGGCATACGTTATACGCCTATCGCTACTTCGCAAGCACTCGATGGCTGCCTGGTGTAGACTTGGCATTATTTAGAAATCACTGGGACTTAGGTATTCTCTCAAGAGCTTAGTCGGACTGTAACACTATAACACTGCTGACCCTGGGCTTGTGTGGCATAAAAGGGTAACCCAGCAACAATATGACCTTAGCACATGCATCCAGTCTTTTTTTGTTTGGTTCGGTTTTGTTACAATATTTATTTGCCTACTTGGTATAGATTGCAATAATACAAATAGCTTAAGAGTAATTTTCAAAAATATTTCCCAGCATATCTTCTGTGAATTTCATTTTCTTTCCCTGGAAATCTACACTAATCACTTCCTGTAATTAGTCTTGGATTTGAGTCTGGGTTCAGAGTTAAAAAATCCAGTAAGCCTAGGAGAAGATTGAGTTTAACCTACCTGTGATCTATTTGCCTCCATTTTTCTTCAGTTGGTTTGTTTTCACTTGAAGATCTGCAGTTTCCTTCCCTAAAATCCTTGACACTGTGATTACTTAGCTCTGAAGAATGTCTCTGGGAATTGACAGCATTTTCTGTTTGTAGGTATTTCAAAAATCTTTTTTTCCATTTAAGCCATTGCTGAACATTTAATCAAATGTTTCTGAGGTGCCACCAGCTTTGCTGAGCTCCTGCAAGGGGTGATGTGGCCGAGGTGATGAAGGACTGGACCACTCAGGCTATTTCTGCTACGAGGCAGGTCACTTCGTTCAGTAAAGAAGAACTTGTGAAAACTGACAGGCTCAGATTTAACTTGTTCTGCAGAATCCCTGTTTCTCATCTATTTCTGTGAGGGCAGAGAGCCGTGTTTCCTTGTCTCTGAAGGATGGTTGAGCTCTCCTAATATCCATGTGGGGTCTCTTGTTCCCGTTGTTGGGACTGGGGTGCTTGGGTTCCTAGATAATGCAAGTGAGAAGGATTCAGCTTGACTAAAAGCCACAACGTCAGATATCTTAGCATGTCACCCTGGCATAAGTGGCTGCTTTTTTCCCCTCTTTTTTCTAACAAAATAATGCTCTGATTAGAATGAAATGCAGATACTGTATTTAGCACCCTAGCTCTGTATACCCTTATGTGGTGTGTTGAGGGAGGATGAAATCTTCCTTTGCCTTTCCTTGTGGTTCACTTTTCCATGACTAAATTTTCCTTCTATCTATGGGTTTTTTTTTTTAACCGAAAAATGGTAACTACACATTCACTGGGGTACCGGTCGATCCGGGACCGTAGACCAGCGCCAGTGTCACACGTGCGTCCTTGGTAATGCAGCTTCAGCAGCCTGTGAGCCCTGGATGGGGTGGCCTTGTGTCACTGCCAATGGTAAGCAGATGCTATGAAGAGAATGTAGATTGAATCACTTTCCTGTCCTGTCAGGTAGAAAGCAGACAGTACCTCAGGGCTTTATTGTTATTCTGTTTTTCTAAAAACAATATGCGAGGAAACGCGGTCTGTGTCTGCTGCAACCCACCTCCTTTCAAGTTCAGCCTCAGATCTCTCTTTCTTTGGGGAGACAATGAGAGTGTGGGGATTGGTTTTAATATTAATTTATAATCCCAACGTGGTTTCTTTTCAAATAGAAAATTGTTCCTTATGCTGAATGATGCGGAAATGTATGCAGGGCTCAGAGATCAGGCTTGTGTCTGGTTTAAGCTTGGAAACTGGAAAATTTTTGAGAAATGATGACTGCGTAGATTTCCTGATTCTTTTTGTCATGTAAGTCCCTTAGAAGATTAGATGTCGGAGTGATTTCATGCTGTGTAATATCATGTCATTGGCAGGGTTTCTTTGGTAATAGAATTCGGATTTTACAAAGTACATTGGCTGCTAAATCAGACTGCATGAAAAGCCAGGTTTTAGGTCTTGTAATTGTGACACTTCAATGAGAAGCTTAAAAACTCCTGTTAAAGGTAGTGCTGCTGCCTAGAAGTGTCTCTCAAGCTACAAAGGTGTGGGAGATAACTGCCAGTGGAGGAAAAATACCTTAGAAATAAAGTCTGATTACTTAGTATTCAAACCAACTGCATCTATAAGCAGCAGGGAAAGGTCTTTCACTTACACATGAATATCAGGAGGAAAAACCAGTGACTGCTCTTTCTTTCATTTTGACTACCTATTAAAAATCAAGTTTACTAATACAAATGTAGCCTTCTTTGACTAATCTTTTGTGGAATTTTTACAAAAGTAAATTTTAAGTCAGTGTTTGGATACATTACGACAAGTTCAATTTTGGGGCAAAATATATTTCACTTCAGTTGAATTTTCAAAAAGCTTGGCAAGTCTGCTGAACATGGAGATAGATTACTTATTTTCTAGGATTTTTCTCCCCGGTGAAGTTAAGAAGAAGTTTACTGAAGCAGTAGTGAGATCATTGCAATTTTTCTTTATTGTTTTTGGTTACACGATTAAAAGTAAATGCAAGCTGTTATGAAAACAACTGCCAAAAACTCCCAAGTCTTAGGGGTTTTCCATCTAAAAGTATTTTGTGGTGCTCATGATTGAGGAACAGAGGCTATTTGTGCATGTGCTGAGGATAGAGTGATTTGACAGAGATCCTGAATGTGGCTCACATTCAGAGAGAAATAAAATTTGACCAAGAAAATGTTCATTTCTACCATTTTTGGGGAGATGGAGTTTAGCCACCTTCTCTTACAGGGAAAAGAGAAAAGCCCCAAGCTGAATGTGACAGGGTTTGAAGTGCTACAGAGATTAAATAGTTGTGCCTATTTAATGGCACACAGGGATATGCCTGGACAGGACAAGTAGATTTGTGACGTTGTTGAGCCACTCCTCGTGTCTGGTAAGTCAGTGTGGCAGAAATGCTACCTGACGTTCTTTTTATTTATGTACTTGAAGCTTCTAGACTCTGCTCATTTAGGTTGTTTAAATTTAGATTCAGGTTTGGGTGTTTGTTCTTGGGATAAATATCTGTTATGGATCCCCAAGGCCGCAGCCTTCTGTTTCACACATACATAAACTCACTCCTTCTCATTAGCTAACGACATGGGCTGAATTAGCATTGGTATGCTGATGCTGTTCAGCTCCACATCACCTGTGTTCATTTTGCTTCCTTGCTGGGTCCAGGCTGTTCAGTTTTCCCTCTCCTGCCTGGGGCTTTGGGCTCAGCTCATGGCCAGGGTCCCCCAAAGGGCATTTGTGCTGGCAGCGGTATTTGTTTGCATCCTCCTGCTTTGGATTCGAAGCAGGAAGCCTCATAGATACAAGGTGTAGAAGACTGTGATATCTGGGAACACCAACACTGTTTTGTTTTCATGTGATGTTACTCGAGTCAAAGAATTATAGAATCGTTATTGTTGGAAGAGACATTTTAGATCATTGAGTCCAACCATTAACCTGACACTGCAAAGCTACCGCTAAACCATGTCCCTCAGCACCCCATCTAAATATCTCCAAGGATAATGCTCCCACCGCTTCCCTGGACAGCCTGTTTCAACTCTTGACAATCCTTTCTGTGAAGAAATTTTTCCTAAATCCATCCTAAACCTCCCCTGGCACAACTTGATGCTGTTTCCTCTTGTCCTTTCATTGTTACTTGGGAGAAGAGACCGACGTCCCCTGGCTACACCCTCCTTTCAAATAGTTGTAGAGAGCAAGAAGGTCTGCCCTCAGCCTCCTTTTCTCCAGGTTGAACACCCCCAGCTCCCTCAGCCTCTCCTCACAAGACTTGTGCTCCAGACCCCTCACCAGCTCCGTTGCCCTTCTCTGGACACGCTCCAGCCCTTCAATGTCCTTCTTGCAGTGAGGGGCCCAAAACTGAACACGGTACTTGAGGAAGCAGTTCTCTTTCTAGTGGTGCATGACTTTTCCCTGAAGGTAGTTTTCTTTTTAATTTCTTTTCATATCCTGCAGATGGTCATATGGGCTTTCAAGAGGGTGGTGCAGGTGTTTTCTTACATTCATGCAGAGCATATGCACTGAGCCACTTATCGCCCTACTCAGCAAACTTATGTGGCCATACTCATTTTTACATTCTTCAAATAAAACCACTAAAGTCATCGGGACTGGTTGTTTAAGTCATGAATCTTTGCAGGACTGGCACTTAAATATTTATGTAGTGGGCTGAAACAGAGATTTTCTAGCATGTAAAATAACACTTATGGAATGGTGGCATGTAATCTCTGCCCCCACTTGAGCAGAGAAGTAGAAGAGGTAGGCAAAAACCTGAGAGACAGAATAATTCTTCCGACTTTGTAAAAATGATGCTGACTATGGCAATAATAGTGTAGTCGAACCTTCTCACACAGGACCCTTCTTCACTGCCCTGGACAGGGGACGCATGGAAATGGGACAAAGTCTGCCGTTTTCTCTTTGGGGATGCCTGAGAAAAGTAAGTGCAGAGCTACGGCAGGTTTGGGTGATAAACAAAAAGCTACTAAAATACTGTTTTTCCTCTTTTCTCCAGGACTGCCCTTCCCTTTCCATAATAATTTCTGAAGGACTCTGTTGGCTGAGTAGATGAACTTCTTAGCAGATGAACTTCTTGTTCTCTCTTAAAGCCTCTCCAGCCCTTTGCTGGGAAGGGGGGATGAGAACTGAGGGGAGACTGTGGTTCATTTGAGGTGCCCTCAATGGGCACTTACAATTAACCACTGAATGCATCAGTTGCTTTAAATAGCCTGACTACAGTCATTCATAAGAATAACAAAAGGCGGTGGACTGATTAACATTTGGTGGAGTTTGAATGTTGAACTTTTTTCAGATTTATGGGGGCGAGTTAGGAAGTCTTTCTCTCTCCCACACACACATCTGTTTACAAGTTGGGGATGGCTATTTAGGAGGAGTGACACGAGATTTGGCCCGGACTGCTCAGCCCAGTAAGCTTTTGACTGTTTTAACTGCTTTTCTTTGTAACTGAATTATCAAAGTGAAAGGAGCAGAAAGCAGCAGCAGTCTGGATTCGGGCACTCGCTGGTATCCCTTTCTGGGGTAAAATCAGTTTGAAGGAACTGGCCCATATTTACAGCTGTTGAGCTGTGGGGCACAGCATTGAATAGAGTACAGTGAAGGGAAATCTCAATTTTAAATGAGTTCATACAAGACAGAAAGGTTTAATTTAGTGGGAGAATGTGGATAACAAACTTGCCCTATTCACTTGCGTTGCAATCTGTGGATTAGATGGACTTCATGTGTGACTAAATATTCATGTATGAATGGCAATGGTCTGAAATCAGAATCCTGCCCAAAATGTGACTACATTTGAGCACTCTCTGCAAATTTCAATTATGTAGGAAATGCAGCCGTGCACTTGGGGTATGTACTCGTTTGCAAATCAAACTAAACCTAAATAAATAAATAAATGTTAAAAATTAGGTTTTATGAGAGAGCTCCTTTTAACAAGGTCTGTGCACAATTTTGGGGATTGTGTTGCTACATTTCCTGCAATGAAAATGTTCATGAACTGAGGCAATTTTTGAGCATGACCATTTATTTTAAATGAATGGATTAAAAAAAGGTTTAGGAAAGCAGAAGGTGTGGATTTAAATGTGGAATGTAGGAATTGCTGCTGTGAAATCTATAATTCAATCTTGGTTTATCATCCTAAGCAAAAGATGGATTTCTAGCAATGGATTGTCAGTTTTAAACTGCACTGTATCTTTTTGTAATAAGCACAAGTAGATTCTTGTCAACTCAGCATGCAATATTTTTTTCCACATAAATGTTTTTCCTTATAGCATTCTGCACTGGTATCTGTAAGTTTTAAAAAAAGACCACATTTTGTGAGGATATTTGCTCACGTCACCCATTATGAGTGGAGAAGCACTGGAAGTAAAATACTTTTGCAATTAAAATTATCCAGTTACAGTTGAAATCTTCCTTATTTATGCAGGCAGATGCTTATCATAATTTATTCAGTGATTTCTTTTTTTTGTACCTGAAGACAGGCCTTGCAAGCCAGAGGTTATAACCCTGGAAACAGAAGCCAGTAATTACACCTGCCAGCATTTCCCTCTGGCCACTGGTACAATTACCCATCAAGGATAATTGACAACTAGCTAATAGGATAAGCTTTTGTTTGTTTGGGTTGGTTTTGTGTGTTTTCCCCCTACTTAGCAAGGAGAAGTCTATTAACTGGGGGGGCTCCATCAGGAATGTGCTCATGGGCATATAAGCACAGTATACCTTAAGCATCCTGAAAGGGACAAGCGTTTTTAAGGAGTCGGGATGGAGGAAGAAATAAATGTCTTTCATCTTCTCTTGGACGTTAAAATTCCCAAACCGCTGGCTGCTCTAGTGCTGCATATGCCTGGAGCTGCTCTCAGAGGAGCAGGCAGCCAGATGTCCTCCACCTGAGCTGGATGGGCAACAGGTCTTCTCAGGGGCCAGCTCAACAAGCCACTGCTATGGTGTTTTCTTTCAAGGTGACGGCAGCAGAAGCTGTATTTTGTACAACACCACCACGGTGAGACATGATGAGACTTCCCCCTAACCACTGCCTTGCTCTGAGAAGCAAAGACCCACGTATCCTCAGAGCTCGGGGATGAAGAGGATCTCCATCATCTTGTTTATTCTATAGCAGTGGCCCGTTTACAGCTTGTTCGGAGCAAGCAGCGCTCAATGCTCGTGGTTGTCACAGCAAAGGCTGGAAGTCCTGAGGCCAGAAAAAGAGAGAAAGAGAGAGAGATAATTCACAGCTCAGGGCATGCACCAGGACGTGGGGAATCTGGAGAGCCAGCTCCAGCATCACTGACCGGGGTACAGTTTACATCCCGGTGCTGATGCACCCTCCTCTGATGTGTGCTAGATCCTGGTTGGACAGAGAAGGAAAAGGATCTTCCACCCCTAGAGGCCATAAAACTATAATATATGTCAGATTCCTACTGATTTCTCTGGATTTCTGTCAACCTCCGAAGATGAAACTGGACCCAGAATTACAAACAAAAGTGACACCTTTCTCAATCGGAGCGTGGCATGAGTTTGGTCTGTGTTTAGTATTTGCTGACGGCTGGCTGTAAAACCACCCCTTCATCAGCCTGTGGATGTTTTTTATGTATTTTGCCAAAAGCCTGATTACCTTCATGCACTTTCACTTCTAGAGTCTACCTCTGTCTGCTGGCATGGCCGTGAAAGTGCCTACATCCCTCATCTACCCCTAGCTGCATTTATTCAGGCGTAGCAGGGCTCTCCAGATCTACTCCAGGACTCTCTTAAGTGGCACATTTCTCCTGTGCCTGTTGCCTGGTGATTACAGTGTTGTTCCATTGTAATCTTTCCTACACAGCTAGATGTCTGTATCTCACGGTACGTTTCAATATCTGAAGGGATATTATTAACTCATAGTATTTGTATTTAAAATATGCAAACCCATTAATACAAATTACCTGCTGGTCTCCTGCTGGATTCAGTTTTCAGAACAAATCCCGTTACCTTTCAAATAGCACAAAAATTGGGTTCTAAATAGCTTGTGTTATAAAAAATTAGAACTATGAATCAGGATGTTTGAAACTCTTTAAACCATCTGCATGCTGTCAGCTTACCTATTGTGCCTTTAATTTAAAAGGAATGCTAAAATGAGTGCAAACACTGCAAATTATGGCTCTGTGTGGAATACTAATCCGCAATATTTGAATGTTTCTTACATTTTAAAATTCCCCAGACTCTCATTCCTCCAAGTTCCCATTATGGCACTTGTGAGGACATTTTGCAGTTACGAGTAAGAAACGAAAGTTAGGAGGGTCTCACCAGGGCTGTTCTGTATGACTTTGAGAACCTCATGTAATTTCAGGGTTCATCAGATTAAAATCAGTACTTCTTCCCTTAATAGATGAGCCGTTATTCCACCAGGAATGTGATAACATCTCCTTTAATAGTTCTCTTTCTATGTCCTGATTCACATCACAGTGAAAAGAGCATTTCTTCTACAGACAACTCCTTAAACCAGAAAGACAAACGTGGTTCTTTCATATTGGTATCATCACCCATTGTCAATATTTTACCATTGGAATTTAATTGCCAGTCCTACCAAGGACATACAAACCAGAAAGAAGTGCATCCCCCTCTTCTGGAGATGGCATCAGGAAGCTGAGGAGTCAAAGAGGGCATACCTTCCTGCCTTTAACCAGAAGAGGTCTGGTGTTGGGAAGATGGAGACAAGTCAGGATCAGACTGTAGCTATGCTCAGATGGTTCTGAAATGCCTGGACAGCATTGTATGGAGAACACAGGGAGAGAATTTTCAGAAGAACTTGGGACTTGTATTTGAGGCTAGATTTTCCTCAGTTTCTTCTACCTTAGGTGGCTGTTGGCTACCGTCATCTTCCTTATGGATCACGGAAAGCATGTATTTTGAAAGAGTTTAATGTGGACAGAGCCTTTCTAAAAATTGATGCCTCCAAAATTGTCTCCTGAAATGTCTTTAGTCACATGCAAACAATAAGGCTTATGGGAAGTTACTATCAACTTCCCATATCCTACATCTGGTGTGTAGGTAGACAAGGACCTTGCTTGGCCTCACGCAAAGGTAGAGGTCATAAATTTGCATAGCTGGCTTTCTGAGGAACCCATGGTATATCATGAAATGCAGCATATGAGAAAAGGGATTGCACTGTCATTCTGCTGTTTGCCTGTGAATGAGTTTTGAGGTGTATGCTGTAGTAAGGAGTTAATGTTGGTCCTGAGACTGCTGGAAACTGCCATATATGCAGAAACCAGTTACAAGAACAGTGAAGTGGTATCAAGCCATGTTTGGCAGTTAAGTTGGCCCTGCTTGGCTGAACTGGAGTATCTTGTCTAAAGAACAGCTTCCCAGTTGGAATAGAAATGTTTATATCTGCTCTGCTCTCACTTTGCATAGATGTAAACGATGATAAAAATGAAAGGCAAAACAGACTCTATTTTGGAACTCATTCTAAACCCTAAGCTCATGCAGTTGTGAATATATCCATTTACTTCCATTGCAGAATAACCAAGAACTAGAACTTCTGCCATCTGAAAAGACATTTTATTAGATCTTATCTTCATTGTCCTCTCCAGTAGTTCAGAAGGATGAGATTATAAGCAATTAACTTTTTGATGCACTTCACCACACAATTGCTAGCCTTTATTTTTTTCTCATTAAATCCTTGACTTGGTTTGCAGATGGCTTGTTTTTTTAATCTGGTCCTTCCTGTTCATGTCACAACAGAATCTACATAATGAATATTGTGTTGGGTGGAGGGGAATATTGGTTATTAAGTAATGCCCATTTGTCCTGGCCAAACATGGAGGGGGCGGTTGCTTTTTGCTCTGTCAAAGATAAAAATTTTGGAACTTGATGGTGTTGGGATTTAGTTTTGTGAGCAATTAAGGTAATTAATGGACTTCACTTAGCTGTTGATGTGGGTAGTCTCTGTGTTAGGATGCTTGAGGCGAAAAGAGACGAATTGGGGTTTTTGTTTCAGTTTTGGTTTGGTTTTGTTTTCATGGAGGTTTTTTTGTTTGGTGGGGGTTTATTTTGGAGAGGGGGTGGTTTGCTTTATGGGGTTTTTTTTTGTGGTTTAATCATTGAATCAACCTTGTGCTGTATAGCAGAAGAAGGATAGATAGAATGTGTTTTAGTTCTGCAGTACTTCATTGTGAGTAAATGAATAGCATGAAAGAATAGCACCGAAACCAGTGAACCTGAGGTAGACTTGAACTTTCTGGACTTCTTTTGTTGTGGATTTCTTTTCATTACCATGGAAAGCATCTTAATGTTGGCGTACGCTCCTGCAGTCATAATAACCACCCTGAATAGGCTCCGTCACAGCTCTTGAGTGGAGTCAGACCTTTGTTAACACAGGAAGCAAAATATTCATAGAATTTGACAAGGATGAGGGATCTTCCTTCCCAAGAGCAAGGAAAGGCAGGAGGGGAGTGCCAGCCCTGGGAGATGCCTAGTGTTGGGGCACGATTATTTAGGGGGTTAGCAAGCATCATTCACCACTGCTACCCCAAGTCTTCTCCAGCTGTCTCCCCATCCCGTCCTTTTCTTTCCAGTCAGCTCAAAAATTATGAGGGACCAGAACAAATGTCCTCTTTTCATCTTTCTGTAGATTTCCTTTGCAGAACAAGAAAATCTGGCTACTTTGGAAAGCAGTAATGAAATAGATAGGAATAAATTTGCCCTGAAATCTTATTTCAAAACATGGTATGGTCTGCCATTTTAGTAATTATGTGGAAATTATGGTATTTTTCCTAGGCAAAAAGAAAACAGGCAAACTAATTAAAAAATAGTTTGACAGTATGACATATGATGCAAAATAATTTTTGTTTTTGAAAGTCCTGTTCAAGCAAATCTCAATGCATAATTTGGAACAGCATCACATTCAGACCAATTACACAACTGGTGTGCATTTCAAGAGGAAAACACACAAAATGGTTTCTATTTGTAAATCCTAGTAAAACCTGGGGTGGACATGAGCTGATTTTCAGTTTTGCCATAAAATAAGAGACCCACAGTCACATGGTCTTGAATTTTTTGGTTGGAATGTTTCATTGCCAGAGGGGAAATAGAAAAGCTAAACAGCCTGTTCAATTAAAATCAATGGAAATTTTCCCAGTGACTTCAATGAAACCTAGCATGGGCACAAGATCTGTGAAGATGACTGGAAATTGTCCGTGGAGAATTTGAAGGCAGGCAGCTTTGAACTGGGTATGAAATAAACGGGAAACCAGTATAAGTGTCAGCCAGTGGGGCTGAGATAAGCAAATGTGCGAACACTTCCTCTGATAGCACTGGAATTAGCTGCAATTAAGTATGATTTTTGATGAGGAACACATTGCATTTCCAGTTCATCACAGCGAGAAACATTTGTGTAAAATGACAGCTGCAGCTAACCGCTTATGAGTCTCTGCAGGCGCTTCCTGAAGTTGGTGAGCTGGTTTATTTGCGCGTACAAAGCCAGTGGAAAATTCAAGCTTCCAACAATGGGAAAGAAATTGGGAAAAACTAGAGCAAAGCCCAGTAGACCGCAGCAACTATCTTTAAATTCAGGGCATGCTTTTCTGCCCTAATGCACACAAGGTAGCCCTGAGGTGATGCAGATGTTGCCATCCCACCAGCCCTGTCACCTACCTATGACCCATCTGTAGCACTTGTTTTACTAAAACTTGGTGAAGGCTTTAGAAAACTAGTGGGACACCCTTAATGGAGACACTTGATTTTATCAGTCCTGCTTTTGCATGTGTCCTTCTCCACCCCTCCTCTATTACTATAGAAGTAGAAAATGCCAGGTCAGAACAGCAGTTCCTTAGCTCAGACTTGGACTGCAGTTTTTGCCAAAAATGAGTTAGATGAGTACAATAAGAAACTGACAAGTAATTAAGCATCAAAACCTCTGTGAGAAGCAGTAAGGAGGAAGACATGGAGGGCTGCAGACTGAAACGTGGGAACATCCCAAGTCATCATCTGTCTTGGGTGGATGCTGTTTGTAGGGCAATCCCTGACCTCACTGATATCTGTTTTACTGTTATTTTCAGAATTATGCTCTGGTTCACTCAATGTAAAAATCAAGGATTCAGCTGAAACAGGTAGGTAGACAGATGATGGAGCATTTCTATGCACTGTAAAGGTGGTGGTATGTACTGTAAATATGGCACTAAAAGAACAAGATTTTGCTAGTTCTTCTCTCTGTGGCTTTGTTTCTTCTCTTTCATCTCTATTTTCTGTTATTTTGGTGTAGGTGGGATGGTGTTTTGCCTCACTGATTTAAAAACTGCTCTGTTTGCATGTTTCTGCTTATGCAGTGTTTAACTTAGGGGATGGTATGGATCCCTTAAGGAATTCCCTAAAAGGCAACCTTAATTAATGTTACCAGCTGTATGGAAATGTGTCTGCCCCTGGCAATGTAGGGGAATGATGCTGAATGGTGACAATGCTGTCCTCCTCCTCTTGAGCATAATAACTCTTGATCTTTCCTATTTCAGCACACGGAGGTGCTGAGCCTGTCTTGTAATGCAGCTACATTGCAATACATTTGGTTGCCCACATAAGTTATGTCTTTACCAATCATTTTCTCAGTAATTGTGTTTTAGGAAAAGGCAAAGAGGGACATGCACTTAATAACGGCTCTAGACCAGAAGCAGGGCCATCATCAAAGGAGTCCTGGTTTTTAGAAAGCCTTACAGAAAGTAACTGAGCCATGGCATTTGCAGTTAGAATTTCACAGAAATGAAAGCAGCTGAAATATGTAGTATGAGTACACCCAGGACCAGCTGTATCCTGCTACTGGCAGGTCGACTTATCAGCGTAGGTGAGTAATAGCAGGGGAAGCTTGCCCAGCCGCTGTAACTGATTTCTGCCCTCCAGGTACTTGTCAGAAAATATTGTCAGCTGGTTGCACTTTGCAGTGACAGAATTTGTCTTCATTCCCCCAAATAATGTGCCTGTGTGGGGGCACGTGTGCATGTGAGTTTTAAAATACGATAGAGAATAATTTATTTTGTCCCACAAACGATTGTTTGGTTCATTGTTGTGTTGTCAGGGTTTTTTTTTAAGAAGAGGATTCCAACAAAAACGATGTTGCCTGAGTCTAGATTAAGCCTCTAGATGTGAGGTATTTTGGAGCTGGGCTGTGACCATGTAGCAGTAGAGTATAGGTTTGAATGAACCCATGGACACTGGGTGATCTCTTGATGCCCTGTGGAACCATCAGCTGTTCACTCTGCTGCTGGGACAAGCCTCTTCACATGTGGTGGTGCTTTTGTTCCCGGGTGGCTTTTTGTTGGGAATATTTGCTCCTTTCTACCTCTTTTCTCTTCCCCTGCTCTCTGACAGCTGATTCACCAATCCTGTTTCTTTTTCTTTGCCCTTCCTACCCATAGTGGTACCTTTCCCTTTGCTTCTGTTGTGTTATGGAGGTGGGCTCTGCTGCCACTGTTGGTTAAACAGGGGTTGATGCAGATTTCCCTCACCATTAGGCCATACATTTCTGTGGTTTTATTTTAGCATTAGCGCTTCTACAGTCCAAACTGTTCCAGGGGTGGGGAATTATTGCAGTCATAGTCTTGCAGGAGTTTACATAATGAAGTCAAAGATTGGATATGTCATACATACATGTGGACGTGTGTAAATCTGTGTGCTTGTGCTGGCAAGAGCCTTCATGTGAATGCATTTGTTCTTTTGTAGAATTTACTTTATTTGGGCAACTAAAGCTACCTAACTCATAGTTTTTTGTTGGGATGAACCATGTCTCTGCTCAGAAGGTGTTTTAGGACGGTTTTATAGTGTAGACAGCCCTTCCATAAAAATGATGAGTTAATGCAATCACCTGAATTTCATGCATTCATGCACATGATTTAATCTACAATTTATGGTTTGTCGTGATCCTGCAGCAGCTACAGACAGTGAGAAAACTTCTGTCGGCAAGTTCAGGAATTGCTCAGTGCTTCCCTTTTGTAACTCCCCAGAGTGAAAACCACTGGGGAAAATTTATCCTATAAATAGCTGGAGATCAATGTGGTTGCTGCATGGTGACTCTCAGCAGTGGCTCTTAGTTCACCTCTGCAGGAAGGAAGAAAACAGGAACCCCACGCTCTGCACGGCTCTAGTGTTTTCATGAGTTATTGCAAAGCTCTCATAACGTGAGAGGGTCATGGAGGGTCCTCAGTGGAGATGTTCAGGAGCATTATAACAAAATGCCTTTCAGGGATACGTAATTAGGAGCTTGATCCCACAGCTTTGATTCAGTGAGATTACTCAAGTGAGTAAGAGCTTCAAGATTTAACTTTCTTGTTTTTCAGTGACAATATAATTGTATGTGTCTTTTGGCAGGAGATCCATGGAGTGACATTCAAAATGGGAACATTTTTCCTAGACTGAAATATCTTAGCAATAATGATAAAAGAACCCCAAACCAGGAAACTAATGAATGCTGACATCCTCAAGTGAAAAAAAAAAAACACCACCACACATTTGTCTGACAACTCTTCACCTACACCATGCAAGGTAGCTCTTTCTTGAGAGATACTCAGCATGTACCCCTTGCCAGGAAACTGATTTTTCTCAGGAAATGTTGATTGCCTTTTGAAAACAGCCTTTTCAAAGTGCCTGAGATGAGGTCACCCATTAAAATTGCCAGCTGGCACAGTAATTTCAATGCATGCCATGCGTGCCTTACTTTGAGCTCGAAGATGTATCATTCACACTTCCTTCGTAATTTTTATTTTTCTCAGTGGAAAGGTAGTCCCTAGGCAGGCAATAAGGGTCAGCCCTGCCTCAGAGCAATGGGGAGGTACATGGGCTATACTGCTGGGATGGTCTTGTACACTATATTTCTAAGGCAGGATAAATTTTACATCTAGATAATAGGGTTGTGTCTGCCCATCAGTGGGGAAAAAGGTGCAATGGCCTCTTTCTCAAGAAGATAATTATGAAATATTTATGCCATTCCTTTTGCATTGGCGATATTGTACAGGAAATCATGTTCAGAGCCGATGTTCCTCGTAATGAAGTTCAGAGACAAAGATCTAGGTCTATTGTGGACAATATATTATCAGCCTTTCTCGGAGGGAGAGCCCACTGCATGTCTTTCTTACAGCTGTGTTTCCATGGTCGCTGCTCAGTATCACTCCCCATGAAATGTCTTGGTTTTGTTCAAGGTTGCTGAGAAGTTTTGACAGAAACCTGCCAAACCACAACATCTGATTGTCTGGGGACGAGAACAGGTTGAATGTTTGCTGTGTCAAATCACAGCACTACACAAAGTTAGATTTTACTAGCACAATACTTTTTGATTTGTTTAGTATGAGATTAATATGAAAATACTTTCAGAGGGAGAAGATCAGCTGGTTCACAAAGCCAGAGCATTTGGCAGCAAACATTTTTATTGGTAGCTTCAGGCTACCTATATTTTTTCCCTGACAATTTATATGCTACTCAGCCCAAAGTATGTGACATAATCTGTTTGTAGATCCATGGACAGAATGAAAAGTTGGCTTCAAACTGTATCTTGGGGCTTCACAGAAGGATGCTTGCTCTGGTCTTGTGCAGTGCTTTTCTTTTATTAGCAGATTTGAGCTGTAAAAATCTTGGTTATAAGAGGCATTACTTAAATTCCTCTTTCAGTGTTATTTATTGCTTTTTCTAACACTTTTACTTGATGTATAGTATTATTTTACTTTAGACAGTAAGAAATCCTAAATACTACTGTCACATCTGAGCATGAAAGTGTTAACATGCAAATTGCTTATTTCTGGCACTGAATATGTATGTTTAAAACAAAACTATTTGATACTTGTGATAATCATTACTCTTAGCTCTAAAATCTCCAACTGTTTAAAAGACAGAGTTCATTAAGTTAATTACAATTCCTTGATGGCAAATCGTCTTGTTGGCAAAGTCAATCTCTATAGGAAACCTAAACAGTTGAAATGTAATCAGATGCTGCTACAGAAAGTGGTTTAAAAGGCAAAGTGATTGAAATTAGCTCATTTTTAAACTCAGGGCAAGGGAATGTGTGCCAATCCTGGATTCTCTCTGTCTTTGCTTTTGTCAAAAAATTGATTTTTGTGTATTGTTTTTAAGTTGCCCAGTACAATAGGTAATTCATCATCACCGTGAGATATAAACTCAAGCAGTCTCCAAAAATAATTGAATTTTGCAGAAATTCTCTAAGGGGGTGAAAAATCCATAACAGCCATTAAATTCTGCTCTTTGTAGAAGGAATCTGAAATATTACAATTATGATCAAGTAGGAAAAAAAAACCTCTTTAATTTTAGTTGCTGAATCGAGCAAGAATAATTTGGTGTTTTGTTATGCTATTCTTCTGTTTCAATGGAATTTGTATGAAAAAATGCGATAACACATATCAAAAGATGTCATTTACAATGGGAGGGGGAAAGCTGTTTAAGAATTCCAGTCTGACAACAGCAAGAGATTTTAGTCTTGATCTGGAGCCGTGCTCGTGTCTACACCTGAATTGGAGAACAGCTTGTTGCTACATAAATTGGGAAGTGATTGGTACCTGTCCTATTATTGCATTTCTTTGGGATCTATAATTTTTAGAGCATATCCAGATCTCCTTTAAACTATGCCTGCCCAACTGTGATTCCCAGGATCAACCCCTTCACTGGAATGTGTGAATGAGTAATATTCACCTTGGAAAACCCATCTGCTCTTGGCAACATCATACTATAGGAATGGCACAAAGATCACAAGTAAGTAAGATTTCGGTTTAAGCCCTTTATCAAGTAGATATTTCAAGGGTAGAACAAGTTTTATGGAAGATACTTTCCAAAACACAAGAGGTAATTAGGATTGCATCTCCCAGGGATTTTTTTCACTTCCTGGTAGCTGTAGAATTTGACCTGCTCATCATCTTCAGACATGGATCAAGAATCTTATCAATGCCAGTGTAAGACTTCAGGCATAGCGGTTCAAACATTTGGTATCCAGGAGAGATACTACAAGAGTTTGTTGTTCATGCCTATAAAGAGCTCACAAAGATGAGGAAATGGACCTGTTTTTTTCTAAATGGACTTACATTGGCATGGGTTAAATGCGAAAATAAATAGAAACTGCAAAGTAAATAGATGCTGTGATAATTTATTACAAGCTAGTTTTTTTATGTATGCATAACAGTGTAATAGATCATATCAGATGAAGCCATAACATGACAAGATGGATCATTTAATATATTAAATGATGTTGTTCTGTGTACTGCTTTATCCAAAGTATATTAAAAAAAGTGTCAGACAGTACATTTTTTTTCCTATCATGCTCGCATGCTTAGATCTGGTTTAGTAAATCTGCTGCATCATTAGCTTCTGCCTGCATCCAGCTTTTAGAATGGTTTACAGTTCTGAAACCATTTCACTGTAAATTGTCACTTTATTGGTGTTTGTTAGTGAAATAATCATTTGGGAACAAAGGAAAGAAGTGACCATGCTGTTTAATAGGATTTGTGCAGAGATCTAGCAGGAAAATGGTGTCATGATGTACGAAGATATAATTTTGTGTTGGTTAGCGAGATGCTTCCTTTGACTGCTGTGAGGGTTTTCTCTCTGTCACCCCTGGAAGAGGGGGGAAAACCAAAACCCTGTGTGGGGCAGGCTGGGGGCAGGCAGCGGCAGCACTGCGGTGGGGTGTCTGCCCCCTTCTGCCATCCTCGGACCCTGCTCCATGACTTATTCTTCAGTGTAAGCACACTTTAAAAAGTGTTGAAGACATTCTATGTCTTCATTCTATGATTCTATATTCTGCATACTCAGTTCCTTGGGATAACCTAACACGGCCCCATCCATAACCTCACTGCTCAGGGTACTGAGCGTGGGCTGTCGCGGACTCACAAGGATAAATGGCATTATTTGAGTGTTCCTGATCGTGCCCCTTATAGCAGCTCTCTGGAGATTAACGTCATCTGTGTTGCAGTGTATTCTCTTTCCGCATGGTTCCATGGCAGTAAACGGCAACTTTAAGTCTTTGTAACACATGAAGGTATTTATCCATATTTTTTTCTTTCCTGGGCTGAAATAGAGTGAGCAGATTGCTCCAGAGCTTTTGAAAGTATGAGCAATGGAGTTCTTAATTTTCTTCCTCTGCACAGCTCAAGCCAGGATCAGAGGCAATTAAGTGTCTGTATTAAACTTCGAGGACACCTTAGGTTTTTGGTTTGGTTTTTTGGTTTGTTTTTTTTTCTTTTTTCTTTTTTTTTTTTTTTTTTCACAAAAATGAAGTAGAAAACAGTCTGGGACCAGACATGGAGAGGGAACACTCCTGCATCACTTGGGGGGATTTCTAAATGCCGGCAGAGCCCCTGAGGGATCAGGAAAGGTTTCGCTGGGTCGGTGAGTACCATTGCTCACTTGCAGCTGAATCGATGCGTCCCTGATGCCTCCTGACAAGCACATGTGTGTGCTGCGAGTCAGGGATTCCTATTGTGACCTATATCTTTTGATTGCCTGTACGCATGGAGAGGAGACAGAGCCTTCTCACTGAGCTGGGTGATGACTGAGCACGCTTGCCGGGTGGGAAGGAGGCCAAGAGGAGAGGAAGAGAAGACCAGCTGAATGCCTGGGGGTGTCTCAGGCTGCAGCTGCAGCCCAGGGAATTGAGAAGAATTAAGAAATGAGGAGGTTTGAGAATTTTATTAAAATTCTAAGAAAAGCAAAAAAAAATTTCTGAAAAGCCTGATGCAAGCAAAACCCTTGAGAGTCATGAGTGTAATGTAACTCTTTTTATATATATGGTATACAGCCTTCTCCCACTGTGGTCATTGACCTTGCCCTCGGTTACCCTTCAGTACTGTTTGTCTCTAGAGACACAGTCTCACACCCTCACAACTATGCACATTTTAAGCTTAATGCTGTTAGTGCTATGTCTTTTACCATCTAACAATTGCAAGGGAGTTGAAATATAATTACCTCAAAGAGGGTAGTAAGGGAGAAAAATGCTAAAGAAACATTTTCTGGGGCCTGACTCAACGTTCATTAGAAAGCAGAACGTCAATAGCCCCCGATCAGCCCCTTCCTCCTTTTCCCTTCTCATTCTCTTCATTCCTGGTTCTTATAAAAAGAAGTTGATGGATTTTGTAAAGGCTTGTGTTAATTCCTTGCAGGGTTCAGTTCTCTAACCTTGCCTCTCCTTGCACGTTCCCACAAGGCTAGACCCTGTGGAAGGCACTTAGTGAAGCAGGAGCTGCTGCTCCTGCCATAATTAATCTAAGCCTGGAAAGATGTTTGCAAAGGGACTATCGGTGCCCTGAGAGAGCTAGCACGAAGGAAACATGCTCAGGATAGAAAGCGGGCAGGTAGATTTTGGAAATGAGGGATGGAAAGAGTTTCTTAATAGGTAATATTTGATTTGGGTTGTTCATCACATCTGACTTGGCAAGAGTTTTCTGTGCAGCCAGTCTCTGATTCTGGGAGTGGTTTTAATTGACAGGCTGATTTCAGACCAGGTTGCATTAGCTTCTGCTCATCTCCATAGTCACCTTTGGTACTATTAGCTGAGACACATTGCTACTAGTCTGTGCATGAGCTTTACAGAAAGCCAAGGGCAGGGCTTCTCAGCTGGGTATTACTGTCACCGGCATAAAGACGGTGCCCCAGTGGATGGTTGTGGCTTTCCGAAATCTAAACAGTAGAGTTTCTAGTGTGAAAACAAGACTGCAGAACTGCTTGGGTTTTATTTGTTTGTTTTGTTTTTTTTTCCACAACCCACTGGCAACTGCAAACTGGCAACTGGTAGCTGTCAGAATACCTCACAATATTTAATTTAATTTAAACTCAGATTTATATATATATGGTAGCTAAGACAGTATTACACTGAGTTTGGCAGTAGCTTCCCAGCCTTTCCCTAATAACGATGCTCAGTGCTGTTTTGGAGGGACTGCCACAAAGGGAGGTTCACTGAGTTGCCATCCTTGCTGCCCCCAGTAGAAGCAGAAGAGCGAGTGCTAATAATACCATTGATTTTATGATGTGGAAACATCTTTATTCAGAAAGGGCACTGTGATCATAAATTTTAGGCAGTGTTGATAGGCGAGATGAGCTGAGTTAGTAACCTGAGGGTAGAAAGCACTGCGTACTTTCAGCTATCCAATACCCAACTGAGCTTGGTTTTAAGACCATGAATATTTTTTCTTTATTAAAGCTCTTATATTTTTACTTTTTCCAAGTTTTTTGATGACTGCTTTGCCTTTTATTTTCCTGCTTCTTCTGTCTTACAGCATTTTATATTTCTGAGATGCATTATGAGGGGCAGGATTGTCTTCCACTGAAGAATTATCTACTAGCCAATGTTGAAAGAAGGATATAGGATTTCATGGACCAGTGAACTAATGCGATGTGAAATCCTATTTCCCTATCTTCCAAGTGTCTACAGAATTCCAAGTTAATGTACTTTATATTATATGGTTGCCACCTGTTTATATTATCAGTAGTTTGAATATTTAAACATTGCGCACTCCATTTCCTACCAATTTGTCTGTATTTCAAGAATGGTTTCACCTAGTGTTTCCATACTTAATTTTTTTGTCCTTTTTCTCTCCAAAATCAACATTGTGGCCTGGAATGATTGCATTTAAATTTTCATTAAAAAATTGTATACTTCACAGCACAGATTTAATTGATCACACTCTTACCTGGTGTAAATCAACATAGTAGCAGTAATTCTAACAAGATTTTTCACCAGCTGAGGATCTGCTTCTATGTATTTTTAGGTTATTCTCATAGCCCAGAAGAAACACACCTTCAGAAGCTATCTTTGAAGCTGGTTCACTTTTAGCAGTTCAAAATCACATTTCATTATCCCATGCACATTTGAGAAACATCATAAATCTCACATAAACAGCTTATAGTTTCAGTGCATATATTTAAATATATGATGATCCAAGGGCCTATTGCGTGCTGGCGCACAGACGTGTGGGTGGGTGTAAACACATCGACTCGTAAGGGGTCGTTGGATCATTTCTGCATCTGGACTAATAAATGGCAACTGCAGTTAATGGAGAACAATGAATCTTGGAACAAAGGGAAAAAATAGCGCATCTGCTAAAAGGAAAGATGTGCCGAATACTGATTAGGAAAGAGATCTGGGAGTTGTTGTAGAAAATCTCTAAAGCATTCAGCTTAATGTGCAACTGCAGTGAAAAGGGCAGGCAGAATGCTGGCTTGTATCGCTGGAGGAAGGCAATATAAATCAAAGCAGCTGGCTTTGTTACTATCAGGCATTGTTTTGACATCACCCAAAGAACTGAACTTTATTTGCTATTGGTCACTACAGCTACACAAGAGTGTATTTTTTACTGGAGGGGATTTTCTGTACAGCAAACTAAATTACCATCCTCTGCATTTTAAGATAACGTAGAGGAAGAAATAGGAAAAAAAACCTCAACTCATTAAGAAGTATGAGTCATATACTTTGTTTTATGCGATTGATTGTTGCCAGCAAAGAACAGTCTACAACTTGATCTGAGTTTCAGTTTCAGAAAAAAAGGATGCAGAAATGTTACCTAAAACATGCTGAATTCAGATTGAAAAATAAATGTTTTGTTGAAAATCTCATTTCATGACAGCTCTAAAATGATGTGTGTTATCACTACAAAGACAGCAAACGATAAAAATGTAACTGCTAGTGAATGAAAAGCACAGATACAATGAGCTCAGTGCTCTTATCTGCCTACGAGCATTTGAATTCTGTTATGTTTTAATTTTACAAGATTCTCACAAAGACTGAAGGAGGTGTTATGCTTAAAAAAAAAAAAAAAAAAGGAGGAATACAAAACTTACAGCAAAACCCATTGTAGCTTTTATGGGCTGTTTTCTGTCAGCATTGCCATGGTGGTTCTGTGCATGAAGTTGAACAATTCAGCCATAAATAATAACTGTTAGTTGGAAATCTGGTATGCAAACAGAACACAGCCATACAGTCTGTAAAAAGGTACATAGAGGAGGCATTTTAACCAACAAAAAAAATCTGTCACTTCCAGTACATTCAATGGGAATATCTGAACCTAGCAAAACATTTTTATTGGATTTGAAAAAAGATCTAGAATATTTATCTTCTTCTCCTCTTGATACACTTGGAACTTGAAGTAAACCTTCTCCAGATTTAGGGGAGAAGAAATAAAGGCACCTCTCATGGTTGCAGGGTAGCTGTGAGAAGAGCAGCAGCCGTGGATTGCCTCCTGCTCCCTGGTTAACTTTTCCTGTGGGCCATTTCCAACCAGCCCCAAACACTGTCAGAACAACTCAATATCACCAAAAATTCCCAATGACCTCATGAAGAGGGGTCAGGGCTTTTTGGACCATGATGTTTTTGGATGTAAATCTAACCTTAACTAGAAGGGACAGGGGAGGAAAAAAACCCTTATTGTATAGTAAAATAACTTTGTTCTTGCTAGTAACAGACTTCATGTCCTTTTTCCTGCAGGTTTTGGAGCTGGCTGAGTGGACACCTGGTTTGACTTTGCAGCTGGTGATGCAGGTAGTCCTGTGTTCATGTGTCTTAGCCATGTGCCGTGGCTGGACTTCTTGGTCTTGGCTTTTCTTCTGTGAAGGTCTCACGTGGTCCAGTGCATAGGAGACTGCATCTAGGGTAATTTGGTCTTAGTTCCCAGCTCTCTCATTGTTTTGCTGTTTCACTAGCACTAATTCTCCTGCCTCCACAGTAACCAGGCTAACTTAGAGCAAATTCTTTTGTTTTCTTGTACCCCAAAGAAAACATTTGTAAAATGTGGGTAACATTTACTTACGTTGTCAGTGCCTCCAACGAGAAACCCTGTGCAAACCAGGATTTGTTGATATTAGCCACCTGCAGATAGGAACCAGCTCTTACAATAAAAGCTGCACATAGTTCTAACTGCAAACCTTATATACACACTTGTTATGGTAGATTTCCTATAGCACGGGAGTGGACAGTGTAAAATACCAGCTGGTTAAACTGGAACAGAAAGTCCATCATTCTTGTCCTCAGGGCCGTGAGCAGAAGTTACCAAATCTCATTGCATTCTGATCTGAAAAGAATTCGGAACTAATATTTTCAGACTGTGTTTGCCTGTCAGATCAAGTGAGATGATGATAGTTAAGAAAATGCCTTCTTATCTTTTCCATTAGCTGTGCCCAGCTCAGGATAGGTGATTTTCACCTTCTCTGATATGTCTGTGATAACATGATACAAGCTGATAGTCAAACTCTAACCTTGAGAAATAGCTTCAGTCCCTTGAGCCTGGTACAGTGCAGCAGATCCTCAGGTAGTCCAGTTGAACTCCAAGGACTCCAGTGTAGTCTTCCAGACTCATCCCTTTGCTTGTTTGTTGCCCTTCCTATCCTGTCTCTTATCTAATCCTTACTTTGTCGAAACTACTTTTTTAACCTTGTATTTCTGCATCACTGATGGGCTTCCAGAGTGTTTCAGATGCTGCTGCTTATCGAGGTACTCCTCTTAGCCCCATGACTTGTTATGAACAGTGCTAAACCCTTCTCCTCAATACATTTATGCATTTCCTAAGATACAGACACAAGAATAGATTGAATGCAAATATAAATAGCAATATGTGTGCTTATTCATAGGGATCCACAGAGTGATGGCTTCAGTAAAGCATAGGAGGTGCTTCCTGCAACAATTTTAGCACTGAAAAAATTATACCTATATTTTTTCTGTCAGACCAGTGGAGTTTCCCAAGGATGCAACCAACTTCTCAGCAGGCAATGTCACTCTAGCAGGTGGGTGTGACAGCAGGCAGCAAAGGAAAAGTCTCTATCAAGTGTATTTACTGAAGGGGGATTCCCTGCTGGGAATTTCTCAGCCTGTGCCATCCCTCAGTTGAAGGGGATATGGCACTACTAACACCACTCTGAAGCAGATCTACTGTGCAGAGGCAAAAATGAACCTTTCATGCCCATGTGGCCCCAGTGACAGTCTGGGGCCCTAGAACCATATATGTAGAAAATCTGAAGATACACTCAGCCTTCTCAATAGGACACTTCTCCTCGCTTTTCTGTTTACTCATCCTGTGTCTCAATTTCTAGATCAGATGTATTATTTTGCAGTTACATTCCACTTGAAGCCAAACAACAAGAATGAATTAGAGAAGTGTGATGTGAGCTGAACAGTTTTCACTTTAACAGTATTTTAATAATCAAGAAAGTCACCCATGTATAGTAATGATAAATTGCTTTGCTACAGGGTAATATAAACTTTAACAAGTATAATAAATATTTCTGCTTGGCCAAGAAAACTGAAATACTGGAAACTGTTTAAATATGTGCATTAAAATGAAGATGAAAAACTGGTGAATATTTTTAAAATAACATATGTTTTTGTAAATTAAATCTCAACCTGTCTTTAGGGAAACAGGAATTTGGGGCACCAATGTGTTTATGGTCCTGCTGAAATCAATGAGATTTCGGTGTCGCATAGCTACAAAACTCAGATTTATCTGTTTTCATATTGCTGTTAAGTAAGATGGGATTAAAACAGTCAAGGTTATTTAAAAGAAAGGTGTCCATCTTAGATTTTCATGTAAGCTCCTTTTCTGATAGTTACAGATGTGATCTGTACCAAAGGCAGCATATATCACTGATACTGAGACATAATGAGATTTTTATAACAGCCCTGCAAAGTTAGTTTCCCACTGCCCATCGACAGCCAAGGGATGAGGGGACTTAATATCATGGGACCACGAGCCAGGAGTAGCTTGTCTGTATGAAAATACAGGTTTTAAAAACAGTAGAAGGTAATAACTTTATTTGGCCCTTTTATCCCATTTGTGATTAGTGGAAGGTTAACAGGGACCAGAGGAAGATCTTTCCATCTCTTGAAAACTGGGGTTTCAAGCTTGCTTCAAGCTTTGTTTTCAGTGCTCGTAATACCAGTCTTTCACTCATTCTGTAGAGGACACTTTCAAACTTTATTTAATTTTCTTTCCAACTTTATTATATTTCTCTCCTGCTAAGAAATGTCTAACTTGAGTCAGAGCATCCAGCTACAGTAGCCTGTTTTTCATCTTTTCCCCCCCTTGGATATTGTCAGTCAGTTCAATCTGAGCAATCCTTTCTATCAGAAATGTTTTATTCAGTGTTTCCCAATATTTTAGAGACATACAGTTTTTAATATAACTTTAGCATAAATGCCTGGGTGTGTATGTTTTCCCTGTCTATGTTTCCAACATTGTTTTTACTGACTTGTACCGATTTTTCCTGTGCATCTTTTTTTTTTTTCAGCTTTGTTGGTAAGAGTGGTTGATGGGGGAAAAAGTTAGACTGCCTTCCATTTTCTGCTTCTATTTTAATTTCTTCATTACCTTTTTCCCCCCTATTTCTATTTGCTTTCCAGCTACATCTCAACAGGAGTGACAAGGCATTGCTGAGGGTAGATGTCACCAGTATTTACACTTCCTCTGCGAGGGACAAATGTCATGGAAACAGGTGCAGAATAATCTTCTGACAACATCATAATCCCTATTGTGGCAGATCATTGCAAGGTCAAATTATAACAAAGAAGGCATATAGTTTCCAAGTCTAGCCCTGGAGAAGACTGGCATAATTCAGCCTATCATTACTACGAGGAAAGCTGGAAACTTGAAGTTGACCTTTTGATCTTCTGGCTGTAAGTTTAAAATAAAATCTTGCTGATTGTCTCCTCCAATTTTGTTTTATATTTCTTTCTGTATTCTCTGATGTATGGATGTAACCTCTGGAGGTGCAATTTTTGCCAGGAGAAGCAGCATTCTGTCTTTGCATCAAATAAAGGGAGGATGTTGTGCTACAGGAGGGTTTTGGTTGACTACCCTGTCTCGTCCTGACTTTTCAACTCTGCAGAATAATTTCATTCATTTCTGATTTGTGTAAACACTGTGGACAAAAATTATTTTCTGAGACACAGCAGCTTCCTAATTCCTGTGTGGCTGCCGTGTGGTTTTATAGCAGACATTTCAAGATGCGGGCACTCGGATCTCAGTGGATAAAAATAAAAGAAGGTTTATATGCTGAGGTGAGCAACCTGAATGAAACGGCACCGCAGCCGTGAGCACGGGCTGTCTGCGCTCACTCCCATTTCATAACTGTTTTGGGGAGACAGTGCTCAATATCTTTTGTAACTCAAATCGACATATGAGTGTGAAGGAACATATTCAGGAGCCTAATATAAAAGTAAGGATGATTAAATGAAACACTGCAACCCACTCCTTCATTTTGTAATAGTACACATAGGCGTGAAGCTTGATTGTCAGGGATGCTCAAGAGGTACTTAGAGCAGCTCTAAAATTGCCTGTGCTTGTCATTGGTGCTGTTGGGAAGAAACCAGTTCCCTATTCATCTCCAGGCAGTCTGAAGGGGCTGTAGAATGAGCCAACAGCTCAGACAGCTGACCCAGGGGCAAATTTTGGTGCCTGCTTCTATCCCTGCCCTCTCCAACACAGAGTTTACCCAGCTCTATCCTGCTGTGTGCCTCATGAGTGGTGGTGGGTAAACCCAATGGTCATGCATAGATGGATTTTAGTTTAAGATAGATTTGTGAGCCTACAGCAGGATAAAGAGGATTTACCAAGGGCAAAAGATTTTGCATTGTGGTTGGACAAGAAAATTATTTTATGAAGTTCTCACCTGGCTTAAAACATGGGGATCTCTCTTTTTTTAGTTAGACAAGCTTTTGAATTAATTGCTAGGAACATCCTGTGGAAGGAAAGTTGTCACACTGCTCTCTCTAGAAAGGGCCTGTTATGAGTTTTATAACAGTTTTTCTCCTTGAAGCAGCCTTTTTTTAATATTGCTGACATAAATACTTCTAGTAACCTTGCTTGGCGCAGCATAGGCACTTTCCGATAGGACGCTAACAGGTTCCTACAAGAAGGAATTTGCAACGACCACCACTGGTGTTGGGAACACCTCATGTCCCTTCTCCTCTATTTGCAGAGGAGAATTGTGCAGGCAGTGGGGAGTAATTAGGATTGATCTCTGCTGTCGCGGTCGCACACATGGATTCTCCTATAATTGAGAGAGATTTCACTGGTAGAATTGAGCTGATTAGCCTGAACAAAGTAATGTTGCATCCACATGCATCCTGCCTTCATGTAATTATAATTGTTGGTCTTCCAGGAACAACTGAGAGCAGAACACTGTGCATTGAAGGACTCTGTAGATGTATAGTAGGAGATAGCTCCTTTTCCAAAGTACTTCCAGTCTAAATGGAAAACTAAAAGGCAAGAATAGCAAGAGAGAAAGGAGGTGAAGTAGTTTGCTGAGATTATATGGCAGGACAGTGATTGCGCTGGGTAAAACAGAAATACCCATGCTCTCTGATCCTGCATTTTATCCACTGTATCACATGCAATGTCTTTTCAAGCCACTGTAGTACAGGCACCTTTTAATTTTATTTAATTTTTTTTAAAATACACTCTGTGCCTTTAAAAGCAAAACTAATTCTACTGGCTTGTAAAGGGGGACTGAAAGGATGAAAAACACTACTGCAGGTGCATCCATCCCTGCATAATGTCACCTCTGTTTTAAAATTAGTGAATTGTCAGTGGATACATAATGGAAGCCTTCTCACATAAGCACATGGACACAAAAAAACGTTATTTATTTCCAATTTACTGCTTAGGAAGATGCCAGCAAAGCTCTTTTTTCCCCTGAACAGTGCTGTCCCTCATCAGTCCTGAACAGGTGAAATCCCATTGCAAACCTCCTTAAAAGAAAGATCTATTTATTTTTTTTGTTCTTCATGATTTATGGAGGTATTTGAAAGGTTTACTGAAAAAGGAGCTCTGCCATCCTACATTTACATAAGCTCCTTATGTCAGACAATACCTTTGTTTGTTCCTGAATACACCATGTATTTTTCCTCCATGTTTAAATGTGGATTCACATTTAGGGATGATAAGGGGTTTGAAATTAAGCGGTTCCGAGTTAACTGCAGCACCTTCTTTCAATTAGGCATTCAGACATTATGATAATCCCTATTTTGAAGACTATTCCACTATGTAAATGAAAGATTATAAGCAAGAATGCCCAAGAACAGCACCTCTCCCCTACCCAATTAACGATTTATGCTCTGAATATTTTCATGTAACACCTTTCGACCTACTTGGATCTAGTTCTGCCTTTACCTCACTAAGTCTCCCAAATGTTCCACAACGATAAAATCAGTGCCCAGAAAATTTTCAAAACAGTTGGTTTTTTGGTAAAAATATTTCTGTCCTCATCAGCATCTGGGATACAAAATTCAGTATGATGAACTGTTACAACAAGCTATATAATGAGCAGCTGAAGAAATGGTGTATGGTTCCCTGAGGACGTTTTTATTTTATCAGTATTTTCTGGAAAATGCTCACATGGAGTTTAGTCTAAATAGAAAAGGGGTTTTATATGCAACACTGGTTTGTTTATCTGTTTTGGTTTAAGTCCAATTAATAAAGGCAAAAATATATATTTAATCTATTTATTAGAAGATACTGCCTAGTACTTATGGCTTTGTAGAGCCCTGTGGAAAGAAATAATGCCCTGTATCATCTTGTCTTTCTCTTTTGCCAATTTCTTTCTTTGCTGAATCCAAAAAGCTTTTGCTGGTACAGCTGTAAGCTAGAGGCTGTTGGTGCATCTACTGACTGGTGCACATGAAGCTGTAGATGTTGGAGAGGGATGTACTGCCCTGAAGTAGAAAAAACCAGCAAACCCTGAGATTCTGCTGTCTACCAGTGTCCACTGACCTGCCGAGTTGTTGCGTGTCCCCCGGCATCTGCTGCACATTGACCTTGGGACATTTCTTATATGTCCTACAGACACGCTGTAGAAAAACTCAAAAAGTCTCACTTTGTGCAACCAGTGAAACAAACAGCTATGAAATTATAAGCCATCGCACGTTAATAACAGACCTCCCCATCTTGCACACAGCTCTGCTTTCCCAGACTTTGCTACTTTTTCTCAATACCTATTTAATGTCAGCTTCATTTGTTTTAATTCATTCCGATACTCCAAAAACAGCAGCAGCTGGAACACCGATTTCTCCAATTAGTGCAGTCTTGCTCCTTCATGATAATCTTTTCTCCAAGCTGCTGCCTGCTCCGAGAAGTGCTCTTTCAAGAGAGCTGATCCTTCAGTTTAGTTCTGACTAACTAACATCAGCAAATACTGATGGAAAAATACAATGTGATTTCCTTTACAGATGGGTGCAATAAGGTAAGGCCAGACTGTAGAATAACAGATTTCACCTCTTCTGTACTGAAATCCAAGGCCTGATATGCTATTAGGTAATAAAAAGCTGTCTGTGCATCACAAGCTTTTGTTCCGTCATTTGTACCACAGTGTCATAACGCTTTCCCTGTGAATTTAGTAGTTACAGTAATGTTCTTATCTGATCACACCAAATCTTCGTGTCTTCTCAGGACTGAGAATACTGATGGAGGAAAGAGCTTTGCTATCCTGTAGGTAAGGACAGCAGAAGTTGGCAGCATCTAATTTTTGTGAAGGAAATATCTTACCCAGGAGGGTTTTTTTGTGCTGAAAAGATCCCTCTGTCACTCACACGCACACTAAAGGTCTCATGCACGTGGGTTGATTAATTTGAGAAGCCCCAACAAAGACAGTAGCCCAGACTGCAAGCCTGTGTCTCACGTTTGTGAGACTCCTTACACAAGACCTGTGAGTAGGGAAGGGGTTTGGTTTTATCTACATCAGGCAGTGCAGAGAAGTGCAAAGCTTGCCTTGATAGGCAAAAAACCAGCTTCAGATCAAAAGAGTTTATGTTAGCTAAAGATCTGGGATCATTTCATGGACCTAAATATATGGCTGTGGTACTTCCAAAAGCAAATGATACGCCTGTGTGTCACTGCAGTATCGTTCATTTGACCGGACAGCCTTGGCAGGGGGAACACCTCTTGTCTTTGCTTGAGTTCCTTCTCTCACAGTGCATGAGGTTTGCTGATTTGAATTTGGAGATTAACATAGACACCAGTAAATAAAAGCCAGCATCTGTTGTCAGTCTACTACCAGTAGAGCATACTGGTGGTTCCACTGCTATGGAGAAGATTGTGATGCTATGGAACCAGGAGAGGGCACCAGAAGCCCTGACGCTATTCTAGTGTGCCCCAGGACTGGAAGTGCAGGGGAGGAAGTTTCCTACAATGCAACTGCTTCTCTTCTGGGCTTATTCCTTTGTTCCTGGGTTCAGAGATACCTCATGATCTAACTTGGAAAGACCTTTTTTTTTTTTTTTTACCTACGAGAGCTTGCAGTGCCCCGTGTGAGTTAAATTCTTCTACCAGCAATATTGAATGGGCAAATATTCATATACAGAATGACATTCAGAGTTGGCATTAGCTGGTACATTGATTAGCAGCTTTAGCAAAGAGCCGAAGATATAATTGGGAGAGCAAACTGCAGACAGTCTCACTTTTACTACAAAGGTGTGAGGTTCATTAGTGAAACAGTGTTGGAGAATTTGTCTTTCCTCTTTCATCCTGTGGAGACTGTGTGAATTGGCTTGTGGTGGTTTTGTGCTGTGCTTAAATATTGCTGTCTGATTTACAGACTTTGAATAGTCTTAGGCAGATTGTGCAGCTGAATAAATAGAGAGCGAGCTGGGAGGGAACCCAGTGGTCTTGGGGGAGAAGCAGAAAGTAGCTTTCTTTCATGGACGGCCTGCAGAGAAGGTGGGACAGAAAGCCTGCGGAGGGGCTAGTCATCTCTTTTGACCTTTTTGCAATCAGACACATTTCCCTGGCACGGTTCACATGAGTGCATGCGTCTAACAGCTGCCTCTTGCAAGTTCATTCTTGAAGGAAGTAATTGAGTCTCTTGGAGAAAACTGTCTTGGCTCACAGACAGGCTGAGAGCATCAGATTGACTTTACAAAGGACTCTAGGTCCAAAAAACCAGTCTGGTTTGCCAAGCAAGGAATTAGAGGCAGTGACTTGGATGATGCATGTTATCCCAGATGAAATAACACACTTGGAATGATTATCTCCAGCCTTAGAGCATCGAGAGTTGCTGAATTATCTCAGGTGTCAAACCTCCTTCTATCTCCAAACCACCACTGTTATCCTGGCACAGTTTTATATCCTCAGGTCTTTGCTCCTGCAATTTCAGGTTGGATACAGCTTTGAAATTAATTGGAGAAACATAAGGAATCTCTTAATGAAATTTGCACCACGTACAATTGTCTCTGGGTATAATTGGGTATCTCCTTAGGCAAAACCTTTGGCATTCAGCACAGTGATGCTGCAGGTGGTTACAGAAATTCACACCAGCAAGCTTTTTGATGGACATTGCCATCCTTGAAATGCCTCCATGTTAGGCTTTGACTATCTGTGAGTTACTTAATATATATGTAAAATAATATCCAAATTTTTATTCGGCTTTGAAACTACACATAGTGATCCCCTATCTACCTGCCCTCAGTGCACATCCAGGATTCACCACCTCAGCAGCCCTTCAGCAGGCTGTTTCCATAACAACAGAAGAGAAGAAAACCTGAGAAGTAGTCCATAGTTGCCTGCAAGGCTGGTTGGTGTGGACTCCAGAGGTACATCAGGCCTCCTGACACCCACAGTTTCACCCAGGCTTGGGAGAGACCCCAGAGACTTCCCTTTTTCCCCAGGTTGGAATATCCTCTGAAAAAAAAAACCAGCCCCCTTAGCTCCCACAGAGGAAACTTAAATTCTGTCACCATTTGAACTGAAAAGAGAAGTTCAGCTCTGCGGTGTCGATCCACACCATCACACAAGAGGCTAATGCCTTTCTGCTCTATCAGTCAGTTAATTTTTATCCATTACCCTTTTGCTGTGTATCTTCTTTCACCCCATCTCCCAGGGTTACTAACAGGCTTAATTGCCCTGAGCAAACTCACCAGGACCGCCACTTGCACCTTCTCCCTAAGGAACCAGAATCTGAGTTTAAGGTCAGCCCTGGACACCCAGGAGCTGTTTGTGACACAGCACCAGTGTGTTTGTGCCCTGCTCCATTTCCCATGGACCTGTCTCACTGACTGGTGAGCCCTGGACCTGTGTTACAGATGTCCTGAGGATGGACCTCACAGTCACCCTCTGCGTAACCTTGCCCAGTCTTGTCCTTGACCCCATCTCCTGCTGGTCCCGACTGGAATTTCTGGATGCCCCAGGCCTGACCCACCATCTCACCCTGGTGCTGTTCTGGGGCCTGTCCCTACCCCCAGCCCCTCTTGGGTGCAGTGGGACAGCATGATGTTGGCCCTGGTGGTGTCCCCACCGGCAATCACTCATCATCCACTCCTGCCACTGTTTCACCCTTTTTCTCTCCACATTCCTCTTCATTTTTAACCTCTTCTTTTTTTTCAGCTCAAAAGAGCCTTTCTCTCCTGTCTCTTGAGTTCCCCTACATTAGAGAAAATAGCCCAAAATAGCCATCATAATGTTACAGTATAAAAGGATGAAAAAATTTCTTTTTTTTTTTAAATGCAGAAAGAACATTAGTCTACAAAGCATACAGCCTGATTGCCAAAATTCTCCATTACGTTGTCATTGTTTGTGTCATTCTTTGTCTGATTTCTGCCTTTTTGAATGCTATCTCAGGACTGCGCACACAGCCTAATGCAACACTGAACCCGTAGTCATTACTGCAACAGAAATAATGATAAGTTATTGCGTGAGCAAAACAAATCTTGTGCCAATTGTATAGCAAAAGTTGTTTCTCAAGCAGCTTTAATTTAAGACAGTATTATGTTTCTGTCCTGATTCAGAAGTGACTTGATCACTTAATGGGAAGGGGTCTCATTCTGATCACATTTGCTCCTGTCTTGCAGAGGTATCACTCCATTGCTCCTTGGCTTTACTCTTGATTTATACCAGCAGTCAAAATGTGCTCTTCTCTTACTCTGTTGTCTTTTTTTTTTTTATTATTTTTTTTTTATTAATTCCAGCTTGTCTTTCCCTATTTGGGGATCCGTAACTCCAGCAGGCACAAGTGAAAGCATTTATACTGTACAGGTGAAAAGGCAGCTGCCAATTAAAGCCCCATTATTCATTGTCATTCCAACACGAGATAGAGACAACACCATTAGAACAATCCATTTTATCCACTATTTGGGTCACAGTCCAAGCCACTAACCTCATCAGTGTGAACATCCATAAGCCTTCCTTATCCTCTTCATCAGAGTTTAAGCCCTATTTTACTTTCTCTTGTCTTTTTGGTGGTTTGCATTCTGAAATTACAACCTGAATTTCTCCATTGCCTTGCACAACTTCTCACACTGAGAAATACTTTGGTCAACCAACAGAGCTGGTGGAACTCTCTCACTTTTCCACCTAATAACCCTCTCTTTTTCGGTGGACCAAAGTAGCATTTTCTGGGAAACATGTAAGCAAAGTTTCCCTTGTCGTGAAGGGTAACTTATGCTTAGGATAAAAATTAATCGTATATCTTGAAGGATAAATACTTGCCATAAGTCAGGAAAATATTTTATTTCATTTGTACCATTGTCTGTTATAAGTATTAGATTAATGTCAGTTTTTAAGAGCTAACATCACAACTTATTTTAGATGCCATTTCATATTTAAGACTATTCCATTTTTTAACTACATTAAGTCAATTAATATGTTAGCAACCATAATAGGTGCCCACAGGGGTTATCTGGTACACCTGACTTTACTACACAGGTATTTAAAATCAGCCTTGGCTGAGTGGTCTGTGGCCAGATCTAGATCAGCTGTGGTTTTAAAGAGGCTTTGTCAGCACAGGGCTCATCACAGCATTCAGAACCCTCTCTGGAGATCCACAGCTGTAAATAGGCTGCAGCTTGCTCAGTAATTTAAGCTCAGATAACATCTTTTGATGAGAAAACGTGAGTTTCACATGGTAATACAAATATTTCTCACTGTTTTTTTTTTTTTTTCCATTGAAGCACAAAGCTGTATGAACCAGTGACAGCTTTCACACCTTCAGCCACTGCTTTGAAGATTTCAGTGATTTTTTTCATTTGAAGACATGATTTTTAATTTTAATATCTCTCAGCCGCTCTTGACAAATACACCTTGCTAGCCTACTTTGCACTTCAACATTGAAAGTGCTCAACTGTTTATGGTAAGTCAATACTGTCTTCTTTTTAAATATATAACCTGATCTAAAATGTGAGTAGCTTTTTAGAGATTTTTATACCAGCAGTATTAATATTTAAATTAGCAGCCTAATGTCATTCAGCAGCAAATCATTCTCTCGTGCATCTCCTGGGCTGTATGCATTAAGTACAATCAACACATCACCGTTGGACACGCGAGGACAGCCAGCGCAGGCTATTCTAAATTGCCAGATAAGGACTGCACAGCAACGCGTCCCATCTATCCATTTAGCAGGTGAATTTACATCTCCAGCCCAGGCACTATAAGAAGGTGACACATAAGACCCCCAAATCTTGCCAACTCATTCGTCTTTGAGTTCCTCTTTTGAGAGCGTGGGCTCGGAGATCTGCCAGAGTGCATTGGTAACGGGATAAATTAAATTCCACAGCGTCCTTTCACCCATCTGGAAACAGCAATTCTGGCTGTTTCCCATTGACCTCACAAGATTAATTGGCCGTTGATAGCCTTTATATCCTAATTTTCCACCCAAGGGCCCCGTTATATTTCGACCGCTGTGCCTGAAGAAATGCATCTTCATGTAGAATTAAAACTTTTATGAGTGCAAAACTCAGATTAGAGGAGGTTGCACCTACTTTGAAGTCTTCTTTTGTCTTTCTATCCCTGCTTACTCCTGTCTTGGATAGGCAGGTTATTTTATAAGAATTGCCTTTTTTAATGGCTTGTGGTTGGGTTTTTTTGGCTTTGCTTTTGCTGCAGTTGTGTTTTTAACATCTCCCTCTTTATTTTCACTCAGTCCCATCTCTTGGTGATAAGGGCAGAAAACAAAATCATCCGTTTTCAACAAATGCATAAGTTGATACCTACTGACTACTGCAAATAAAAGAAAATACAGTCCCTTCTACAAATCAGGTGATAAATTAACCAATTAATCCAGCATATATAGGTTGGAATGAGATGTAGTCACATAGAAGGAAGTAAAATTTGAAACAGTTTTGTGGGTCTTCTATGGTTTGAAAGAAAATGGTAACCTCTTCTGCCTTCCTGCTCCCTCTACCAAGAAAGCATGTCACCCTTTTAATTTATTTCAGTGCATCACGGATGCCGTAGGGAAATGATACCCATTCTAGCAATGGTGAGAGAAATATAAACTGTTTAGGTGTTCACAACTTGGACAGAGGGTTGAATATAGCTTTCTAGAAACAATTCCTTTTAGAAAAGTTCCTTTTGTACTTTGGTGATTACTGTCATCGCGGCAAAATGATGCCCGACTTGCATTCCTGTCCAGAGTGTGAATGTTGGCATGGGGATTTCTTTCTTCAGTAGTTGTATAAGGGGTGTGTGGACTCTTCGAGTGTGGAATATACCCTGGTCTGTGCTCACAGACCTTGCAAGAGGTTGATTTTTCTCAGCAGCCAGTGAATACTTGGCAGAGTTTATACCCAAATGTAAATGTATTGGCTTCTGCTATTTTTTTAATCATTATGCCTTTGTGATCTAAGTGCATTTAACTCCCAAATGAGGCAAGAAACTTTAAAAATATACTTTCTGTTGTGCTTTTCACTGCTTTAGTATGTTCTCCAGTCATTGCCAGAGAAACACATGTGAGCCCAGCAAAAAAGCAGATGGCAGAAGGACTGAGAAAGCAGTTTCAACGAAGTTGAAATTTGGGAGCTGTTAGAGATGATAGATATATTTAGAAAAGTATATGGGGTAAATTTTCAGCTGATGGGAAGTGTCACAGCTATAATAACTTGAAGAAGCTGGAAGTCAGCTCACCTTGAACTTGAAGCAAAACTATGATAATTCTGTATCATTAAATCAGTGTGTAACATGGCACACCCGCATGAATCTAAATACAGGTGAATTTGATAGTATTTTTACTCTGCTATCGTTTCCCCTCAGTGTTGGATTTAACATCTCCCCAAACTAGTATGCACAGAATAGGAGGATGACAGAGCAGAATAAACCTGCATTGTCTGCTACAGCTGGAGCCAATTCACAGACAGGTCCCAAAAATTGTTTCCTTTTCCTGACAGAACTTGGATTAATGGGTTTCTTTTGAGGTTATCTTCACAGCCTTGGTTTGTTTCAGGGTCCTGTTGGCCCAGTTAGCTGTGCTTTGGTCACTGCTGGGCATCTCTAAAGGCTGCAATGGTCAACTAACAGGAATTTCTTATATTATAGATTCCTGATTTGATCTTTTTTCTTGAACGAAAACGTATTTTTAAGAAAAATATGTTGTTTTAGTGTTAGAATCATGAATAATTTACCACAACCAGGAAAATTTTGCTAAAGGGTTAATGAAACTCACTGTTTAGAAAAACAAAATAATTAATAAATAATTTTCACAACTTTCAGTTATTAGATCTTGTTATACTTTGTCAGCTGGATAGAGGAGGCCTCCATTACAAAACACCTATTCCCTCTGGTACCACAGACTGGGATCTGGTCACCTCTTCACATGCTACTGGATGAATCCTTATTGCTCACTCTAAAATGTACTTTCCAATGCTGCGGTCGTTTGCCTGACTCCTTTCTGAATCCTAACGCGTAGTTTGCTATCCATCCTGAGCTGCAGATGGCAGAACTAGACACACAAAAATGCTAAAACAAATACAAACTCAATAGAGACTACTTTTTATACCTACTTAATATCCTCTGCTTATACAGTTATGGATTTTGTAGTCTTCCAAACAGATAAGGTTCAGCCAATGGTTCTGAAATCCCTCTCAGACTTACGTCCCTCTCAGAGTATAGATTCTCCATAGGGATCCTAATTCTATGACTTGCACTCCTTGCTCCACCATGCTGCATTTACTGGCTGTTCTGAAAAAGTGTATTTCTTGCTTACAGCCAGCTCACTAAATGGTTACGGTCACCCTGCACCATGGACATCCATTTACTGTTAGTTTTTGAAGTATTTATCCTTTTAATTTAGACACTGGGGGGGGGCGGGGGGGAAGCTAAGTATTGCCTGCACAGTCTACTGAAACTATTAGGGTATATTATCCTACAAGTATAATTCTGACCATTTTGGTAATCCCCAGGCTTTAAAGGGAGTTCTGAGTTTCATTCTTGTAAGAATGTAATTTTTGGCATATACTCATCACCTTGGTTTAGTGACAGTATTTCCAGTATGTACTGAGTGATGCTTATTTTTAATAAAATTTCCTAGGTTTCCATAACATCAATTTATACATGTATATATCCACATTTAACAATATATATATACATAAAATATGTAAGGTTGAAGGGTAAGAGAGACAGAAGTATGCTTGCTTTTACAGTGTTTTCCCAATTATTGTATGTGATATTCACAGTACTAATTTTTTTTTCTCCTTGTATGTCTTGTCTGAAGGACATTGAAGAGGACTAAATCATTTATGTACTCTGTTACATGAGAGTTGCCAACATTTTTAAAATAAGTCTTATGTTGGTGATGAAGCTGTTGCTTCTCTGCTTGCGTTAATTTTGTATAACTGCTATAGCTTGTCTGTGCAAAATAAATTATTTTAATATACAGTTATTGGTACGCTGTTGTTTCCTAAGCCTTCTATTCTTCATATAACTTTGTCTGTCTGGTAGAATTTAAAAGCAGTTTGAAATGTAATTGGAAAATGTGTATCATACCATGTAGTGTTTAGGAGCAAATTGTCTGGACTGAAATTGCTGATGCAGGTGACCTATTGAACACCCTGCAACCCACCAGTCAGATTAAATTGGTAAAGGAACACAGGGAGCACCAAACATTTCAGCAGCAACACATCTAGGGTTTTGTTTTTGATTTGGGCTTTAATGTAGGTCATTTTAATAAAATTGGTTCACTAGATGGACGTAAAAAATGGAAGAATACAAATGATAGCATTAACCAAGACCACTGTTTGTCCCTGTCTTAGGAGACCAGCTTTGTTTCTTCTTTTCTCATGAAAACCAAATGAACCCCCAGTAACGTGGTGTTCACGTGTCTGCAGAACTTGGGAGGGGGGGTCCCTGGTAATACTGAATTAGCAGTTTACGTTCATAGCTGTGACTGCTCAGTTTCAAGGGTAGCTTCTGTAAATGTTACCTGTTATTATAATCCAAATAGGGCTGACTCTCAGTGGAAAAATTTGCACAAACCATTTCTTTAAATTCTCGGGGCTTATTTTTGTACAGGGGAGTATAGACAATCAGGTTGTGTTATATCCATGGAGGGGTTTGGCAGTAGACATTTTGTGCAAATCATGCCAGTTGGCCTTGGCAGAAAGCAAAATGAAAGCATTTTATTCAGTCGTTGGTGAGCAATAGGTCTCGTCTACGTCACTGAATACCCTCTGACCATGTTCTTGGGTTATCCAGGCAAAGGCTTCGTTCTACATATCCCACCTCCACACTACGCAAGAATAAGAACAACTGTGGGGACCTTGTTGCTGGTGTTTTGTCCAGTGAGTAGCAGTTATTGTTCAGGAAATAGAAAATCTTTATTCCTAGGCCTCTTTAATCTTTTCCACAAATGAACGAGATCAATGCCATTGTCCGATGTGAGTCACAATTCCATTTCTCTAAATATTGTGGCTTTGCTCTTTCTGGGCTTTGTGCCAGTTCTGCGCAGAGACCAAAGATACATTTTCAGACAGCATTTTTTGTGAGTGTGGTACTTGCTTTTCTTTATAAATGAACTTGTCCCATAGCATGGTGGATGCCTGAGCACATGCTGGTCTGCCATTCAGGCACAGCATTTCTCTTTGACTTACAGTTTTGTAGCTTCATCCCAGGAACTGGTACACACCAACGAGGGAACTGGGCAGACTGCCGAAGCAGAAGGTGTCTATGGTGGAGTGGCCAACTAGACTTAACGTGAGAGATCTCTACTTTCAAAACATGTATGTACTTGAAACCTGAGCTATGGAACTCTGCTTTGAAGTGTAGTATCTGGGACTATCACTGTTGTGCAGTGCAAGAAACCCCTCCAAACCAACCCAAACCTAAATCCTGGGATGATAAAAGTCTCACTTAACAATCAATGACATCAAATTTGACAAATTACAAAATCGTATATCCTATCCTATTGTATCCTGTTTTCATTTATAAAGAAGCTTTCTGGACAGGTTCTAGGATCTTTAGTGAATGGTTGAAGGAAAAAATATGAATACCCTGTTGTGACACCAGTGGAGCTCACACCTTCCTTCCACAAATGCCCTAATGAAGGTGAGGCGCAGTTTTGCTCCAAGTTGGGTCTGGTGAATCTTTAATTAATTTCTGCTTGATGAAATATGTTCTACAGAGCTCAATTTCTATTTGTCCTGGAGCAGAGTACAAACTTAGGTGGAGCTTTCTGGTACAGCTGGGAAAGAAACCTAAATCCCCATCTTCAGGCTGAGCTCTCTCATCTCTCACTGTGCCTCTTTTTCAAAGAAAAGAAACCATGGCCTCTTTTTTGATGGAAACACATGGTTGTCTTCAAAAGCAAGTTCTTACCAGGTGGCCATAGGAGATGCATGGGTCAGCCTGCATGGTGATACTCTATGAATTGATTGTTTTCCATCCTGATCTTTGGATCTGAACTTACTGAGGAACCCACCTGGGTCTTTAAGATTCATTGTGAGATTCCTGGTCCTAAGTTTTGTGGGTTAGTTTGTTTATTGGTAGGTTTTTTGTTGGTGTTTTTGTTGTTCTTAAATCTTGACTTTACTGCCTTCTTTCAAAAGAACTTTAAGAAAATAACTGGAAAATACGAACCAAATATTTCTCTGAATTTGATCCTAAATCTCTTAGTGTTCGCAAAGCAGATAGAGAGCTGACTGTATTTTGGTGTCATATTTGTTATTGCAGATTAGATCAATTGTCTAGCAACAGTAGCAAGCACTCCCCTTGTAATGCCCTTAGTCAGTTGTGAAATCATGTACTCGGTGGTGGGAAAAAAAAGAAAAACCTCCATAGCCCCTTCAAGCAATCAATTTATGCCCTGAAGCATGAGATTTGATTACCATTGTTATTATCTTAGCTTGCATAGTTACAAATGTTATTAGCAGTCATAAAATTATCCAGCCTTAAAAAAATTATATTAAGAAAAAAATCCTAACACTTCACTCTAGGTTTTTCAAAACCTAAATTCCTGGGATTGGTTCTCACTGCGAAAAGTGGTAGTTCTTTAAATTCATTTAAAATTTGCAGTCCTTTGATCATGTGGAGTTTTCTTCTATTCTCATTGTTGAAGGAACAGATTAGCATTTTCTAGCACGTCTGTAGCTTCTCTCCTCTGGTCAAGACCCATCTAAGTTTCAACATTTCAAAGCTAAGCACTGTTGATCTATACTCAGATACATGTTTAATAAGTCATTAGTGAGATATACATCACTATCTAATCTATGTTTTTGCCTTTACAATTAAAATCTTTCCCTGTGAGCTCAAAGTTTCTAATGCAGCTTTGTGTTTCTCAATATAAAACTCAGCTGGAATAATTTAAATATTCTAAAAATTCCAAAGTTAATGAAAACACTGTGAAATGTTGCAGCAGGACATAATTTCCAAAACAAATTTTGACATGGAAAAAGTGTTAGTTGGCATGATGTTAATTATTCTCTCCATCTACTTTGTCCAGGACCAAAACAGATTCCCAGAAACTGATCCTTTGTTTGAAAAAAAAAAAAAAAAAAAAAATTGTGACTCTTGATATTCAAGTGCATTCACATTTTTGCATATCTACCTATTCAAAACATTACATCAGCCTTATTAACGAGCTGTGATGGTGGGATATGTGCTGGCAATTACAAGCAAAATTAATTTTCTCTAAAGAAAATCTGGCCAATCTGTTCTTTTGTCCCGAGTATTTAATTTATCTTAAATAGCCTTTAGAGTACGACTAGAAATCTTCTGAGCCTCCCATCAGACTCTGGAAGTGATTTTAAAATGCTGGGTGTTTCTTGAGGGAGTACATTCAGTGAATCGGGTAATAAGCTAAAGTTGCACAAATAAATAGGCACAAACACACCCTCTATTCCTTCTGATTTCTTTAGACAATTCCTGAGATAAATATTCTGAGGGGTTTTTTCTCACACTTGATTTGAGACAATATTATGTGTTTAATGTGTATTTTAAGTACGTGATCAGTACCAGCCAAGAAAGATTTAATGAAATTTCCCAATGTTTTCTAGAAATGGTGCTTTCTCATTCTCACATCAAGTAGTGGATTTGATGAAAAGGCTCCTTGATTTTCAGCAGGAAATTCCAAAATAAAGAGCAGTTCTGCGGAGACACGGACAGGACTGAACTGTGCTTCTGCCTTTATTTTTGTTCTGTGCAGACTCCAGTGCTGTGACATTTGCCCTGTTTCATTACCCAGAGAAATCTGAAGCCCAATGGATCGTGTCTATTTACACTCAAGGCAAACCCTCGTCTTGGAAATAGATGTGATTATTGCCATGTTTTATCATGAACAAGAACACATTTTATTTTGGAAGCGTGGAGCAGTTTTTGGTAAGCTGACGTACTTTGACTTTTCCATCAGCTGGCTTCCTAGTGGAAGGAAAACTATCTGCACGGGTCTGTGTCGGGAAATTAGAACCATTCAGTGGTTTCCATGTTGTGGGCAGAAACCTGAAAATGAGAGAACATCCTGGGGAAATCATGTTGCTGGAGAGGATCTAAAAGTTGGGCCAGGTAGGCAGGGAAATGAAAGTCTAAGCGGTCGCTGCATTTTGCAAGCCCAGCTTATCCCACGGCGTCTCTGGGGAGCGGATGCGGCGATGTAGGCATGGGCAGCCTGGGAAGTTGACTTTGGCAGCAGTCCTGCCTCGCTCAAGCCGTCACTGGAGGTAATTAAATTGTTGTCTCTCTGTGTCAGAGCCCTGCAGAAATCAACCTGGAAACTCCTGGTACTGCTGTGGCATCCCGGGAGGTGGGTAATATTGGCCAGAAGTGGGTAAGAGTCATTGCCTGCGTTTTTCATCCTCTTGGCAATGTCAGGAGGGGCAATGCCAGCTCTTCCCAGCCTTCCCCATCTCTCCGGCCAGCTCTGTTATCTCTGCTCCCAGACGAGCAAGACACAGCTTCCCACCCTTGGCGTCTTCGGTTTTTGCCAACGCCTCAGTAAATCTCCAGTCATCTCTGGATTTTGACTTGCTCCCCGACGGCCAGGTTTACCCTGGATCAGATGGCATTTCCATACATCGGCAGCCCTGACGTGGTCCAGACATTCCTCTACAACTGTCTCTCCTCCTCCATTTATTTTCAGAGGTTTCTGCTGCGCGGGGGCACAGCCCTGTTGCTTAGCTGTTGGTCGCTTTGGGAAGCAATGTGCTGTAAATATAGCATTTTACTGTCTTTGGGTGAAACAGTGAGTCAATTCAGGATTTGGCGATGAGAGATGGGTTCAAAGGGGAAACTCCCGCTCCCTTGTGTGTGCTCTGGGCTGGGCCTCCTCAGCACAGAACTCCAACTACCCAACCTCAGAGCTTTCTAAGCAACCACAGCACATTTTCCTTGCAGAATAGAAGCTCTTCTCAACACATTGGGTGAGAAGTTTGGCATATCTACTGGTGCAAGTTGACTTAAACATAGTTTCATATGAAAATTATATCTACGAATCACCAGACTTTGCGTGACTAAAATGTCAAGCATAACATTACGTTTGCTTTCTTAACATTGAACAAGTATATTAAATTATTCTACCTTCTTCCCTACTAGCTTTCAGACTTCTTTTTCTTTTACTGCCATCTTTAGTTTATAATACACTTCCTTAAATTTAATTATTTGCTTCTTGTCCAAAAAGTAAGCTCACCTACCTAGATCTGTTGGAGATGAACAACACGAGTTTGCCAGTTCATCAACAAATTCTGATTGCTACTGTCCAAAAAATCTTTAACCCAAATGATAATAATCCCCATGAGTGCTAACTGTGCTTCGGTAGGGTGATTTTATGGTTTAATATCCATGAATGTTTCTTTATGATTATTGTTCATGGCATTAGACAAAGC